>PVJO010000146.1:0-307449 GCA_004026905.1 Hystrix cristata
TAGATATATGTCTCTCACCATGTACTAAACTCAAATCAAAGTGGATCAAAGATCTAAACATTAAAACAGAAACATTAAATTTACTGGAGAATAGAATAGGAAGAACCCTCGAAGACATAGGGGTATGATCTTTATTAGTACTAACTGCAGGATTCCATTAGTACTAATTCCATTAGCACTAATTGCAGGATTATGCAATAATAATTATGCATATAATGATATGTTCCCCTTCAGGTGTTTATTGTCACCTATAGGGCACAGCAACTGCCAAAAGATGTGCCTCTTGGGTGATTGCTAGTAGATCCAGGATGACAAGTAGCTTATTTAATATAGCAACGTTAGTATAGTGGCTGGCAAGAACGAGAATTCAGCTGTCACAGGGTGTAGAGGGAGTGAGTAGCTCTAACTGATGAGCTTGCCAAGGTGTTGCCACCATGGAGCCTGTCCTGAATGGAGACTAACTGGGGAACACAACCAGATCTCAGGAGATATCTAACTCCTGGAAGTACCCGAGGGGACCTGAGTCAGCAGGGCTCTGGGTATGCCAAGAAAACACTCAACAGATGTTAACCAGCCACCAGCCTTCAGCATCCAGGCCTTGTAGGGTGGAAACCCAGAGGAACTGGAGGATGGTACAAGGACATGCACGTATTAATCTTGTGGACCAAGACCTTCCCTCCTCCTTCCTGCCACCATGAAATCAACTCTTCCCCAGGGGCCATCTTGGAGAGGAACAGGAAAGTGGGGAGGGAAACTTCAAGACTGAACTATTGAGGAGACAGTTCGAATTATTGGATTGGATGATTTTCCTTCTCTACTAAGATCAAAGACTTGGGAGAAAGATTAGATGAATTATAGAAAGTTTAAAAAGCTCTATTTTCTTTGCATAATTAAATGTAGGATAAGTAAAATTTGAACTTGCCAAAATTGCCTAATCTTGCATCTATTCACAAGTGTGCAAGAACACACACACACGCACACACGGTGCTTCTGTATGTCTATTTTTCCTACCATCCCCTCCTTCCAAGAATCCATACCCATAAAAACATTAATGAGAAATGTAGACATTATTAAGGATTTCAGAAGGGAGATGAAAGAGAAGGGTTCATGGCTCACCTCACAGAAAACAGATTTTTATCCCTCTTTGACACTCTATTCATCATTTAGGGGATACACCTTTTTCATATTGACTACTTGATACCTCTGAAAGCAGAGTCAGTCTTACTGGGATGGTGTACAATGATGTAATTGGCAGCAAGTTTCATTTGTTGCAATACATAAAACTGTGGTGTGTTTTAATGTTGGAGACTGCTTATATTTGATGACTCCCTTGTAGTCTTGTGTTTGCTGTCCTTTCTAAGCTGCAACAGAGGCTCACACACTGAAGCAGGTGAGTAGAGTGGTTCAAAGCACAGAGTCTGGAGTCAGATGATCGTTCACTGGCTTCACCATTCTCTTGCCGTGTAATCTTGGTCGAGTTACTGAACCACTTTGGGCTCCTGTTTCCTCATCTGTGAATTGGGGATAATAGACAGCTCTTCTGTTGCTGGGATAAAACACCTGACATACACAATTTAAATGACAAAAAGGTTTGTTTTGGCTCCTGGTTTCAGTCTATGGTGAACTGGTTCCATTGGTTTTAGGCCTGTAGCATGACAGAAACATCGTGGCAGAAGGGCATGGTGGAGGAAAGCTTATCTCATGGCAATCATGAAGCAAACAGAACAGGAAGAGAGTCAGAGAGAAGAAAGGGCTGGGGGCAGAATTTGCCATTCAGAGGCAAAGGCACATTTCTGGGGACCTATTTCCTCCAAGTAGCCTCCACTTCCTAATAGTCTGTTCAGTTATGAACTCATCAATGGGCCAATCCAATGAGTTCAATGGATCGATCCAGTGATGAGATTAGCTTCTTCATTTAGATCCAAACTATAATAATTACCTACTAGGAGTGTTGTAAGAACAGTTAAATGAGTTGATAGATCTGAACACATTGTAATAGTGCCAGGCAGTGGTGAGCAGTAGAAAAATAGTTGGTCTTCTCTTTATTATCTCTTCAGTTTCCTCCAACAGTAGCACAGCTTCTTGTTTCCTATTGTCTTTTTCCTCTATTGCTTACTTTATAAATAATAGATCAATGACCAGTGTTTGAACTATTCGAACCCTCAAGATCTTACCTCTCCTCCCCACATGACTGACCTAAATATTTCCTCACAAACAAATATATTCTTTCCGAGGGAAACTCTGATAAGTAAGAAGTGCTGTAAGTGGTGATATATTTTTATCAGTATTTTGGATGTGAGCAATAGTGAGGGATGAGCCTGATAGAACAGAGCTGGTTTGTTGGACAGTTTTAGAGGAGAGGATGGAAAAAATTGTCAGAACGAGTTGGCTGTATGAAGGACAAATAGAATGTATCCCCCAGACATCTCTTAGCCACTGAATTTTGAAAACAATCTTTTCTATTGTGGCCCCCCCCCACACACACCTACCACACCAGCCACCCTCTTCATTTCTCTCTGTAGGGGTAGTGCTACTTCCTCCCACATATCAGGCTGGCCCTAGGAGACATGTCAGTGGATGTGAACTGAGACATACATCAGTGAGGACTCAGGTAAAAGTTGGAGATTCCAGCAGCAATATTTCAAACGTAGCTGAATGTCATGGTTTACATATGCAGACTTGGGTATTGAGGGTGCGAACTTCACTGACAGGTTAATCCATTGATAAGTTCATAGCTGAATATGCTGTTTGGAAGTGGGGTCTGGCGGGAGAAAGTAAGTCACTGTGGTATAACCTGGAAGGATTTATTCTTGTTCCCAGCCTCTTCTTCTTTTTCTGGCTCTTTCGAATTCCTTCTGCTTCCCAGCTGCCAAGAGGTGAGCAGCTTTTCTACACCGCACAATTCTGCCATGATGTTCGTGCCTTGGAGTAAGCTGACCATGGACTGAAATCTCTAAAACCATGAGCCAAAATAAATCTTTCCTCCTCTAAGTTGCGTATGTGAGATATTTTGTTCCAGTGACGCAAAGCTGACTAACACAATAGAAAAAAAACAAACAGCCACCCAGCACATCTGGGTCTGAGGTGTGCAACTGGCCTGCATGCCCTCATAAGCTTTTCCAGACCCTCAGTGTCAGAGTTTGACTGCCTGCGGTCCTGGCATTCTCTTCAGTGAGGCTGGACAAAACAACTGACTCATACAAATGGAAAACGTCTTCTGTGTGAGGTTTGCATTTACAGTTCCAGAAATCGAACATACTGAAGGCAGAATGTATCTTGGCACAAGATGACCAATACCCCAACTGGTTAGTATTCCATGGATAGTTTGATTTGCTGTGACCTTGTCTGTAAGAACAAATAACATTCTAAATGGTTACCTCTACAGCAAAGTAAGAGTTTTTGAACGGGGATTAAAAATTGTTTTTATTTATTTTGGATTTAATGAGTCAATACTTTATTTTACTGTGAGTGTTTATAACCAAAATGAAATGTGCCTAGGATCTTGAGCCTCCCTTCACAACTATTTCCTATTCATTCCAATGCCATATTTTGCCATAGCAACCAGAAGCAAATATAAAGACAGTAATGTAGAACCAAGTGGGAAAGTGTTCCCTTCAGTGTGACTTGCATTTGTGTAGGGCAGTCATCTTTTGTGCAGAGCCCTGGAAGGTAAGAAGAGGCCTGGTGACTCCTCATTGGGAAGCAGTACAGTCCAGCTTTGCTCACTTCCAGGCCTCATCTGGAGATGCAGCTCCAGTTGGTCAGACCAGGTGCAGAAGCACTGATTTGCCTGCTCCTCAGGTTTCGTACATGGTGTGTATTGATCTTAATTTTTGCATGTCAAGTTTTCAAACTTAGATGTATTAAATCATTATTCCTTCATGCTTTCTCTGAAGCATTTGATAAACAAGTCTGTTGTTTGTTTTCCCCTCGAATGCTCTTTGGAAGAAGGCAGGGTACATGTAAGTGTTTGTATGAATGTACACCCTCATCATGAGTATGTGATAACAATGTGTTCAAAGAGCAAACACTGGCCATTGAATTATTATTCATAAAATATGGAAGGAAGGAAAAACAACAGGCAACAGGAGGTTCATATATAACTGCACAGACATGAATAACAAAAAACCAAGATGCAAGTCTGTAAATACTTGTCTGTGATACCCCTTAGACTATCCTCTTTCGTGTCATTGTTGTCATGGTGAAGTTCTGAGGTCGGACTCCTTGCCCATAGGTAAAAACGCTTCTGTTTTCCCTATAGCACAGCCTTCTTGCCGAAAGCACTTTGGGGTTTTGAGTGGTTTCAGGTGTTGGCTCCGAGTAACAGTGTGTTGGTAAATGTTTAACAACTGGCCCCTCGGTCATAATATTGTCTTGATTAGTAGGTTGTGCCTATTTCTGTGGTAAAGTCCTCCCATTGTGGCTGATTTCAAGCTGTCAGGACGACCCCATAATGAAGAGATGGGAAGAGAGGTGAGTGGGTGTGTCACTGGGAGCTGTCTGTACCATACCATAGATTCTGTGACTCCAGGTCAGGAGCTCTCAGCCTGTTGATATTTGGAGCTCAATGATTCCTGGTGGTGGGTGGCTACTCTGTGCCTTTGGTGTTTAGCAGCATCTCAGGCTCCGACTGACTGGATGCTGAGAGCGTCCTCCTTGCCAAGTTGTAACAACAAAAATACTTCCAGATGTTGTCCAAAGTCCCATGAAGGGCAAAATCACCCCCCAGCTCTGTGCTATTCTGTGTGGATGGTATTTAGAAGGTCCATTCTGCAGATGATAGTCCTTTACCAACTGTTTCTTTGAGCCATCCTGAATATACACTAAAGAAGTTCTGTCTTGGCATTTTGGACATGATATTTTAAAAAGTCAGAATGCACTGCCTTGGAAGGTCAGGGAAAGACTGCTAGAAAGAGATAAGGCATCGAGACAAAATGTGACTACCAGAGGAGAATCAAAGTACTTCCATGGGATTGATTCAAGTACAGGGTAGATTGTGACAGATTGCAGAGGTCCCTTAGTCCAAATTTTTCTTTGTACAAATGAGAAATGAGATCCAGAAGCAAGGAGTGAGTTGTCCAAGGGCACAGAGAAAGGTGTGGGCATGCTTGGGAGAGTCACAGAGGCAAAGCAGGCAATGCTGTGAGATGTCTCTCTGACATATGGGAACCGGGATTGCGTCCAACTACTAGCTATACATGTTTTGTAGGCTTTACAGTGTTAGGTTTAGATGCATATATTCTGACACCTCCCTGTCCCTACCTTGTCACCCCCTGCTCATGAAAACCACACTCCAATGAACTTTTGCTTCAGACAAAACTATTCCCTTCAGCTGCAGAAGTGAGTAATTTATTCAAATATCTTCTTCAGGGAGGGTCATGCTGCTTGTCACTAAAGGGTATATGTTGAACATTGTCATTGATTCCTCTCTCCTTTCCACATCTGCTCTGGGCTTTTTCATTGATGAGGATGTCAGGCTATTTCCAAGATGATCTAAGAAAAGGAGAGAAGGAGAAAAAAAGAGAATAGAAGGAAAAAAATGGAAACAAAGCTTTTGTAAATGGCAGTGGGGGGAGAAGGATTGAAAGGAGGGAGAGGGATGGGGTAAAAAGAAGAATCAAGATATATTATGTGCAGGTGCAAATTCCCTACAGTGAATGGGATCAATATGTATATCAAAAGTGTACCAATAAAGTTAATTTAAAAAGAAAAGGATTTTATAGAAGAAACTGAATTTCTGGCGGAAAATTTAAGATGATAAGATGAGAAAGCCCTTCTTAATTTGCTTTGAAAACGTACTTTGAGTGCACAGAGGTGCCCAGTGGAACAGGAAATATTCGGGGAATTCTATCAGCCGTTTGCTCAGCACTGGACGTCCCAGTGCGACTTGGGTGATCACACACCGGCAACCCAATACACTTCAGCTGCTAGACAACTGGGTTTCTGGGAGGGCAAGTGTGCTTTCAGTCAGGGTGTTGAACAAAAGTGAGAGGAGTGCTTTGAAACGCGGCTCTTTAAGAATACACTTCATCACTTCCAAGAAATTAAGATTTGGTGTTTGTACATGGACTAATTTTACCACTTCACTCCAGATTCGTTTTTCTACAGTAAAAAGAGCTGGCTGTCGGGAAAATTTGGCATCCCTGAAATTTATCGTCGGGACCCTGTCCTTCTCACACCGTCCTTTGCCCCACCCCATCCATAGTGGTCAGGCAGTCCAGCCCCAGAAACTGTCCGTTTCCCTGTCCATTTCCTCCTGCCAAGGAGTAACTTACACCAGGCTTTCAAGGCCTTTAGCAAGATGAGCCAGCTGGAATTTTGCTTTCTTTTCCAGGAGGACAGTGTAGCCTCAGCATCTTAATCTAAAGAGGTCTGTAATGCAGGGGTGTCAGGCATTGTACCGACCAGGGGAGGTATTCAGGGCTGCAGGAGCCCTCCCGATGTTCAGGCCACTGCCAAACATGGAAATGCCTCAGGGGGACAGAAAACCAGCTCTCTTCTTTGACATGGATTTTGAATTTATGTTGAAGCTATCTGTGCGACTGATTGTTCCTCAAAGTGGAAAAGGCAGACGCAAGAAACTTGTATTCTTAGGACAGGTCCTATTAACCTTCAGAAGCCCTAGGAACCAGGGGAGTCAAATCAAGGAAACGTACAGAAATTTCTCTATTGTGTCTGTCCTTGAGCCAACACCTGCGGCTTCTAGAGCTTCGCACTACACTTTTTCCGCATCGCATGTGCTGTAAGGGCAGCGTCAAGAGTGGTCAGGATGGGAGTGTGCTGGTCTTTGGGGAGAGCAGATTCTATTGGAAGACTCATCTGTGCCAGCTACTTGTCACTGTCATACAGTCCTTCCCTGTTTTCAGCACAGATGTGAGAAGCGAAGAGAACACGCCATTGGATTCCATTTCTGAAAGTGGAAATTATATAATTTACTATGGGATGTTTAAAATACGAATATATGATTCCTCAAGTGTATCCATAGCTTTATGCAGAAAAAGACCTAAAGAGAAGTGTATACATGCACATTGCTCCTCATTGTTAAATGGTTAAGCCTGATTTGCTGCTTCAGGCTGGGTTTTGGGGCTTGGCTGGATTCATGGGACAGGTCTGGTCTTCAGTTTGTAGGATGAGTGACTTGATTTAATCCATTTATTCAGGGGAAATCCATTCACCTCACTTGCACTCAAAAGTCTTAATTTATTCATCAGAATGGCTTACTGGACTGTGAGCCAATTGAGGACAGGCTGTGTATTAATTTTGTGCCTCCAGTGCTTAGCATTGTGTCAGGCATATAATAGTTCCTCTTTCCCTCTCTCTCTTTTTCAGAGACTTAAAGCTTTATTGAGGATTTCCTCCTTTTCTTCCTCCTGCTTTCTATTTTCTGGAATGTGGCCATAATGTCTGGAGTGTCTAGGGGTTGTTTTGGACCAGAAGGGACCTTGAGGATGAAGGCCTCTTATGGCAGAGCCTCTTATGGTAGAATAGGCCTGAGTGTCTGATACCAGAGACCAGTGGTTGAATCTTTTAGTACTTTCAGTGTTAAGAAACTCCACCACAACTGCGGCCGTTATGCTAGACCTGGACTAGCTACGTCCATGCTTCGTGACTGTGGGAGAGAAATAAAATTTCATCTTGTTTAAACCACTTTTGTTTCTTGCAGTCCAAGCAATCCTAACTGATACAGTTTGTAAGGAAAAAGTGAGTTAGGACAGGAAGGAGCTTAATGCTGTCCAAAGGTCATTTACATCAGGCTAATGTGTCCATTTTCACTCCAGGGATGTTACTGAATTAAAATCTTTTCATAAGTTCTGAAAAAAAGCTAACAAAAAATGATTATTTTTCTTTATTATTTTTATTTTTAAAAATTGACACATAAAAATCATGCACATTAATGGGGTGCCATATGATGCTTTGATATGTGCACACATTGTGTAACGTTTCAGTCTGGTTAAATATATCAATATCTTCAAGCATTTATCATTTTTGATGGTGAAAATATTCAAAATCTTTCCAAGTTTTTTGAAACATACAGAACATTATCGTTATCTATAGTCACTGAACTGTGCAGGGGGTAGAACTTTGTGCCCACTAGTCAACCTTTCCGCATCAATCCCGCCCTTCTCTGCAGTCTCTGGCAACCACCCTTCTACTCTCAACTTCCATGAGATCAACTTTTTTATAATCTTTCTGTGCCTGGCTTATTTCATTTGACGTAATGATATTCAGTTTTCCCCAGGTTGTCATAAATGACAGGACTTTTTTTTTAGGACTGAATAGTATTCCATCTTGTATATGTACCATGCTTTCTTTATCCCTTCATCAGTTGATGAAAGCAAATGGTTTTCATTATCTGGCTCTTGGTTGACAAATTATTCTTAACAATTCTCCTTTTCCCAACCATGCAACTCTGTCCTGTCCGTATGTATCCATCATTAAAACTGTAGACTTTCCAAAATCATAACTTATTTTACATTTGCTTACACTTAACTGTGTGATGGGATGTGATGTTATCCTAATCACATTAGGGATTGTATTAGTCAGTATTCTCTAGAGAAACAGATACAATGGTAGATATATGAATATTTGAGAGCTTACAAATTGGCTTCCTCAGGCTTCTTACAATTCAGGCATGGAAGTGTGCAGAGGGTCCGTTTGCACTCTGGAGATCCAGAGGGCTCAGCCGAAGGTCTGGAGGTCCAAAGGATCCAGGTGAAGGTCTGGAGGTCCAAAGGATCCAGGTGAAGGTCTGGAGGTCTGAAGGGTCCAGGTGAAGGTCTGGAGTTCCAAGGATCCAAGTGAAAGAAACTGGGCGGCTATATCCCTCTTCATTTCCCCTTTATATCATCTAGAGAATGGGCTGCCCTAGGGTGGATCTTCTACACCCTAGGGTGTAGAATTTTTAAACCAATTTAGTTAAGCTTCTCTTACAAGTTGACACAATCAATCAACCATCACAGGGATATTTACAAATCATAGTTATGGTGGCTTACTTAGAAGTCCTTTCTCTTTATATATCTAATTATTGGGTATGAGTTCTTGGTATATTTAATTCCTGGTGATGGTGTAGCTCGTGATCTTTCTTTATTTCTTTCTTTCTCTTTTTTTTGGAAATATTTCAAACATGCAGCAAAGAGTACATGCTCAGATGTCATTTATCTGGTAAACACAAGTAGAACACTAGTTGTCAGCTTTATTTTTTGATTAAGCAATGAAACCCTGTTTTCCGATGGCAGAAGCCATTCTATAAAACCACCATCAGATGGCTTGGGTGGTTCAGGTAAAAGCGGAAGTTAAATGTAGTATTCCAGTGGGTCATGAAGGCATGATTTTTACATGTTTACATATAACGTATAGATGCATGTATACATACATTAGTAAGTGTGGGTGTGTAGTTATATACACACTGTTCTGCTTAGGGCAATGTTTATATTAGTGACCCTGAGAGTAAAAGTTTCACTTATGTTTTATATTTCACATTTTATTTTATAACAATAATCCTTATTGAAATGATTGTTTTGTGCCAGGTACTGATCTAAGTGCTTTACATAGTTAATTTATGTGATCTCAACCACTTTATAAAAGTAGGAACCGTCATTGTATCCCTAGAGGCACAGAACATTCAGGCCCTTGCCCAGTATCACCGAGCAAGCATGTGGTCAAGCTAGGATTCAAACCCAGGAATCCTGGCCCCAGGGCCCATGCTTTTACATTTCATATCTTAGGAGAATTCCCAATATTCAAACAATAAAAGTCTACATATCTTGCGGCCAGCAAAATTTTTTATATTGTCTGAGAAACTCACTTATCCAACATGTGGAAAACTTACTTGTCCTCCAACAATCCCGGGTAAATGGAAGAGCAAATTGAATTGTGTCTGGAATGCAGGTCACCTAAAGTATCTGTCTGCCACTGCGTGGCTTGCATGGAAGGCCAGACAGGTGGACTGATTGAGCAGGTCTGGGATCAGAAATGCCCCAGGCCAGCCTGTTGGCAATGGAAGCGAAACACTGGGATCCACACAGCCTGCAGGCAGCTGCGTTTCCATTTGTGTGTTGTCATCTTCCTAAGTACTCAAGAGGTATTTTGGAGTTGATGACATAGAGACTACTTTTTTTTTTTTAAAGGCGTATTTTCCTGGTTTGTTTATAGACTATAGACTGGGGCAGAAGAGTCAGAAGACAGTAAGTTTCAAATGGAAATCCTGCTTCATGTTACAAAAGTGTCACAACATGGGGTACAGATAGGCATTTGTCACGTGGGGCACTGGGGTCGCCTGGCTCCACCTCCAACTTTTGTTGCTGTTTTTTGTGCTTGGGAATCTGGGAATTTCCTTGGCTGCTGCTGCTGTTGTGCCTGTAGGCAGGGATTCATTTCTACCAGTCTGGAATGAAGCACCATTGTGAGGGAAGTTTCACATGGCGAAAGGTCTACACACGTCAGAGGATGCCTCGGGTGCATTTTCTTATAGGGCTGAAGTATTAATTTATTGGGCATTCCCCACCCCCTTTCCCTTCCCTAGTGTTATTTTTTTGCAAGTGGATGAGTCACAGGCAACATATCACACACACGTACACTTGACCCACCAAACCAGACTTTCAGGAAACTTATTTTCTTTTCTTTGTTTTTGAAAGAAGACCCAAAACAAGCAAACAAACACCTAAAATGCAGCATATTTGCTGACATCTTAATAAAATCAAATTACTGATAATTTGTTAATCACATTATACTATTTCAAGCACTCCTATTCAACCCACTCCTGTCTTCCCTAAACTTCCCAGCCCAGTGAACTCCTATTTACCTTACGAAGTTCAGTATTTATGTTACCACTTTTGTGCTGTGTATGAACATCAAACACATCTCTATTATAGAACATATCTCTTAGAATTGTTATTTGTTACATAACCACTTCTCTTATTAGGTTGTGGGTTCTTGAAGGTAGAATTCATAATTAAGGAATCACAATACCCTTGTGCATAGAAAGTGTGGTATGCAGAATTCTAAGATGGCTCCCGAGATTTCTAGCTGGTGGCATCATACCCTATGCAACACCTTCTTGAATGAGGATGGGACTTGTGAGTATGATGGTTATCACTCCCTGATTAAATTACATTCTGTGGCCAAGGTAAGAGGGCTTTATCCATAAAATTAAGGTCTGTGATCAGTTGGTGTTGAGTTAATCCAAAGGGAAATAATCTGGGTGGGCCTGTCTTACTCAGGTGAGACTCCTTTAAGGAAGATGGGGCCCTGAAGGAAGACAGCCCCCTACTGGCTTTGAAAAAGTAAGCAGCCATGTTTTAAGAAGTCCTATGGGGGGACCCATGTGGCATGGAACTGGGAGTTGAGAGAGATCCCCTGCCAGCAGCTTGTAAGGAAGCAGGAAGTCCAGCTACACAGCCATGAGAAAATGAATTTAGCCAACAACTGGAATGAGCTTGGAGGTGGGTAGCCAAAGAACACCCTAGTTACTTAAAACCTTCTGAGACCCTGAATGGAAGACTCAGGCCATGAGATAATACATATGTATTGTTTTAAGCCACTAAACTTGTAGCAATTTGTTACACAGTGATAGAACACTAATACAGTTGGCATTTCTGAAGTGCTTGTGGAAGTTAATTTAACCAGGGAAATGGAATATTTAAAGTGAATTTTGACTAATGTTTTGGCCAATTTGAAGACTGCAGACATCTTAAAGAATTGCCATCTTCCTTTGGGTCTTCCATCCATGCAATCCACTTCACACACTTTCGAACTTTCCATAAATTCCAGCTTCTGACTGGAAAGAGGAAGTGAGAGTCTCTCCAGCCATCATTCAGCATTCTTGGGAGATAAAATGGATAAAAATTGATGTTGAAATGAGACCACCGTCATTTCTCAGTCTGCTCACCATGTACAGAGCTCAGGATGATTAGAAAATGCAAAACACATGTGAATGGTTCTAACCCCTTTAGTTAAATCACATTTACATAGATCAGTTTTCTCAAGGGATATAAGTTAGCTGAATTTAAGCAATTAAAAAAAATAAAACAAAACTAGAAACTTTTGCTAAAGCCAAAAAAGCATGGATGAGTTAAACCATATCAGATGTAATGGTTTGTTTTGAGAAGTGTTTGGTTTGTTGTCTGTATGTGTGTATTGTTTTTTAAAAGGCAGATTGAAAGCTGCCATGGCAGAAATCGAGTACATGGAATTTAGTTCCATTAAAGCCATAGATAACATCAGGATCACCAGTGACCTGGGTCAGGGCCTTGTTATTCACTTTTCAGTACGTTCTCAAACCACCTCCACAACTGTGGCGGACACAGGGACTACAAAAGTGGCAGAAAACAGAGTTGAACCTATCCTGAGGCTTGGTGCTCTGGGCCCTTGAAATACCACCTTAGGGCTCCCTCCTTGGGTTCTGCCACATCATGAACAAGAACAAACTTTTTGCCTCTGGAGCCTCTTCTTCTGTCCTCTGCCAACATTTCCAATTTCATTTGCCCTTTTCTAAATGAAGCTTCCTGTTTCTAAGAAAAGAGGTGGAAAGAAGCTTTTGAAGGCCTCACAGACAGCCTCAGAAGGCTTCATGGGCAGCAGACAACTCATAGGAAACAACAATTTGATGAGTTAAGTGTAAACGGATCAGAGACATATGGATTCCATTTTTGGGGAAATACACATGGGTTTACAATGTAAAGCGGGACAGTGAGGGGCTAGGGTGGGGAAGGGAGTGCTTGGAAAAATGTGGTTTGGGTCTTGCCAATTGCAAAATGTTTGAAACAAATAATTTGAGATGTTTTGCCCAACCTAGAGTGTGGCTGGATTCGCCCTTTCCTCCTACTTATGTGTCATTTTCAGACTCAGTACACATGCCAGTGCTGGTTTGGGTTGGGTGGATTGTGAAAAACGCAGTGATTCTGAAAGGCCATTCCATGTAATTCCCGTGGAGCCTCTGAGCATGAAGGGTGGAGCGGCATCAGGGAAGAGCTGGGCATTTAGAAACATCTCTCTGCCTCCAGGCCTAACTTTCCCCTCACTTTTCTGGTATATTCCATTTGTGGAGGTTCCAAATTCCGGCTGTGCTAGTGAGATGTGTCAGTTTGAGAAAGTTCTTCAACCTTGGTCTCCTCTCCTGTGAAAAGGGGGCAGTAACACCCACCCCAGAACTGGTGGAAACTGGGAGCTGGATGACATGGAGTTAGAGGAGTGCGGGCCCTAGGAGGCCATTCCTGGGATCCGCACATCAGCTCTGACACTCGTGTGAACCTGGAGGTTCTTTAGTCTCTGTGCATCTTCATCTGTTTCATGGGGCGTGTTAGTTTTGCATCACTGTAACAAATTCCTGAGATGACTGACTTAAAAAAAAGAAAGGTTTATTTGGCTTCTACTTCCAGAGGTTCCAGTAACTGGTCAGTTGGCCTTGTTGCTTTGGGCCTCTAGTGAGGCAGGCAACACAGCACAGTGTGGAGAATGTGGTAGAGTAACCTACTCACCTCGTGGCAGCTGGAAAAGAGAGAAGTGGGGCAGAGAAAGAAGGAGAAGAAGAAGGAGGAGGAAGAGTAGGAAGGAGAAAGGAGGGAGGAGGCCTGGGGTCCAAAATCTCCATCAAGGGCACATCCCTAACCTCCTTCCAGTAGGCCCAACCTTCTAAAAGCTTCACCTCCCAATCCTGCCACTGGTGGGACCAAGCCTTCAATATGTGGCCCTCTAGGGGACACTGAAGATCTTAAACTATAACATGGGAAAATGTTAGCATGTATCACATAGGGTTACCGTGAGAATTAAGAGTCAGTACATGTAAAAAACTTAGCACAGTGCCTGGCACATAATAAGTGCCTGGGAAATGCTAGTAATTGCTATTGTTGTTTAGAATTTCTTTTGTTTTGTTAGATCTTTGGACACTGTAGAAAATGAGGCGGGAATGAACGGCATGGAACTTCATCTCCATGCTGGGAACGAACTGCAGGAATCTCCTCCAGCTTATACTCTTTTCCTCAGTGCTTCAGGTCGTAGGTTTATTTACTACTCCTTAATAAAAAGTAGGTAGATTCTTTGGTCTAAAATAAGACACATCTTTTCTCCATCCGATTGTTTCCTCTCACTTTGTCATCATTCAGTACCCGAAGATACTTAGTTCAGGAGCCCAAGTGAATCACACTAGGATGTGAGGGAATTCCAGAAGCTCAAACAGAAGGAAACCATGACCCCAGAATTTTGTTGGTTTAACACATTGCTTCTCAGTCCTTCCTGCACAGTTGTAAGAACTGAGGAGTATTACAAAAAACAATAGGGATTCTGAGGGTGTGGCTGAAGCATTAGCAACTTTTAAAATTTTCCAGGTGTGTCTAATGTGCAGCCTGGGTTGGGAACCCCTCTGACTAAAGCAGTCAGTGGGCACGGCAGGCGCTTCCAGGGGCCGTTTCTGGCCACCACTAACTCACTGTTCTTTACCCCTCCTTTCTCCCCTCTTTGCCACGGGCCAGCTTTCCTCTGGGGATCTGCACCAGAGGCCATCTCCTCTCTGAACCCCGAGCGGGACTGGGTCAGAGCTGCCACTCACGTGGTCCCTCTGCACCTCTGTTCGGAGGGATTCTGTCTGAATCCGCCCCTCTTTGTCTGCCTAGTGCCTTCTATCTGCTGTTCTCCACCCCTCCTCTCTGGATCAGCACAATTTGCTTCTTTCTGTCCATTTTGCCCGCTGCCTGGGGGTTACTCTTTTTGCTTTGACAAACACAGTTGCTGAGGCTATGTCATGTAGGGAAAGAGTAGACAGTTTGAGGTTGGACCTGGGTTTAATTCTCTCCTAGAGTGCTGTCAATTCTCTTAATCTCTCCTCATCTGCAAAATAGGAATAACCTTGCTGAGATGATTGTATTGTTGTGAAGGTTAAAGGAGATAAGGAGGGGTGATGGCGGGGGTGGCACGTGCAATGGTGGTGGGGATCAAGTGCTGTTACAGTGGGGACTGTGGTGGCAAGCAATGCGTAGTGATAGTGGCGGTAGTGATTGGTGCTGAGGATGGCCATGGTGGCGACAGTGATTGAGGTGGTGCAGATGGTAGCGATGGTGGCCCCCTTCTAATTCCTCATTACTGCAGGAGACAATCTCCTCTAGCAATGCTTGAATTTGGAGCCGTGGACTGGCGGGCCGAGAACATCAGGCCCTCTCAGGAATCCTGGTGAGCGTTTAGCCTCGTTCTGGTGTCTCTTTAAGTGGACGTTGTTCTTTAGGGTTCTGTTCTTTGTTCCTGACGTGCATTCCTGTGAAACCCTCTATGGATGGTCTCCAAGTTATAATTTTTTGACTTTATGACGATGTGGATGTGACACAAATTCAGTAGAAGCTGTACTTTGAATTTCGATCTTTTCCTGAGTTAGTGGCATGTGGTATGATGCTCTTTCTCTCTCTCTTTTCAGTACTGAGGTTTGAACCGAGGGCCTTCACACTGAGTGACATTTCAGCCCTTTTTTATTTTTTATTTTGAGACAGGTTTCCGCAAAGTCACTGATTTGCCTGGCATAGGCCGGAACTTGTGACCCTCTTCCCTCAGCTCCCGGAGTGCCGAGATTACGGGCATGCTCTATCACGCCCTGCTATAATACCTTTTCTGATGGTGGGCAGCGACAATGAGCTGCAGCTCCACTCAGCCACATGATCATGAGAGGAAATAATGGAGACTCTAGAGCGTTGCTAAACTTGAATGTGTTACTGATGTATTAGATGCATTTTTTACTTACTTTTTCAACTTGGGATGGTTTATTGGAATAAAACTCCATTGTAAGTTGAGGAACATCTATAGTTGGGCCTGATAGGTACCTCTGGTGGCTGACACCCTTAGACAATGGGATGTTCCTTCTAGGGCCTCTAACATTCAAGTTACAGCCTCATGGAAGCTTTTACCTCCTTCCTAACACTGGTTCCTACAGGTTTCATTTAGCAGCAAAATAGAGACATGATGTTTAATTCTTTTATTTGCATATTTTTTCATCATAGACTATTTAGAATTTAGCTCAATTATGTTCTCTCCCATTTTCATCTGTATCTGCTGTAACCTCCATTAAATTGTGAATGGGTGGCAGGAGTGGGAGTAGTCGATTCTGAGTTTTTTATGGTGAAATGAGTAATTTGGGATTGGTAGTCAGAATTGTATTCTTCACTCTTCATTTACCATGCTACCTGGTTGGTGAGTATTTTCTCCATCTGCAAGCAATTTACATAAATTGCAAACCATGTAACTGTTATAATCTCTGTAACTAGGACTAGAGACTGGAAAATGACACGTTATCAGATTTGGAAACTCATAGGATGGATAATCCTCTGATTTGTGGCTTCATGTTGGATATATCTGAAACTATGGACTAGCTATTATAATTATTTTCTTATCTGTAACATTATAAGGTTGCTTTGTATCTCATGCCATGTTCTCTGAAGCCCTGGGCATTGCCAGACAACTCATTGGGAATTTGGGGATAGGGAAGAAAATGATGCCTAAATGCCTCTCATCCTTCATGTGACTAACAAAGTGCCACCTTTTGTCTATTTTATATACAGTCAAGTCTTGGTTTTCAAGCATAATGCATACCAGAAACATGCTTGTAATCCAAAGCACTTGTATATTAAAGTGAATTTTCCCATAAGAAGTAATGGAAACTCACATGTTTCACTCCACAACCCAAAAATATTTATATAAAATGATTACAATACTGTAATATAATAACAAAATAATAAAGATAATACAAAATATACAGAAAATTAAACAAATTAGCCTGTGCTTCCGTTTGAAAATCTTTGTAGGTCATGTGAGGGAGACAAAGAGGAGGGCTATTGTGTAGGATGACTTTCACTATCACTAAGGGAATCACTGCTATCTATTGGATCTATGAGATCTTTTTCTTTTTGTGCAACTTTAACAAGGAATCTACCCAATGATACTTCAAAATTTCTCAGAAATGTGACATTGTATTGTTGTTAAACAGATTCATCACTCAAACTGCTACGGCCTTATTTGGGTGGTACTTTTCTACAAAATTTTGCACTGTCTCCCCCATTTTACACATCTCACTAATCTCATGTGAATGAGGGACTCTTACGCCTTTTTCTTCTCCTCCCCTGCAGATGAGAACTCTTGCTGATGGGAGACGGTCACCCATAATCCTGCAGGGAGAGTGAAAGAGAGAAGAATGGTTAGCTCAGTCATGGTCATGTGACATTTGGCATCACACACTACTTGTGTGGTTCATTTATCAAATTAAAATTTTGTTACAAATGTTCGTTCATCTTGTGGAACACTTGCAGGACAAGTTATTCACAATCCAATGTTTTACTGCATTTGGTTTCTGTGATAGATTGGATTATTGGCCAACAAATAAATCACTCCCTTTCTTCTCCCTCTTGGAGCAATTATATTCCCGTCTTATTGACTTTCGTCTTGGCCAAGTGACTTACTTTGGTCAGTGGAAGAGGAAAAATTGTGATGTGAGCAGAAGCTTCAAATCTGCTTGCAACTTGGCTTGCCTCCTGTCCTCTTCCCCCCAGGCAGCCAATAGGCCAAGGAGAATGAGATGCGGAACAGGCATAGACCCGACCTGTAGCCAGACGCAGACCTGCCCCAGTGGAGTCCAGCGGGATCAGCTCACAGTCAGCTTGCACATCTGTCAGCATGGTAACACATGTGGGTATACACCAGTGATGGCGCTGTCGTGTGTGTGTCACAGTTTTGGCACCACTGGTATAAGCTGTTCTGTTTTGGAGTGGTTGTTATACAACATCATTGTGGCCATAGCTGTCTAATGCAGCTTCTAAATAAGTCCTGTTCATACTTAGATCCTTCGGTCTGAATCAGTGGTGGTGCACCTATGGCACGCAAGCCGCAGCAGGCACGCAGAGCTCTCTCTGTCAGCACATGAGCCGAGCTGCCTCAGCCAAGATTTGACAGGTTGTCAGCATGCACACCATAGTGAAGATCCCGTTAATTGTGCAAAAGCACACTAAATGCAAACTTTTACTTTTCAATAAAAAGCTGTTTGTATCGTTGAAAGCTCTGTTACTGTGCTTTTCTTTTAAGACAAAAGATGTTAATGTATGAGTTATTTTTCCTAACCTAAAACCTCAGTACTCAGGGTTAAATGCGGTGTTGACGCTTCACGATAAATAAGTGGGTTTTGGGTTGCAGTTTGAGCACTTGATCTCTAAAAGCTTCGCCATCACTGGTCTAAGCAGTTTGCAAAGTGTTAGGTTTTCTGACTTCAGCTCTCTCATCCAGTTTTAGCCCATGATTCTTTCTCTCTGTGTGCACATAAGTGAGAAGGAGAAAGAAAATGTTTGGAAACAATAAAATCTCGTAGAAGGCTTTATCTTATCATATGGGAAACTAGGTTTTTCTTTCTGAGGGATAGAGAGCTGGGAGGAGAGATAGGCACATTCATAGTTAAAAGTATGTTTTGTTTCTTCTTTGGATCCTCATGTAAACATTTCTCTGCTGACATTATTTTGCACTCTTGCCTTACTTTGTCCATTTTTGTGTTCCAGATTTTATACAACTTCTGAAATTCCAGGAAGAAGGTGAAAGAATAACATTGCACATAGTCTTGGGTTGTGCTGTGTTTATTCCATGATGGACCATTCGCTTGGGCTTAACCTCAGTTTGACCTTACTGATTCCAGATGAGACAGCGAGGCTTTGCTAACAGAGTCAAAATCTAGGAGCAGAAACAGCCAACTTCCTTGGTCAGGGATTTTTATTTTTATTTTTTATTTGTTTATTTTTTTGGTCGGGTTTTTAAATTCTCATTATTTGTCTCTGTGGTCACTAATGAAGTGCTAGGAAGGTAATTTTTAGGAATTCCTGGAGTACCTCACTGGTGAAGTACATGCATAGTTACCCTGGGGTCTTAATGGTTTGGTACCCACCCCAAAGTCTGCTTATGGGGGAGAAAGCTGGATAAAGAAGGGCTATTTTTCAACTCCTTTTTGTTCTAGTCTTTGAAACATGGTTTTTGTTCTTAAAATTTTGAGGACATCTCAAACAAGTATAAAAACCATCTTCCAAAGCCAAGAACAGGGGATATTTGGAAGCCCTCTAGTCCAGTGAATAACTTAAAGTGTTACCATATCACGTGTGAAGGTGATTTCTTCAAGGATGAACACATTTTAGGTCAGATCATGGGAGGATGGTTCTATTTCTCATAAAGAGGCTCTTTATGGGATTTATGAGGCCCTAACCAACCAGGCTGGGCTTTTTCTATGGCAGAGGCCGGGTTGGAGGCTATCTCTGCCATCAGTCTGTGCTCAGGTTATGTCCCTACAATGATGGCCATCTGTATTTGAGTATCAAGTGATCTACCAGCTTGTCTGTTCTAGGTTGAGCGCCTTTGAGGGCTGCAGGAGCTGCTTAATATTTTAGAGCCTGGGCTTGGCAGTGCCTGTTCTTAGGGAGTTCTGTCAGGCCTGGGAGGATCTAAGTCTCTATCCCACAGGCCCATCTGTGGAGAAGAGGGCTCAGGAGACTATTTGAGGTTGACTATTGAGTTTTTAGCAAACATGAACCTATTAGTTGTGTTATCGAGTGTCAGGAGATTTTATAATAGCCATTTTCTGGTAACCTGTAGAAAGAAACAAAGAAGATATGCCTACATGGCTAATAGAAAGGGAAGGTAAAATTTAAAGAGACAAAATTAAACTAGATGAAGGCAAAAAAAAAAAGAAAAAGAAAAAGAAAAAAGAAAAGGTGGTGAGGAAAGAACACAGAACAGTTGGGACATAATAGTAAGGCAGGATACTTAACTCCAATGAACCAGTTTTTATAGTGTTAATGAATTACATATTGCAATCGAAAAGTGTTAGACTGAATAATGAACAAAATTCAAGTATGTGCATTTTACAAAAGTGACACACCTTAAAATAAGGATACACAAACTCTTTATCTGCATCTATAAATGGTCACAGTCCTTTTTAAAAGCAACATGGTGGTACATATTGCATCATGACCTTGTCCATACCTTTTGCTCTCATCTGTCATGATAATAGTTAAAGACCTCTGATTCTAGACTAGGATAGATTTTAGTTCACATCCCATCTTTGTCCTGAATGAACAAACTGTGTTACTACAGGAAAATGAATCAATTCTGTTTCTTTATCTGTACAATGGGAATAATTAATACTTCTTTTGCTGGAATGTTGTGAGAATTCCATGGTATAATGGATATAAACTGCTTAGAACAAAACTTGACCTGTCGTATCTGCCCAAAATATGTTAGTAATTACAATTGCTGCTACTGCTGCTTTTATTAATCTAATCCTGGAATTCTATATCAGGGAATAATTGAGTCAAAGAAAAATGTTGTATACATAAAGATGTTTATTGCATCCTGTCTGTACCCTTAAGAAACTGGAAAGAGTCTAAATGCTTCATTCATTCAACCAACCTAACAAATATTATTGAGATTTGATTATGTGCCAAGCACTGTATCCACGTTTGGAATACATCAGTGAAAAAGATGGAGAAAGACCTCTGCTTTTGTGATGGGACATCTGTAAACTATGAGGCAGTAATTCAATGGAATGTTATGCAACTATTCAAACAATAGCAGCGAAGATATGGAAAGTTGTTTGTAGTACCCTGTAAAGTCACAAAGCAGAAGAGGAAAGCACCAGTGTCTTAAA
The DNA here is from genome assembly GCA_004026905.1 of Hystrix cristata. Lineage (NCBI taxonomy): Eukaryota > Metazoa > Chordata > Mammalia > Rodentia > Hystricidae > Hystrix > Hystrix cristata. The sequence goes on from PVJO010000146.1 coordinate 20,642, forward strand.
AATATATGTGTAGGTGGACAGAAACTTGAATGGAACATTTGAATGAAAGTGGTTTTTAGAATGATGGGGTCAGTTTTTGGTTTTGTTTTTATTTTTAAATTTTAATTTTTATTAGTACATGCTTGCAGTACATAACAATCACATTTACCATGGGATGTCATTACATGTACGTAACACCTGTTAATTATTTTTATATCCCCTTCCCTCCTTTAAAAAAATTTATGAAATGTTTTATAATATTATGAAATAATATGTATTCATATACATGTGAATATATATTCATATGTAACTGAGAAAAGTGAATTGACATCTTACGACTTAGGAATCAAAGTGAGGCCCACAGGCAGAAGAGGAAACCGACTCTGTGACAGGGAAGGGAATATTGCTATTTTAAAACAGAGATCAGTGTTGCAGCTCTTCTATGCCCTGGGAGATGTGGAATTCATGCCAGAAGAAGGTGGCTCCCCATCAAAGAAATCTTATTACGCAGATGAGTAAACAATGCCTTAAAGCCCCTGGAGAGGTGAGAGTTTAGATTTAAGCACATCTGTATAATAAAGTAACAGAAGTTTTCCATTTCTCCTCTGCAGCTGAGAGGTGGAAGGAGAAACAGCAGTTTAGAGACTGGAGAACTGGGAGAAGATGAAGAAGCACTGATCCAGCTGCAGAGGATGAGAGTGGTAGGGATCAATAGCTTTTTTCCTTTTAAAAAATTATTTCTTATTTTTAACTGTACCTACAAACGAGGCCCAAAGGGATATTTCTATACATGAATAGAGCAAGCACTGACCAAATCCAATCCCTTGCTTTTCACTTCCTGTCCTTCCCAGCCCCCCTTAATCACTATTTATACTTTTTTCTAGCTTTCATGTGTGAGCAATAGAAACTTTAAGAACACTAATATTCGCTTTTAAACTATTCCCTATCCTGTTCTCTCTAAGCTTCAGTAACAATGTGGTTATGCACAGCAGTAAACATCCATCATTTGGGAAACAGTGGGGGACAGCCATGCTTATGGGCAGAGGATGTGAACAGGTGCATAGAGAAAACTGTAAATGTAGGAGGCAAGACACACGTGCAGACTTGAGACCGTGGAGGGGAGAAAGAGCAGGTGGGCAAGAGAGCATGTTTCTCCTGTCTTGGGAGTGTCATGGAGGGCTCTGTACTCCCCTGGGATGGATGGGTCTTTTAGGAATAGCCCTTCCTTTAAACGTTTCTAAAACAGCAAACTTGAGCGGCCTTGGTATACTCAGGTAGGGACGGGGCGCCTGCCTCAGTTTAGGTCCTGGGGGCAGTGTGCATTATCTGTAGAGGACTTCAAGACAGTAATAAAATAAATGAAAACTGACAGCTCTTTATTATCACTTTGTGCCAACAATTCTAAGCACTGTCAGCGATAAACTGCCCCTCTGCTGGGGTAGACAGGGCAGCTGTCCCTACTCCAGGTCTGGTGCTGCTGCTTGCGACAGAGAAGAGCCCAAGTGGAGGAATCTAGGAGGAGTGTGTGCAAGAAGGAAACCTGAATTCTTCAAACTGGTAAAATAAGTGGCTTTCAGGACTGAACTTGAAAACTGTGAGCCTAGCCAAGGGCGGGACAAGAAGATCCTTGGAAGACAGCAGCTGAGCTGAGGTTAAGCAGATCTCTGTGCCAAGCTGGGTGGCAGTTTGGTAAACAGATGGCTCACATCCTAGGTGAGCACTCTGATGAGTGTATTTTCAGAGAAAAGATAAGAGCTGAATCGGTTGTAGTGTGGAGAGAGGCCTAAAGCCTCCTTTGTGAAGGATCACAGCCCCAGCAAGATCTTGAGATGATGTTCTAAGGAAAGCTAGGTTGTCACATGGACCATGGGGGTGTCACAAACTGTTGGGTAGGAGGAAGCCCAGATCCCATCTAAATCTTGGTGCATATAGGGGACCGATGCCACAAAAGTTTAGACCAGTAGCTCCCAGGTTGTTGTCCCCAGACCAGCAGCATCACCTGGGATATGTTAGAGATATGCATTCTTGTAGCCCACCACACACTCACAAAATCAGACACTGTGAGGCTGGGGCCAGCACTCTGTTTTAACAAGCCATCCTGGTGGCTCTGAGGTTCATTAAAGATTGAGTACCCCCAGTGGACTCTGGAATTTGGCTCCTTCTGAAAGGTGACCACAGCTAACCTCCCCTCTTCAGCCTTATGCCAGGCACTTGGAGCTTGTGGGTCTGCAAAGGCCAATGATAGGACAGGACCAATGCAGGCAATTTAGATCATCTTTTTTTTTTCTTAAACGTCTAGAGAAATTTGTGCACAATATTAATTAACCACTGGCCCCACAGACTGTTGTGAAAGATTCCAAGGAAAGAAAATTTAATAATCCTCCACCCGTGTCTCATTCTTGTTATGTTTGGGAAATTTAATCCAATGATCTAATTCAATCGTTAATATTTGGGCAAGTTCTTCCAATTGTTCAACCTAAATCCCCTTTACTGTACATGTAAATCTTGAGACAACGCAGTTTTGGAAATGATGACTGTCATCCGGGGTTGTTGATCCCAAAGGTCCTAGGAAGAATAGGAAATGGGAGGGAAAAGGCTGCCCAGATATCCCACCCCATTGACTGGGCCTGGGCAGTTCTTTGTCCAGTGGACAGTCCTGGTTACTTGGCAAGACTCCGAGGCCTGGAGAGTGCTTGTGCTATCATGCTTGGTTAGGAGGCTGGATAATGAGGCAGGAAACCCACCCGTTTTAGGAGTTAGACTGGGTTAGAACTTGGCTCTCCCACTTATAGGCTACATGACCTCAGTCAAGTTCTTCACTGACTCCTAGTCTTAGTTTGCTCATCTCAAAGTTGGAGTTGATTCATTAAGATGTTGTACAAAATCTCAGAGGTGAGGGGGTGAGGTTGGGTGTTTAGCATGACTGGAAGACTGGGGAATGTGCAGGAGGGTCGCTAGAGAGGTGTCAGGGGCCAAACATTGAGGGGCACTGCATACCTCCCTTTGCAGAACCCTTTGTCAGTTGTTTTGCATTTGAACAGTTTGGGTTTTACTCCTAGGGTCTGCCTGTGTACAGCTACACCAACGCTTTACAGGCTTCGGGGCTTCTTTGCCCGGTGAGTTGAACAGAGTAGTGGGGCAGGATGGTTCAGATGCATTTCTGGGGGATTTCTCAGGGCCTTCTGCAGCAATATCTCAGTACTTTCAAACTCATCACTACAAATGGCATTGCTCCAACTGGAGGCTGAGGGACTCTGTGGTGAGCGAATACAAGCCATGTTCTATTCTGAGGATGGGGGTGAAGTGGGGAGTGATGGCCAGGAGGGCTAAATTTTAACAGTCAGCCACCAGAGAGAAGGCAGGTGTGAGTAAGCCAAGGTCATTGGGTTTAAAAGTGGTTGCAAGAGGCATGTTTGTTGGCCAAGTTAGCACTTACCTTTTTTTTTTGGATGCTGAGGATTGAACTCAAGGCCTGTGCTTGCTAGGCAAGCACTCTACCACTTGAGCTAAATCCCCAATCCCTGGTACTTACATCTTCTTGACAATTTACAGACTGCCTTCTGTGCACCAGACACTGGTTAATAAGACAGAGGTGGTCCTGTCCTCAACTTGCTCACTATCCAAGGTGGCTCCAGGCCAGAGTTGTAAACACTGTTTGTACTTCTGTGGGCAAGAGTGACCTGAGGAGAGGTTTGGCCTTCTGGGGTATGGGTTCCCAAAGAGATCCATGTCTTCATTACTAAAACCATGAATGTATTACCTTTCAAGGCAAAAGGAACTTTGCAGATGGGATTAAGTTAAGGAGTCTGAGATGGGGAGATCATCCTGGATTATCTGGCTGGGCCCAGTTGCAATCACACAAGTTCTTGAAAGGAGAAAAGAGGAGCAAAAGATAGGAGACTATGGAAGAGGACGCCATATAAAGATTCAACCTTCTGTGGATGATTTCAAAGATGAAGGAAGAGAGTCAAAAACCGAAGAATGCAGATGCCTCTGAAAGGTGAAAAAGGCAAAAAAGAAAAAAAAATGGGATTCGCTGCTGGAGCCTTCAGCAAGCAACGCTGCTGTTTTGTTTTGACGCCTTGCTTCTGGGCCTGTGAGACACGTCAGACTTCCAATCTTAGAACTGTGAGTAAGACAAATTAGTGTTTAAGGCATCAAATTGTGGTGATTTGTTACAGCAGCCACAGGAACCTAATAAATGAGGCCTGGACACGTAGTCAGACTAAAACAGTTTATTTCTTCCAACTCCAAGGAAGGTTCTACAGCCTCTGTTCTTGAGGTCTCGGGGTGGGACGTGGGCTGACTTCTTTGAGAGACAGGCTGCGCTGTCTCTGCTGCTCCTGGGTTGGGTGTAGCAGGGAATCTGGTTCAGGAGCAGGAAGTGCTCATATTTACTCGGGGGATGCTCTCAGGATGCTGCTGACAGCGTGGGCATCAGCATGGTAGGTGGCATGGAGAGATATAGGCTTGGTGTGACTTGCCAAGACTGACCCGGTAATAACTCACGCAAGAGAGGCTCAGTGTCTTGTTTAGACTTATCCTAAACATTGCATCTTTCTTTGGTCTTGGCTATCCCTTACTGTCAAAGAGAAAGCACAAGATTTAGATTGGTTTTATCCCAGCCAAAGTGACTTACAGATTGTGTAACCTTGGGCAAATGACTTAACTTCTCCCAAACTTAGCTTCCTCATTTATAAATACTCACTTAACTGTGTTATTTATAAGGAAGGCTGTTACGAAGCATAAATGAGACTGTATAAAGCACCTGGCACATAATGGGATAGCGAATCTTGCTGAAGGAGGGCAGTTGAGGGGTTCTCTCCACTTGGCAAATTATCACAGAAGCAAGAGTAAGTACTTTTCTGCTGGCCTGCATGGAAACATGGTTAGTAGAGAAGAGGGGCTTCCGTGAGCATAACTAAACAGGCAAGCCACTTGCCACCCTCTGAAATAAGATATGCAGCTGGTTTCTCCATCAAGGTTTCAGGGAAGGGGCTGAGGGTAGGAAATCGCACAGCAGCAGCAGAATACTGCTCTTTCTGGGCTCTTTGGTCCTTCGTGGTGGCCCTAGCCCAGAAGATGACCAGCAGAGCTTGTTGAGTCTTGGAAATCACATCCATTCCTCCTGGCCCTCGAGTCTGCGGAAGAACAGGCATCTTCCAGCTTCCTAGCAGTCATTAGGAAGGGCACGGCATGGGTGACACAGGCTTCCTGAGGCCTGTCTATTTCCTGACCTTTGGTTCTTCCTTCTATAGCTCATGTGCTTCTACCGTTCTGAGGTCCAGTCTAAACCTAGGCTGCCCTTTTGTGCGTGTCACCCCAGAGTGATCTTGCTGTGGCAGGAGCCCCCTTTCCCCACACTGCATGAGAGCTACTTGTGGAAGCAGCTCTGGAGGTGCTTTGGCTTCCACCTATTGTCCCTTTCCTCCCCACACCGTGGGCTCATTCTGGATCCTTGCACAGCAGACCCTTCCCGTATGTGCTCCTGAGTGAGCAAGAGTTTACCGTAGTCTGATAGCCCAGAGGACTATGTGCCAGCCGTTTCTGACTTCCCAAACTTGAGGATCAAGTGAGATTAAGGGAATATACAAGTTCTTGGTTTTCTTTTGATTCTCATTTCCACCGAGAATCGAATGTTTCTATACTGAAACTCACATTGTTCATTAACTACAGCTAACTACCTTTCTAACTTCCCCTGAAATTTTCTCTCTCACTTGGTGGCCATTATTTTTAAACAGAAACAAGCTTTCAAAAACCACCTGCCAAAATTACACAGCATGCATCTTCAGTGAATAGAGAGCAATTGGACTGAGACTGTGGTAGGTGATGATCGGGTGGCTGGGTGCCTTCGACTCGTGCCTCAGACACATCAGCTTCGATTGAGTTGGTATCTTAACAAAACCACAAATTGCTGTATTACCTAGGCCTTTGGCATTGCTTCAAAATGGGACTTTAAAACGCAGTGGAACTGGGTCTGTTAAATGTGAAGGGCTCATTGTTTCTCTGTAACCCACTGAAGTACTTCCTTCTCTGTAACCCACTGGTAAGTGCTGGCAAAGTGATCTGACTGTGCAAATCCATCTAAGGGTGCTAGTTCAGTAACTCAGGGGTGTTCATGGGTCATTTGCTTCAGTTTTAAAAAGCATCAAAAAAAATTAATCCTGATTCTGCCACCAGATAGCTGTGTGACCTTGGATAGGTCTCTTAAACTCTCTGGCCCTTAGTTTCCTCATGGGAAATGCAAATTTGCAATATACCACCTCTGAGGTAGTGTCCAGTGCTTATGTTGTAGACACAGACGTGAATGAAACACTCACGAGTGTCCTTGAGGTGCTTTTAATCCATGTGCCCTCCTGTGCGGATCCTTCAGATCAAAATGGCTTTCCCTCCTCCTCTGTCCATTCCTTGGTCGATTTCTAGGCCCATTTTTTATAAAAACAATCCAATTCCTAAGGCCTTGGGGTTTTGAATGGCTCTTGGTAAATTAGAACTCAATAAATATTTCATAGTTAAATCCAAAATAGCAACCTGGCTCCTTCCTAGTATTAAAGAGATTGAAAAAGTCTCCAAGGTGGGAAGTAGAGGGAATGAGTCTCTTAGCAATTGGAGACATATGTGGATATGGCAGCTTTACCCTCCCGGCTGTATCAAGGAGAGAGACTCTTAAAGCGTATTCAAGGATAACCTGCCAGTATCAGCACTTCATCCAGATAAACTGCAAGGTCTGGAGTCAGAAGGAAAGTCTGCACTTTGAGAAGGAGGGACTGTACCTTTCCAGGCTGGTTATGGCTATGCCTAAATAAACACGTTAATAAATCAGGGCTCAGTAGTAAGCACTGTCTAAATAAGCTTAATAACCATCTCTAACCCAAATCCAGGTATCAGGACTGGAAACAGTTGAAACTTGTTCCTTCTGTGAAAGGTGAAATGGGTAAAATAGAAATAGCCTATCAGAAGTTAGAAATCTTCTCGTTTACGACTGGCTGCTGAAGACAGTGATAAAGACAGAGCTCCAAAATGCCCAAGGTTTCTGATCTTGCCCCTAGAAATGTATTCTTCAGTTGTAGGTTTGCTAATGGTTGTAAGTCTGGGCTCTTGAAAAATGATCAAAGGTGGGTAGAGGAGTTCGGAGCCATGAACCTACAAGAGGAGGAGGCCTTGGAGAGCGTCAGGCTGGTCAGTGCCCATCCAAGGCCCACCCTCCTGCCCGTCAGAGGGTTCCAGGCAGGCCTCCCCGTATTTGGCCCATTCCGAAGAACTCAAAAGCAAAGCTGGCACTCAGGAACCCCAGTTTTATGAATGTCTCAGTTACAGATCTGTTCTTAATTATATGGTTGGAGAAGTGATGTGTGTTTTCTAAGATTAACTTTTACAACAGCTACTGTGACTGGCTGGGCACGACTCTCCTAGAAGCAGCCTGGCAGCTGGAGTCAAATGGCTTTATACAATGGGAAGAGTCATCTGAGTTTGTGGGGAAACCTTTTACAGAAATAGTTTTCCTGTGTGGTTTATATGTACCGGCTAAAGATTTTGACTTGCAAAGGGGAAAAAAAAAGGTAAGTAAATGATAGCAATGGGTCAGATATATTTTTTAAAAGTTTGGAAGTTAATGACTTCACGAAACTGTTGGAACACAGAATCCGTTCCAACCAGATGTTTCCTTCATCCAGCACATATTATGGAGCACCTGCGACTAGCCCTGTGCTGTGCAGGAGGACACAGTGGTACTGCGCAGCAGAGTTCTTGCTCTCGTACCCTGCAGTTAGCCTTTGCCCAGTTGTTGTCACCTCACTCAATTTGTTACTATATAGTTTGTTTTGCGGGGAGAACTTGCATTAGTTTTTTATTGTCACAATAAATGCTGTGCAATGAATCACCCTCAAATTCAGTGGCTGAAAACAATTCAGTATTTACTAAACCAGCAGTTGAGGCTGGCCTCTCTGGGCAATTCTGGTCTCACTTGGGTTCACTAACATGTCTGGTAGTTGCAAGCGCTGACTTACCTAGGATACACCTGGTGAGGAGTTTCCTTTAATTTAACTGAGTTCACGCCCAGACATATGGAGCAGCTGATTGGCTGTTGAGTGGGGTGGTTGCAGTCATTTGTCAAGGTGTTTCTCACCCTCCAAAAGGCTAGCCTGGGACTGTTAGCCACCCAATCACAAAAGAGCAAAAGCAAAAGTGGAAACTGGAGTGATTGGCTTATGTCAAAGCTGCTCATTGGTCAAAACAAGTCATAAACTGTGAATGAAGGAATGGGGAAATAGATTAAAATTTTTGATAGCTGGGGCCGCTAAGTGACACTGCAAAGTTCCAGAGAGGCATGGAGGACTGATGATATTAGTGAGTCAGTTTGTCACAGTGCTTGCTGAGGATATGGTCAGCAGTTTCTTTATATTAGTAAGAAAAAAAAAAAAAGGACAGCCATTTGTATATATGTTTATTTAACTATATTCTTGTTTAAGTTTGGGAATAAATACTAATTATTATCATAAGTAGGAAGAATAATTAGTCAATAAATATGTTTTAAGAAGAATACTTTTTTAAGAAAAAAAGGAATATGGGAGAAAAAAGTGATTTCAGAAAGTTTTGGGATAATGAGTGGACTTACTAGTTTGGTGGGAGATAATATGTTCTGGGTAGGGAAAGGAAGATAAAGGAAGAAAATTAGGTTGGAAACAGATTGTGAAAGGCCTTGACTTCCAAGCAGAGGAATCTACATATTTTTCTTATAATGTGAATACTGATGCAGAAATATTAAAAGTAACCTGGAAGCAGGGAATGAGGTTGAAAATGACACGGGAATTAGATAAGGCAAAAGTCCCTCAAAAGGAAGAACTTTCTAAGTGCTTGCTTGTTTTCTGCTTTTGTTGAAACGCTAGTGTCAGCGGGTCGGTGGAAATGCTGTCCTGTAGGGGTTCTGTGAGCCCAAGAACAGTTGACGTGAAGTAAAGCCCCCAGTTCGGTCTCCTGGTGGACCTGCTGGGTTTGCTCTTTTCTGTGACTTCTTGAAGACCTAATGTGTTTCTTTGCAAAGAGGACCAGGTGAGTAAGTGTGCATGAGACGACCTGCTGTCATCTTTTAACTGCAGGAAAAGCACTCTTTTATACTTGTTTTACCAGGAAGATGAGTATAGTGCTACCTCCAGCTCTGTATCTATACTTACCCAAGCCAACAAGTCTATGTCTCAATATTTGTGTGTTTATATTTCTTCCATTACTCTTCAGGGCTGAGGCTCATGTACAGCCAAACCTTTCTGGAGTTGATATTTATAACTGAGACTAAACATTTTTCTTTCTTTCTTTTTTTTCAACAGTAACAAAATCCACTGTAACCGAGCTGTGGTTTTCTCTCTGGGCTTCACATTAGAATTTCCCAGGGAACTTTAAAAAGTCCCAATGCCTGAGATTGGGGCCCAGGTGATTCCAAGATGCAGCCCAGGTTAGAGAACACTGCAGTGGGTGTGTGATTGTCTTCAACGGTCCACGAACCTCCCTGGTGGGGCTGTTTCTTTGTTGGGCTTTCAGCGTTCATAGTGTGTTCAGTGCGGAGGCCCTTCATTGGAAGAACCACCCCAGGCCTGATTGCTAATCCTCGTAGCTGTGGTTTTCCCAGGAAGCCACTACAAGCAAAACAAATTCCCTGCAACTGTGCTTGGCTTTCCCCTCCCTTGGTTTCTGCGGCCCTCCTAGTGGCTGTCCTGGTGGCCTCTGCTCCCTCATTGCAGGGCGATGCCCTGTTCTCTAGGAAGGCAGCTTGCTGGGTCTGTGACTGGGTCCGGGTGAGATTGCCTGGCGTGTCTTTCATTTATACTCACAGGGAAGGCCCACTTCCTGCAGTGTGGTGAGGCATAAACAGGTTAATGTGTGTGTAACCAGCAAATCAACTGAGCTGGACTGAGTGGAGAGAGGCAGAGAACCACCTTTTTTTCTTTTTCATCATTTCTTTTCAAATGGGGTCTGTCGAGCTTTTCTTTTCCTGCCCTCGGCAGGTTCTGTACATGCCTGGTCACTTTCAGTCATTTTAGTCTTGCTTTCTAGTATTGAAAAAGTATGATCCAAATTGAAATTTCAAATTTTCTTCTAATTGGGAGCTTCTTGGCCTGACTTCAGCTTGGAATCTTGCAATGGATAGGGTAGGATGTGCTTCGTTCTCCTGCAGCTTCTTTTCCTGGCTCTTTCATTCCTTTTCTGCCTCTGATTGTGCTACTGCTGGATCTTTGTGGTTTTTGTCTTGTAATACTGCATGCAGTGGATTCAGCTGTTGTTGCTCCCCAGGTGTCAGGCGGTCAAACACTGGCTCTCTCTCTTGGGTATTTTTGCATGTTCCTAGGAGATTCCTTTCCCTAGAGGAATGTCAGGCAGTGCCCACTACCCCATTTCCTGACATGCTGAGCACTTAGGAGTCCCTCTCCCTGCCTCCCATTCTCCTCACACCAAGCTTCTTGCTTCCTAGATCACTAAGCCCACCAGGCAGCTCCCTGGGGCAGATCTTTTCCAGGTGATCCAGTATAGCTGTCCTCTGCAATGTCCACTGCTCCTGGGAGATACTTTGTTTTCTCTCCTTCCTCTGTTCTAGAAAGGTAATAGGTTGTTCTCAGACCTCCCACTGCTCTGCTCTGATTGCACAGCTAAGTGGCTGTGTGAGTTTTGGCCCCTTTAAAAGGATCAAGCTGGAGGACAGAATGGCAGCCTCTCTATCAGGGAGGTACACCCTCTAAGGCTGTGTGAAAGGGGACTGAGGCTCCCTGCACCCCGATAAAATGGACTGGATTCTCTAAATACTGGGTCACAGTTCTCCTTGAAGAAATCCTTGCTCCCCAATCTACTTTCTATTTCATTTCCTCTTGTTTACATGGTAAAGACACTTCTCCCCTCTAAAAATTTTCAAACGATCTCAAATTTGCAAAAAAGTTGAAACAACAGTACAAAACACTTTGACCCCAGAAACTTTTGAGAGTAAATTTCCAACACATATCCTCTCACCCTGGAAGATTGTAGACAGAGTTTCCTACAAACAGAGTATTTCCTATGTAACCACAACATGGCCATCAAAATCAGGAAGTTATGCTTGCTACTTTGCTGTCATCTAATCCTCGTGTCTCATTTAGGTTTTGCCAGTTGTCCTAATACATCTCAGTAGCAGAAAGGATGCGGCTTAGAATCATCTGCTCCGTTTAAATGTCATGCTGCTTAAGCTTTCTGTAGTCTGAGAGAATGTCACCTTGACATTTCAAATTTTACGGGCCAAATATTTTGTAGCACATCCCTCAATTTAGATTTGTCTGTTTCCTCATGATTTTGTACAGATTATGCCTTTTTGGCGTGATGTCACAGGAGATGTGTTATGTTCATGGTCTTCTAGGAGGTAGTACATGTGTCTGTCTATGCTGTTGGTGGTGTTGTTAACTTTGCTCGTGTGATTAAACTGCTGTCTCTGGGCTTTCCCACTATAAAGTTATTGTTATTTTTTTGTATAATGTGCATTTCATGGGGAGGTAACTTGAAATCATGTAAACATTTCATTGCTCATCAAACATTCATTTTATCCATCTACTTATGCACATCTGTTTGAACTTATGGTTTCCTGTTACACTTAATCAATTTTAGTTTTATTGTCATTACTTATTTTGATGGTCAAATTGTCCCTGATTTGGCCAGTAGGATCCCACTCCTGCTGGTCTCTGTTTTCCTTTCACTCAGTCTCCATCACTCTCCAAGCAGGTTGGGCTTTTCTGGCACAGTGGAATACTCTAGGGCCATCTGTACTTTCTGTGTTCCTGCCCTGGGGTCGACTATTTCTCCAAAGAACCTGGGACTCTTTTAGTAGAAAATGGTATCTAGAGGCCAAGAGCTGAGTGCTAGGTGTGCTCATTGCTAGTGGAATGCTGCTGCTCGCGGCACCCTCAATAGTTAGACCTGGGGGATATGTGTTTGGAGCACAAACGTGTGCGTGTGTTCATGTGTGTGTGCATGTTAACATTCCTTTCTTTACTGAAAACCACAAGTTCACCAAGATGTCTCCAGTTCTAATCCAACACTAGGGATTGTTACAGCTTTTCTCCTTTTTGTATTTGTAACTCTCTTTTTCAACAGCAAGACAATTTACTTCTACTACTTAGATTATTTATTATATATAACTAATCTCCCATATCTGGTGCCGTCCTCTCCTCTACAGGGCCTCTCTCCTCACACTACTTGGAATCTGAACCACTGTGGCCTCCCCCAAGCCTTCTCCCACTCTCACCGTGGAGCTGTCTTGCTCTGCCCAGCTGATGACCTCAGGACTGAATTGTTCAGGGGCAGGAGGATAGAGCAAGGGGCTTCAAACCCGTTTCAAGTCACCTGCTAGCAAGTCTTGCATCAATAGTGTAGTATTTCCTTTACTATAATACATATAAATAACCTCAAAAGTATTTCGTAACTCCTAGAAACTTCATTCCCTGGTTAAATAAGAATGACTTCTTTGAAGGGGTAGTCGATAGTTTTCACAAGCTGGAAAAATATTTCTCTCTTCAGAATGGAAGGGCTACAGACATGATACACTTAATTTATGTTACTAACATTTTATCCTTCACTTTAAGTCTAAAAAAGCAATAATTGAAACATTTGTTCATCGTATTTGTTCAGCTCTATGGTGTATAAATAACTCCCACTGTGGCTGGTTTCTGGCCACCATGTGATGTCACTGAATGTGAAATTGGAAAGAGATGCTTGGCATGTAGTGTTTCCATTATATGCTGCAAGCATGTCAATAACCTCAAGTGCATAGATTGCATAGATAATAAAAAATACAGCAATTAGAATGTGATAGATTTTGAACATTTATTACCTTTGTTTTAAATACAATTTAATTAGAAATTCATGACTTAGCCTGTTTGTTCTGCTGTCACAAAATCCCACTGACCGGCTAATTTATAAACAATAGAAATCTATTTCTTACAGTTCTGAAAGCTGGGAAGTCCAAGATTAAGGAGCCAGCATTCTGTGTCTGGGGAGAGAGAGCCTTCTTGCTTGGTCCTCACATGACACAAGGGTTAGACGCTGTGTCCTTGCATGATGGAAGGAAGAAGGGCAAAAGTGGCCTGGGTTAGTCTCTTATAGCCCTTTTGTAACCCCATTTATAAAATCTCCACTCTTGTGACTTAATCACTTTCCCAAAGGCCCTACCTTTTAATACCACCACAGTGGAGATTAAGTTTCAACACATGGATTTTAGAGGACATTCAGACCATAGCAGTTTATACAGACAATGGCTGTCTTTAACAACAGGTTCATAAAATTGGCTTTAAAAAATCAGTTTGTTCTAAGGAGCAGTTTAAACTGGCTCTAGCACTCCTGCTCATACAGCACACATGTCAGTAGATATCTATCTCACCTGGCAAAGGAGAGAGGAAGTGGGCAGGGAGAGGAGGAAGGCTAACCAAGAGGATGTTACTGCACAGGTTGTCTATGAGAACAACTGAGACTCAGTCCTGCTGGAGGCCCCCTTAGGAGCTCCACAGAATGCACCTTAAAGTACACAGGAAGGCGGAGCAGAAGAGTCCTAGTCTTTGGGCATGGGAGGGCTGGTAAGTTGGGGGCTATTTCTTCATATTCTGTGGCACATCTGGCCTGTTCTGCCTGCAAGCTGAGCATACTCCTGAGGCCAGAGGACACCCCCAGATGAAGATCTGAGGATGTCATTGGTGGATAGGAGACCTATCTGCAGGAGGCCTCTAGGATGGGTTGAGATGATGTGGTTGGACCACCAATTGTGTCTGCTCTCCCACCTCAACATCCTTCTGTCTAGGCCTCATCTCTCCTTGTAAAACAAGGAGGGACAGTCTCCAAGTTCCCTCCTTGAGCCTCTAGTACAAGTTGAAGAATATGCTTGGCCCTGGAGAAGCATGGAGGGCATCGCCAGAGTGGAAGAGCCCTGTATTCTGCACCTTCTCAGGGTGGAAGGGTTGAATGCCACTCTGGACACTCCCATCCTCGCCCCCTCTTTCCTGAAGTGCTAAAGGGGAAGAAAAAGGAGGAAGGATGTGAAGGTCTAACAGAATGACTGGTGCTTGGCCCATCCAGGGATGAGTCTGACCCTCCCTCTGGGCCCCAGAAAGTCTGTGCCACAAAGGAGCAGTCTCGTGTCTGATGGCTGCTCCCTAGATTGGGTTTCCAGACCTTTGGAGCACTCAGGTTACTTTGTTGTCTGGTTCAGGCTATCACTTTCTGTGACATCCTCCTGTGGAGACTCTTCGGCACTCTCTCCCCCTAGAGATTCTTGACCCAGATACTCGGAGAGCGCTTGGTTTTCTTTGGCAGAAAAGCAATGTAAAGTGAGTCAGAAAGTAGGAGGTACAGCAGAGGACATTTAAAGGCCTTTTACTTCTACTGTTGGGACTCACTGGGACTAACAAGAAAGTCAGAACACTTGCAGCCAAGTGGGAGTTGCTCTCCCAGGTGGCCACAATGGGTGTACCAATGCTTAAGGCATGAATGCAGTTCATGAATGTAGTTTTTCTTCCCTCTTTCACAGAATTGTTTTGCAGAGTTGGTTTATGAGCCGAAAAGAGAACCACTCACGTTGCATTATCTTCCCATCTTGTTTTTGGGCACAGACACTATTACCCACTTATTGACCAGGCTTCAGTCCAGGCGGCTTTTTTTTATTATTATTATTATTATTTCCAAATGTCTATTCACCCACCAAGGTTGATGACAACAGACACCATCCACAAAGTACTTTCTGTATTCCAGGCACTGTGCTGCTACATGAAATTTCTAACAGTTCTGTAAAATGCTGCAGTCAGTTTTTTCTTCGTTTTTACAGAGGAGTAAACAGAGCTATAAAAAAGTTAAAAAATTGTTTGAAGTCACACAGCTAGTAAAAGGTGAAGCTGAGATTCAAAGATGGCATAAGACCCGTGTCTGGACTCATAACTGTAGAACATCTTATTAAGTAATCTATTCAACAATATTATATGCCAGACACTGTTCTAGGCACCGAGGACTCATCACTGAACAAGATAAACAAAAACTCCTAACCGCTCGGAACTTAGATTTAATTGGAAGAGACAAAAATCAAGAATAGTGCACTAGAGAAATAAAGGCTATCTTTGTTAGCAAGTGACTTAATGGTGGAAAAGAGCAGGGTAAGGGGGATTGGATGGCTCCGGGGAGATTGATATTGTAATGGAGTGGCCCACATAGGCCATTTGAGCAGATCTGAAGGAGCAGGGGGAGTGAACCATCTGTTATCTGAAGATTATTTCAGGGAGAAGACAGCCAGTGCAAAGGCCCTGGGGCAAGAACATGCCTGGTGTGTTGGACCAATAATTGGGTACACTTCTGCTATGGCTTTAATGTTGAATGCATGTTGAAAATTAATCCTGGAAGTAGCTGCAGTAAGAGATGGGGCTTTTAGGAGGTGATTAGGTCAAGAAGGCTCTGTCCCTATGAATGGGATTAGTGCCTTATAAAAGTGCTTGAGGGAATGAGTTTATCCCATTTCTGCCCCTTACTCTCCTTCGTGTCACCTTATGAGAACCCAGCATTTGCCTCCTCCAGAGGACACATCGAGGTGCCATGTTGGAAGCAGAGACTCAGCCTCACCAGACACCAAACCTACTTGTGACCAGATTTTGGATTTTTCAGCCTCTAGAACTATAAGAAATACATTTCTGTTCTTTAAATTTCCAAATCTCAGTATTTTGTTATAGCAGCATGAACAGACCAAGAAAATCTCCAACTCTGAAGGGGCTTTAGGCTGTTGTGAGGCATTTTCCCCTGAGGTGGTAGGAGAGAAACTTGCAAGATTTTGAGCAAAGGGCTGATGTGATCAGACTTCTGCTTGCTCAGGATCATGGCAATGGAGCAAAACTATATGGGAAAGCACAGTTATCTGTTCTTTTGTTAGTCATAGCCGTGCCGTGCTGCAGGCAGCGGTGAGAGATGAAGGCGGTTCAGACTGGATGTGGAGGGTGGCTCTATGCATCAAGCAGTTGCATTACAAGTTGCTACCAAGTGTGTTACATTTTATTCAAATTAGGCAAAACCCGACTAAAGAGAATTTGGAGGGCTTGCCGTGTCTCTTTATAACACCAGATTTAAAAGCAGCAGGGTAACCAAGAGAGTGTAATAGAAAACAGTTACCAATGTGGCTGCTCGCTAAGCTTCCAACAGAGCCTTGAAACATAAGAGAGTCTAGAGTCAGACTGGCTTCAGAAAGTTCAAGAAAGCATCAGAAGCAGTTTATAAACTCAAGTCAGGATGGTGGAGAGAAATGCAGAATGGAGGGAGCTGGTCTACTTGTGCAGGCTTGCTTTCTTTGAATCCTTGTGTCATTAGGGTCATTGTGCTTACAGTAGATGAAAGCACATGTCAGGCAAAGGGCTAAGGCAGAAGGTGGCTAGAAACTGGTGGCCAAATGTCCAATACACAGATGAGCAGGGTGAAAGATGAGTCCCAGTCTTTGGACATGGGATGGAAGTTGCGATCCAAGGTTGGGAGCAATAGCAGAGTGGAGCTCCCACTAGTAGTTCCAGGCCATGGAAGTCAAACTCAGACTCTGCTCTCCATCCCAGTGGTCAGAGGCTTTCCTCTGGGAAGGGGCTAATCCCTGACACAGGCATGACTCTACAGAGCTGTTGTAGATAATGCTGCAACCAGAGGTTCTGGAACATTCCTAGGCTGACTTCTGGTTCTTGTTACCTTGGAAGGTTTTAACTAGTGACTAATAAGGATTTGGGGGTTATCCATTGGTTTCTTTTATCTATTCTTTCTTTCTCTTTAGCATGGACAGAAGAATGGTCAAGGGAGCTTTTGGGTTGTAGGATGCCAAATGCTCAGGGCTGGGGATTTAGCTCAGTGTTTAGGGTGCTTGCTTAGCAAGCACAAGGCCCTGAGTTCAATTCTGAGCATGCACACACACACACACACACACACACACACACACACACACACACACAAACAAAGTAGAATGCCAAATGCAAAATTGCAGAGGCCCAGAGATCACAGAGCTGTTGGCAGATCAGTAGACTTCACAAGCTTATTCCAAGAGGTCCAGCACCTCTTGGACGTGGTGCTGGAGGAAGGAAAGAGAAAAGGAGAAAATAAAATCTTGAATTATTTTGTCAGAGAACTGCAGAATCAATCATGTTTAGTCCAAAGATGATCTGGCTTATTGCATATAAACTACTTGCCACATCGGGAATAACAGGAATAAACATAAAGAAAGAGTAGTAGAACCCCAACATATAGCTCTGGGGAAGTGGGGACATTGGGTACATGTCTGGTGCTGCTAAGGAAGGAGATGTGCTAGAAGGTTCGAGCTAGAAGGGACCTTGGAACATTTCAACCTGGAGCCAAGGTCATGGCTTTCCCAGGTCCCAGATTTTGTTGGTCCCAGAACACATTCTAGAGCTCAAGTTTAGTATTTTTTAAAAATTTACCTTGGTTTTCCTTTCAGTAAATATTTATCCAGCAGGTATTAGATACTAGTGCTGTGCTAGGCAGACCAGGCAAAGTCCCTGTCTTCAAGGGGCTAACAGTCCAGGGCAGGAGACAGTGACTAATCAAATAAACCCTTAAATAAAACAATTACAGATAATGACAAAAGCTGCAAAGGAGGTCTGTAGGGGAAGAGACAGGAAATGGCCAAAGGTTGTGTTGTGAGTCTTTTTAGAGGAAGGTCGATGAAGGCCTCTCCCAACTACCAACCTCTGCTGGCTTCGCCATCTTCCCAGCTGGCGTCTCAGGCTCAGCACCCAGCATGCATCCTTATTGCCTCTCTTGACTTTTCCACCCATGTCAATGACTTCAGCAAAGCCCGGCGACTCAGTCTAGACCAGTTCTCCTGACACCAGCCCCTTTACCCGTCCTCTGCTGTACCCTTCCCAGTGCCCCCCAGCCCAAGCCGCCTGTCCATTCTCTGATGGACAGCCATGATGTCTGGGTGCTACCTTGTGCTCTGCTATTCATTTTCCACCCTGTAGTCAGAAAGAAGTTTAAAAACATAAATCTAATCTTATCACTCAGGTAACCTCCCCGTGGGTCTTCATCACACGTGGAATGAGTCTAAATTCCTTCTCCCACTTTTTCTTCCCATTCTCGGCCTCCTCCCATTTCCTCTAGCCACACTGACACTTCTGCTGTTCCAAGCTTGTCTAACTTATAGCATTTGGAAAATAACAACAAAAGCTTTTCCTTTCCAATGCCTCATTCTTCCACACGTAACTGGCCATTAAGTGGGGTTGTTTTCCAGAGCCAGTATTAGCACTCCCTTTTATTCTCAAAGTTATCTTACTTCAGACAATAAATTATTTGTTCATCTTATCATTAAAGGTTTGGGGGTCATCTGCGCGTGGCTTCTTCCCCACTCCCTCCCTTCTCAAACATGTTCTTAGTATCTATTAGGGACCAGACGTGTACTAGTGCTGGAAGGTTGAGACACCTGAAAATAAATAAGCCTCGGTTATGCCCTCAAGGAATGTTCAGAAATGTGCGCGAACACTGAAGAATGAAACGAAACAAAACAAAATCACGATGTGACCTAGGTATTCTCAGATGAGATGTTTGTTATTCCTTAGACAAAATGGCCAGCTCTTGGCTTAGACATTATACAGTTTACCCAGATGTCTGGCACCATCTAGATGCAGCCTCACTTCCCTCTCCCCACTAGCCACCCTCACCCCTCCCTCTCTTTCTGCCTTTGTTTGTTCCCATTACTCAGGGCTTGGCAGGTCCCGTGCGTGTACCGTGCCAGGACGTCTTCTCATGGAACATGATTAAGACCAAGGCCTTGGGTCTTTCCTGCCTTCTGACAATTCACCGCATAACTTTCTTGTTCTTTCTCTGTTCCTTCCAGACTCAAGTCAGTCAGGCAGGATCTAAATTAGCTTCCTGATGGTCCTTGTATTCCCGCCAAAATTGCTTTTGGTTGCTTGGCCTCCGCGTTCCGTGTGCTGCGGCTCTGCAGCGGTGCCCTGGGAAAAGCATTGAGATGTGCTAGCCTCTGGGGTGCTGTTTGTCTGCTGGCCTCCCGTGCTGCAGGGGAAGACGCCCGCCCTCCACTTGGGGGCAGAAGGAGGCTCTGTGTGCGGCTCTGAGGGAGGACGGGGAGCGCTTAACCTTGCCTTTTTGGAGGAGGCCTTTCCATGGGTCATATATCCCTCCTCCCAGGTTTGCCAGGGATGTCTTCGGTGGCCATGTGCATAGGATGGCAGAAGAGATCCAGAATATCATTCTAGTCTCTTGACAAGTCCACTTCAGCTTACACTGAATTCTTGGAAACTTACCTCTAATTTTACCTTCTATAGATTTTCTTCTTGATTAGCTAGCAAATGCATCACACAAAAATTAAAATAACTGAGTAACACATCATTGCTCTTTACTTCTAGAGACACAGGACTCTGAATTTTTTCCCCCCAGTACTGGGGAATAAACACAGGGCCTTTGCACTGAACTACATCTTTTTAAAATTTTTTTGTACTTTTTATTTTGAGACGGGGTCACTGAGTTTCTGAGTTGCCCGGACTGGCCTCAAATGTGTGATTTCCAGCCTCAACCTTCCCGAGTGCTGGGACTACAGCTTTGTGCCACCATATCTGGCTTACTGTCTTTTTGATGAGAGTAGAGGAGGTTTAGGAGAATTTGAGATTCTGGGTTCTGCTGGGTGGGTAGGCCTCTGGGTTGAGGCCATAGATACAAGGTGTGAGAGGGGCCCCCAGGGGAGGCTCGGGAGGGTAGATGGAGCGGTGGGAGCATCTTAAGGACAGCACCTAGGGCACTCCTGGGACAGCTGTGACCTTGCTGAGAGCATGGCTGGGAATGGGTAGTGGTGCTGTGAGTCACAAAGTCAGTCTTCCTTTTACGTCTTGAGAAGCCGAGGAAGTGGGAGAGTGAAAAGAACACTCTCCTCGAGGCTCAGGGGAGGTCCCTTTGGTTAAAGAGA
Source organism: Hystrix cristata (assembly GCA_004026905.1). Lineage (NCBI taxonomy): Eukaryota > Metazoa > Chordata > Mammalia > Rodentia > Hystricidae > Hystrix > Hystrix cristata. The sequence goes on from PVJO010000146.1 coordinate 40,557, forward strand.
GACAGACATCAGGGCAAGGCTGCCTGCACATCCAGCCCCAGGGAATCGGCATAGAAAGGATGTGACCCCGCAGCAGAAAATTTCTCCCATTTTCTCTAGGGCATCAGGGCCATGTTTCTAGAAAAGTCAGAGCTTAAGTCTGCACCCTCTTCAGAGACTCTAACGGGAGGAGATGGATGACTTCCACCATGAACATGGGGATGTGACTCGATCCTGGGCTATGGGAGGTACTTTATTACAAGGCATTATTGCATCCAGATGTCCCGTGTTCCATAGAGGCTGCCTGCATGAGCCTCCCACCAACATCTATTAGGACAGACGGGGGAGTTGGATCCACGGAGACCGCCACCTAGGACTCTGTCAGGGTGCTGTGGGACCGCCACTGAACAGGGTGGCGGGAGGTACAGGGCTGCAAGAGTGGGAAGCTGGCCTTTCCCAGGGATGGCAGGTGATGTGGAGGAGGAGGGAAGGGGCTGTAGGTTCAGCATTTCTTTATTCAAGGAAGGAAACAACTAGGGGATAATAAACCGTATAAATGGAAAACATGTTTCCTAAAACAAGGCCGTATGTCAGCACAGGCAGGGCTCATGAGACAAGTTCTTGCATGAAGATGAAACTTCACAAGAACACACACACATATGTTGTTCACACACATGAATTGTTCAGTACACACAGGTGGACATGTATACAGTCTTATACATAGAAATTTATATTTCTTATACATATCAGTCCCATTTTTATATATAGATGGATATAAACATACACGTGCATATAAAATATTGGTGTTCAGTTGCCTCATATCCATGTGTACACACATACACTCACATATGTAATAGGGAGACAGACACATGAAAAGCCAACTCCCAATCATCCACCAATATCATTCTTTTATCCAGCCTGAGTTTGCCGCCTGCACATGGCTTCTTTCCCTTTTCAAGTATAATTTGCCAGTCTGTGTCTTGAGGTATGTATTCTGTCTCTCTGGGATTTAGGAGAAATAACAAGTGGAAACACTCCTCTGATGTGACTTCTAGAAAGGAGTCTGTATTGAAGTGTTTCCTGAGGCCTCAACCCTGTAGAACGGAGCTCCTGGAGTGCAGAGTTTTGTTGGCAAGCGAATATTCAGGAGAGAAACCCATTTCTATTTCAACCATTTGAAAAGCTTGATCAAATGTATGAAAACCCTTCTGGGTAAATTCCAAGATCATAGCTGAATCTTTCTTCTATTAGTGAAGATTCTGCAGAAATGAGGAATAAGGAATTTGATCAACAGAAGTTGAAGCTATAGAAGAAAGTTCAGGAGGTCCTCTATGCAACTGGGACTGTTCCCTTTCCCCCTAAATGCCAGCTATCCACTACTTTCTTATTTATTATTATAACGATGGTAATGATGCTGAAGACTTGTGCTACCAACACTGTCACCTGCCACTTCCTAAACATTTTCTCTGTGCCTGGTGCTGGCCTGAGTTCTTTCGTATATGCAGTAAGCCTCACAACAGCCCCATTTGACAGGTAAAAAGCTGAAGCTCAGAGAGGGTAAGTAACATGCTCAGGGCTGCACAGCTGCTAAGATGTGGAGTGGGATCCAGTTTCGGTGCACCTGACACTCAGATGTGTGTTTGTAATCTCTGGCTTTGCTTCTTTTCTCAAAAGCAAGTGTACTGAGGCCTTAGCAAGCTGGGCTAATATGCTTCACACCATATATGTGTGTGCTTGTTTATAGGTCCACTAAAATAGGGCCAAGGGTTTCACTGAGCTCTTTTTTCCTGGCTCCATTGTACAGTAAGAACACTTCTTATGCTGTTGATTTTATATCCTTTCTCTTATTTAAAAAATTCATGTTCTCTTGTCCCTTCAGTTTGGCTCTTATTTTCTTTTTCCTTTCTGTTTTTTACTCTTCCCTTTCCAGTAACCTCCTGATCATTTTTGAGTCAGCGGCTTTTGCAATGACTATAGTCTTTTTTGCTTAAGGCTGAATTTTGGTGACTTAGGACTACAAAGCAGAAATTTAAAGTTTCTGTCAATTTCCTTGAAAATAGCAGGAGTCTTTTTAAGAAAGGAATTTCTCTCTCTCAGTGACTACTTTCGAGAGGAGACCTAAACTCTGGGGATCCCTGCCAAGAATAAATGCAGGGAGGGTACAGCTTGCTGACCTCTGTCCTTGTCTTCAGGCAGCCTCCTCCAGTCTCCTGGCCCCGGCGTATAAATAGAGAGAGACACAGAGGAGACTGGCAGAGATCTTGCTGACAGCCCTTCCAAACTTCCAGAAAAGATGACTCGATGCCTAGAGGGAAACTTGTCTCATGGGCAGGCAGCTCTGCTGTCGACAAAGATTCCTTCCCAGAGTAGCGGCCCCTCTGAATTCCCCTGGCATCTGTGTGGCTGTCCACTTGCCTGTCCCCTTAGTGGGTATTTATTGGATGTTACAGATAAGGAAAGGAGCAAGACCTGGCTTTTACCTTTTTGGAGTCCCCTGTGAACTTGGGAAGACAGACACATAACTAGATGACAATATGACAGTATTTCTTTGAACAGTATGGGTGAGGCCTTGGGGGCTGTTATGGTTTGTATCTAGATGTCCCCCCAAATCTTCGCAGGATCATAGGTGAGACGTTGGGAACGCGATTGGATTATAGGGGCTGATGGCTGGCTTGCTGTTAGGAGGTGGGGCCTGGATGGAAGAGGGAGGTTGCTGTAGACATGACCTAGAAGGTTGTATCTCCCTTCCTGGGTCTTCTCTTCATGCTCCCTGCTTCCTGACCACCACGGTGTAAGCACCTTTTCCTCTGCCATGTCCCTCTGCCGTGTTGTCCTGACTTGGAGTAAGTGGACTGTGGGCTGAAATCTCTACAAACTGGGAGCCAAAATAAACCTCTCCTCCGAGCTGTAGGTGTCAGATATTGTGTCTCAAAAAGGAAAGTGACTAAGTCAGGGGCACAGGAGAAGGTGCCATAGAGCAGGGTTTTCACGGAGGAGGTAGCATCTGAGCTGAGTCCTGCGGGTTGGAAAGCAGCTCATCAGGCAGGAAGGCTCAGCATCAGCCAGAGATACTGGCTATTGTATTTGGAAAAGGGTTAACAGGTGATGTAAGGGATTCATTCCACCATCTACTTCCATGAAATGTGTAACGTGTGTTCTTGGATGGGGAGAGAGGTAAGGAAGACAGAGAAGCCCTCCCCTGGCTAGTCTGGCAGCACTGGTCTGCTCTCTTGTTGAAAGCACTGAATTTATTTGCTTCCTCCATCTGGTCTCCCAAACTGAGTCCTCAACATTTCTTCTCCTCCTCTTCTCTTTCTTCTTCTTTTAAAAAACCTGCATTATTCTTTTGGAAAGCTGGTGGGGAGGAGGTTAAAAGACGAACCCTCCATTCCATTTGCTTTCCTTAATCAAAAGCCTCTGCGGCCACTGGCCGTCCGGCATTGCTTCTTCTCCAGCCTCCGCCTGGACGCTCTGGGGCTGGAGCGGGGCTGGAAGTGGCTCTGGTGCAGCTGGTGGAGTCAGCAGTGCCCCCACGGAAACACTTCAGACTCCTTTAGTGGCTGTGTCCCCCAGGTATGTCCTGTGGGCCTCCACCTGGGGCGAGGACTTGCCCATTAGTAAAGATTTTTTCATGTAATTTTGTGCTCCTCAGCAACAGTTATTTTCTAGGTTTTTGTCTTTCCACTGGGCCAGCTGTCTCTGCACACGCTCACTGTCTACCCTGCTTTGTTTCCTCTCTTCTTTTAGGTCCCCGGTTTGGTGTGTGTGTGTGAGTTCAGTAGGGCGTGCAAGTGGTGGAGGGAGATGAGATCGTCCTGGGAAGGGAAGAGAATATGCAGACTCCCATTATAAGAGAGTTTCATTGCCAACGATCATTAATTGTTAATAGCTCCAAAGATCAGAAAGTGAAATCTTCTTTGATTTTATAGTACATTTCATAATTGACCTTTGGTGGCTTTATTATTTGATCTATGTGCAATTTCAGGGTTTTGAAGAGCATTAATTCTGCTGCATCATTGTGAGACAAGAAAAGCAGGAACTTAGGTATAAGAATTGGGAAAGGATAAGAATTGGGAACTTTACCCTCCATCTGAGACAGAGGCTGTATTTTGGGCAAAGCCCTTGGCCCAGCCTCGTTTTGCTCTGACTTTTCTTATCAAGGCATTTAGCAGCTCTTTGATTAGCTCTAAGCAACAATAGCCATGGCTGCCTTGCCCCTGGAAGCGTGTCCTCAGGCCTTACAGATGGTTTCCCGAGTGGCTGGCAACGTGAACCAGCGTGACACAGTTCTGTTTTAGTAGACACAGAATGTCAGAGGGGTGAGTGAGCCTACAGGCCGTCTATCCGAACCCTCTGAAATCCATATCATTAAACAGCTTTTCCAATGCCATAGGCCAAAAGGCAGAAAAGGACTAGAACCCTGGCCAGGTGCTGGCCCTGGGCAGTTCCACTCACAGAGCCACTTACACGTGTGTGGTTGCTCTTTCAACAACCATGAGGGCATCAGTTTGAGTCTAACTAACCATTCATTACTCAAATGCTTCTCAACCCTGGCTGTACATTAGAATTGGCAGGGGGATTGGTCTCTCTCTAGACAAGCAAACCTGAAACTCTCGGTGTGGTGCCTCAGCATGAGTGTCTTAAAAGTTTTTTCCCATGTAATTATAAAATACAGAGAGGATTAAGAACCTCTGTTCCAGTATAGGGGCGGAAATAAAGCCTTTCCTGGGAATTAATTTGCTGACCAGACAACAGAATTCACTAATGCAAACCTAATGTCGTTCTTCTCCAGGAGCAGGTTAAGCCTAAAGCAAAAATTTCTCTCACCTCAAATTTATAAGCAAATCAGATATTCTCTGATTCAATCAGAAAGGAGTACTGGGCTCAGAAACCACAAAACATACAGACAATATCTTCCTTCTTAAAAAAAATGACTTGGAGTACTTTCGGCACGACTAGGGACCCCATCCTCCCCTGTCCTGCTCTACCCCCCACTGAAATTTGAAAGTAAATTTGTTTTACATTAGAGATAATTAAAGTCAGATCTTTGGATCTATGTGTTACAATAAGGCAGCTGTTTATAATAGAAATGCCTCAGGCTTTCTCATAACCTGTTTTTTCAAAATCCCTGCAAAGGTGTTTAAAGGATAACAGCTTAAAGCCATCACCTCCCCTCTTCAAACTTTTCTGCTTGCCCTCTTTCTCTTTTGAGGAGAGGGTCGGAGGGTTGGAGAAGAGGTCCCTGTGGGGGTTTTGGGAGCCTGCTGCTCCTGCTGGCTTGGGAGAACATCTCTTCCCCTCTTTGCATTTGGTGACTTCATGCTGGTAGCTTAAAAATAGCCGTTGTGAAAGAATTTACACTACAGAAATTGACAACTGCTAGGGATTTATTTTCCTTCCAGGAGAATAGGTTGTTAAATGTTTCCCGCTATTCACAGGTTGTCTCTCCCCAAGTAAAAGATGTGAGCATGTTTTCAGGGGATTGTATTTTAAATTATTCTCCAGAGAAGATTCTAGAAGCCTGTAGTGTTAACAGCAATCTTTTATAAGATGTCTAAAAGCCATCACAAACGTCACATGCCTAAAATTAACTCTCTGCATTTCTCTCTCCCCTAACCATAAGTATGTTTGTTTCATAATCTTTTCCAGTTCAGTGAATGGAAACCCCATGATTCTACTTATTTAAGTGAAAAATCTTGGCAATATTTTTGGTTCCTGTATTTCTCTTATACTCTACTTACTGCAGAGTAGCAAATCCTATTGATTTTACCTTTAAAAATGTATGCCAGACTTATCAGCCCCACTGTTGTCACCTGGTCCAAGCTACCATCATTCCACATCTGGATCATTGTGGTGGTCTCCTAGCTGGTCTCTCTGCATCTCCCCTTATCTCTCTAAGTCTCTGCCACACAGAGCAGTGAGAATCATCTTTTAGGTATGTATGTTAGACCATGTCATTCCAAAGGTCAACCTCCGAGTGCCGTCCCATCTCACTCAGAACAAGAGCAGGCTTTTTCAGCTCTGACAATCTTTCTGACTGTTCTCTGTTTCTCTGTCAATGGGATTCCTTCTCAGTGTCTATGTACTTGGTGTTGCTCCCACCTGGAACCTCCTTGCTACAAATACCCAATGGCTCCCTCCCTTATCATAGACCTTTCAGAGTTCTGCTCTGTTGTCACCTTATTCAGAGGCACCTTTCCTGATCAGATAGAACACTCTATCCATCTCTGGCAGTCTTCATCTCTGTATCAGTCAGCATTTACTAGAGAAACAGATATAATACAAGATACACGAATATGTAAGAATTTGCAGATTGGCTTACAATGGCCACCCACAGAGTCAGTTGTGGAAGAGTGCAGAGGGTCTGTCTTTACTCTGGAGATCCAAAGAATCCATTCAAAAATCTGGATCTCACTGCAGTGTCCTGTGCTGGTCCATATCATGAGGCCGATGGTTCTGAGACGGAAGGCTGAGGGTCTGTGCTGGAAGCCAGGAGATGATGTCCAAGGTGAAGGGGAAGACTGGAGCGCCTATGAAGAAATCAAAGGAGATCTGTCCTTCTTCATTTCCCCTTTCTACCATCCAGGTAATGAGCTGCCCTGGGGTGGGTCTTCCACACCCTGAGGTGTGAGATTGCAGAGCCAATTTACGTGAGCTTCTCTTACTCAAATTGACACAACTTTTCAACCATCACAATCTTTCTTTTTTTTTTATAGCAGTTATTAGTAACTAACAGGTATTTATTATTTTGTTTCTGCTACTCTTGGAAAATAGCTTTAAGCAAGCAGAACTTCGTCTGTGTTGTTTTCTGCTAGAAGCACCCTAGGAGACTGTTTGGCAGATAGCAGGTAATAAACATTTACTGAAAGAATATAGAGTATGAGTAAATAGTTTTGAGGTATAAGAACAGTGTGTGTGCATGAGTGTGGGTGTGTGTACTGAACCACGTGAAATTGCCAAAATATGACCACTTTGGACAGTCATCATTACTAGACAGTAGAGGATGCCGACAGTCATTTAATTCAACTCTATTTTACCATGAGCTGAGGTCCTTCAGATCATGACAGGGCAGATGACTTGGTCTAGGGGCAGTTAGTGATGGGAGCACTTTTTCCTTTTGTGAGGAAAATAGTTTTGAAAGAAGAACACCCAGCTAGTATCAGTCATGGGATACTGGTTCTTCCCATGTGTTACGGGTTTTGCCTTCATCTCTAAGTAGGCCGGGAGAAACGCTTTCAAAGAGGCTTTCCTTCCCTGTCGGAGGGTAATGCTTTCCAGAGCACTCAGGGGGGCTCAGAGTGGGTTCTACACACTGTTAACAGGGTCTCCATGTGCACCAGCTGAGTCACGGCCAGGAAGCACCTTCAGCTTCTTTGGCAAGAATGCGTACAGCTCGGTGAGTTCAGGAGCCAGCTGCGAAATCCGGCCTTGACTGCAAGTCTTGAACTAAGCACACTTGGAGCTCAGCTGCAGCCACATGGCCATTTAATACCAAAGTCTCAGCTCTGCGAGTGGTTCGTTCTATATCGGTGCCAAGACCCCTTTCTGGGAGCGATCAGGCCCTCCGAGCAACAGGCAGGCTCTGTCTGTTATAAAATGTGAGGGAGGATGTCGATTTCGCCCTATAGTGATTTGACTAGTTTCTGCTGAAGTTTCCAATGACTTATGTTTGATGTGAGTTTATTGCTTAGTAAAATTGACTAGAAGGGTCAGAGGGGAGACATTTGGATTGATTTTCAAATGAATCAGGATTTGAAAACAATTTAGGATGAGGACTGTAATGCTGGTGCTAAAGCAGAGGTTCTTTTCAACAAAGCTTGCAATTCTTTTTATATGCTATTTTTGCTCTGAATTATCTAAAGGTGCATTTGGTAGCATGTGGAAAACGCTTTGCCCTTGCAAAATTTTCTCTGAATGTTGTGCCTTTACGCTTTTCAAGGTTACAATTTATGTCAGGAGATGTCTTTTCAGGATTATCTATTATTCAGAATGTAGTCTATTAAGTACCCAGAGCTCTGTCTGTAGAAGTGTGGCAAAGTTTGCTTACTCAGCCTTGCTTCCAGATGTGGCACGAAGGCTTGACTTTAAGTCTACTCAGTAGCTGTGTCTGTACCAGTGCGGCCGGCCACAGAATTTCCTATCAGGATTTTGCCCTCTGTCAGAGCTGGGAGCCTGTGTCTGGGCTGACTTCTTGGTCAGCTCTGTGGGCTCTATGACATAGTTCTCACAGACGCTGAGCAGCCTCCCAGCCTAGCCTCCCAGCCTCACATCCAGAGTATGTGATCCATTCCTGCCTTTATATTTTAAGCTTGTAAGTGTGCAGTGCTAGAAATTTATTTCCTGGGTTTAAACCCTACTTCTATCAGCCAGGGAACTCTGGAGCAAGTTATGTAACTTCTCCTTGCTTCAGTTTACCCATCTGTAAAATGGCAATAATAACCCTAATACTGATCTTGTAGGGTTTTGTCAGATTCACTGAACTAACATAGGTGAAGTGTTTATAATTCAACCCATAACAAGCACTCAATAAATACCATTATGATTGGAATACTAGCCCAGTGTACCTCTATTTAGGTACTTTACCTTGATTATTGGTGATTCTCCATTTCTTTTTAGCTTCTCCAAGATAACTACATTTATGTTCAAATCATTTATCAGTTTGGATTATCCATATGTGTCTTTGGCATGTCTTTCATTTTTTAAGTGGTTTTTTTTTTTTTTTTTTTTTTTTTTTTTTTTTTTTTTTTTTTTTTTTTTTTTTTTTTTTTTTTTTTTTTTTTTTTGGTGCTGGGAATTGAACTCAGGGCCTTGTGCTTGCAAGGCAAGCACTCTAATCACTGAGCTAAATCCCCAGCCCCTTTTTAAGTGTTTTTAAGTGTCCTTTATTTTTATACTTTCAGAACTTTCTGGCTCATTCACTGTGGAAGAACTGTCATGGCCCCCTTCGCCTCCTTGTTTACTAAAGAATTAATGCTTTTTCTTTCCAATCAGGTGACTCGTATCTATAAACACACCCATGGCCCTATTAGCTGCCTATAAAGCAATTTTAGAGAATGCCCACTGGCAGGCCCTACAAGTGTTGGCCTCATGTATTCTCTTGGGAAAGGTGAAGCACAGCTGCTTTGTTGTGGCAGGAGGTAGAGCTGAAAGATTCAGCAACCCCAGAAGCAGGTGGAAGGCACCTTGATGAGCTCCTAGGGAGAATGGTAGACTCAGCCCAAGAGGCAGAAGACAGTTTTAGGATGGAGAAGGCATTCAGATATTTAAATGGAAGCCACAAAGAGCCAGAGAAGTTGAGAATCCCTAATCAAACCCTTGAACTGGAGCCCAAGGTCACTGTCTACAGGTGGTGCAGGTGGCCAGGGAATGGGCAGGGCGGCAGAACACATTTTGAGAGAATTTGTTGGCTGCAGTTGCGTCCAAGGGTCAGGTGTGTTCTTAGCTTCCCTGGCCGTGTAGAGCACAAGTTGTGCCCAGGATCTAATAATTCTAGAACTACCTTTAGGTCCTGGGCCCATGTGTGCACAAAAGGTTATAAACATGTGTAGTTCCTTAATTAAAGTCTCCATCCAGTCTTGACGCCACCACCAAGAACTCAGGAAATTCCTCTTGCTGGTTCCACGGCTCGTTTTCTTCTGGTTCTCCTCCCAACTTTTTGGTTCTGCCTTCTCAGCCTTCTGCAGACTCCTCTTTATTTTCCTTTTAAACGTTGGTGATCCTCAGACTTCTTATTTTTCCTTTCACTATCTTATACATGTCTATATTTTCTCCTGCATCTTAAGAAGTCTATTAAACAGTAGTCCTGAAAGTTTCAAAAGTGTGAAATCCAACCTCCTACAGCAACTACTCCTGTGTCCATTACATTTTTTATAACTGTTTCTTTATTCATATAATAATTTATACTGCTAGTTCTTTATTTGTTCAATTTCTTCCAGTGTAGATAAAGATGTTACTGTCTTGGATCTCCTTGTACTTCTTCCCATTAAGATAATTATGTTTTTTGTTATACCAAATATTGGTATTTACAATATTACAACTATACTCATATGACTCATTTTGTGCTAATATTCTCTTTGGAAAGCAGAATATGATAACATTTATATTATAGAACCATTTATATTTCATCTAGAGTTAATAATTTATAATAATAATGAGTTAATTTTTTGACAGTTATTCATCTTTTCTTTTTTCCCGAATGTTGCATTGTATCTGCTGCAAACCCATCAATAGTTAGTTCCTCCTAAGTGCTGTCATCTGTGTGATTATATTTCAATTCTCCCTTTCGCCTTTTCCTGAATACCTTCCACCATACACCCCTCCCCGCGCCCTGTGGCTAGATCTCTTGTTTTCTGAATCCATCGGATATTCTTGAATTTGGTGAACATGTCTGGAAGCTTCCAAAGAAAGGGTGCATGGGAGCTAACATTTTTTTGAGTCCTTTCTCATCTGAAACTGTCTTTAATTTATCCTCACATTCGATTGGCAGTTTGGAAGGGTCTGAAATTCTAGATCTGAAATCATTTCTCTGGCAATTTTGGTAGCAGCCCTTCACGATGTTTTAGATTCCGAAGTCATATTGCCATTTTTCTCACTCCTTACTTCTTTTTCTTTTTCTTTTTTTTTTAAACCAGGCATAATCTTATGAATTGTCAAAATGTAAAATAATTAATATTAACTGTATAGCTGTACAGATTTTTTTTTTAGCTGTACAGATTTTTACTGATGTATCTGCCTATGTAACCCCACTGAGATCCACAGCCCAGAAAGTTCCCTTGCGCCTGGTCCCTGTTGATATCATCTGACTCCATTCCAGAGATAACCACTTACCTGACTTCTAGCATAGCAGGCTGCCTTTACCTGTGCTTGAACTTCAAGTATAGAATTATACTCTTTTGTGCCTGGCTTCCAATTCTCATATAATGTCTACAAGATTCATCTATGTTGTTATGTCTTCTAACCATTTGATTGTTTTTATACTATGTAGGATTCCACAATTTATTGGTTCTTCTGTTGGCGTACATTTAGGTTGTTTCTAGATATTGGCTACTATGAACAAAATTGTTATGAACATTCTTGGACAAGTCTTTTGGGGGACAGAGACACTTGTTTCTCTCAAACAAATCTCTGGGAGCGAAAAATGCTGGCTATTAGGGTCATAGAACTCTCAGGAAGTTGGACAGTTTCCCAAAGGAGATGAATGACTTTTCATAATGTAGTAGAGTTCCAGTTGCTTCATGTCTTCCCAACATGTAGCACTGTGAATCTTTTTAATTTTAACCATCCTCAGGGGTGAGTGGTGATATCTCAGTTGAAACTGTTATTTGCATTTATCTAAGGAACAATTATGTTAAACTTTTTTCTTACTTTTTTTGGTGAAGTGCCTGTTCAAGTCTTTTGCCTGTTTAAAACCTTCTTATCTTTTTTAATTAGGTGAAGGAATTCTTTATCTATTCTGGCTACAAGTCATCTGTGAGATACAAGTGTTGAGAGTGTCTTTCCATAGGCTAATTTATGCACTTATTAGTGCTATATTTAATGGTGCTCTGTTCAATGTATTCATTTTTTATAGTTAGTTGCATTTTGTGTCCTGTTTAGGAAATCTTTGTCTATGTCAAGATCACAAAAATAAAATATTCTCCTATGTTTTCTTTTGGAATCTTTGTCGTTTTCTTTTTATATTTAGGTCTATGATCTACCTTCTGATATCATTATGATTCTCATTAATTTCTTAAAGAATGTCCCTTTTTCATTTCCTTGATGCTGCTTTATTTTTATTTCTCTCTGAGACATTTCAATTTTATATTTTAAGCTCAAATGTTTTAAAATCTCACTATTATGTGCTTTGATGATGCTTATTTCTGGTCACTGTGAGTATACTTGAAAGGCCCTTTCCACCTGGAAACTTGCTGTGCATTCTGGGAGTTTTGGGGGTTATTATTTCTTGATACCTCCATCCTCTTACTCCATTCCTTTTCTAGAACTTCTATTAGTCAGCTGTTGGTCCTCCATGATTGTCCAAGTGTTTAATCTTTTCTGTCTCATTTTCCATTTCATTGCTTTTTGATATACTTTCTAGAGGATTTCTTCAATATCACTATCTTATTTTTCCATTGATTGCTTTATTAATTATCACTTTTAATTTCCAAGAGCATTTTTTTCCTCCAGTATTTTCTGGTGACCAGGTCAGCCCCTCCACAAGCACTTTAGGTGAGTCTTTTCATTTGTGAAATCAACTTCAGCTACTTTTTTCTTTACAGAATCTAGTGAGGTGAGGGGTAATAATTATCAGGATAGTATTTTGGGCATTACTATGTCCTGGTGACTGTCTCTGGAAAATGTTAATTTTTGTCTTTTTTGGTGGACTTAGATTCTTGAAGAAGAATAATTTTGGGTTCAGAGAATACTTACATGATTATTCACCAAAAATATTGTCTTAAAGTTGTTACTATGAGCAAGATTGTTTATAAAATGTTAAAACTTTTCTGTTGAATGTGTTATTTACTGCTGTTCACTTTCCTATTATTTCATTGTTGTGTGTTTACATCTTCTAAAATACCCTAATATCATATATCATACTATGTGGGACAGAGAGGAGACAGACACTTACCATCAATCTAGTCTCCCTCGTGGTTTTTGCTTTCTTCTGTTTACTTGAGAATATAATATGCCAGTGCATTCCCATCTCTTGAATTCCAAATGTATCAAAATTCTTGAGGGAAAAACGCCACCTCAAAGTTAACACATCACCTACAAAACCCAGCACTTCTTCTTGGCCTCTTCTTCCTTCTGCATTCCTACTCAGGCTGAATGACATTGACATTCATTTAGCTGAGTGAGCAGGAAACACGAAATCATCCTTAACTCCTCCCACTTTTTAACTCATATATATTTCTGGTACATCTTTCCAGTGTTATCTGTCTCCTCTTTTTCAGAGTCACTGCTGTCATTTAGGCCAGTTATATTCATCTATTCTTTTGTAAGATTTCTCTGCTTGTCATCTCAGCTCTCCCCTTCTAATCCATTCCTCATACTGTTGCTGCAGTTCCTTTCTTGATATTTGAATTTGACTCCCATAAGGGCAGGAATTTTATCCATCATTCTGTCTACAACTCCTCACTCTTTGTAGACAAATCTATTCATTTGTCAACTGAATAGATGATCAAATGAATCTGACTCTCTCACTCCCTTGCTGCAGACCTGTCTGTGCTTCTACCTCCGCAACCCCTCCAGCACCTGCATAGTAAGACCTGAACTCCTTATGGTGGCATGATCTAGCGGTGATCCAATGTCATTTCCTACCTCTTTTCAACTCACTCCCATTTTTCCTTCCTGTTAGCACTAACACTAACTTGTACCCCCAGAGCACTGTGCTCTCTTTGGAACACTCTTCTTTTTCCTTGTCACCTGGAAAATTACTGTTCATTTTTAGGTTTCCTCACAAGAGTTACCTCTGTATGGAGGTTCTTCTGGACATTCAAGACAACCTTAGCTTTTCTTTTATTTATGATTTCATTATATATTTGTAGAAGACATGAACACTTTGTCAATCTCTGGTTCCATTCTACTTTTGGGGGTTTAGAAAGATTATGTTTTCATTTGCCTTTGCAATTGTGTGACTCAGACCAATTAAATGTGAAAGGAGTTGTATTGAAGTGTAATTAAGAGCAAGCAATTTTCCATTTCTTCCTAGCTATAGCCAAGATAATCAGCTATAGTTCATGTAGTAGAGTCTCTCTTAGTTTGTGTCTCTGAATGAGGATGAAGTTGAGCAGAGCTCTCCAGCTGTATATTATTGATATATAATATGTGCAAGAAATAAAACCTTATTGTTTTAAGTTACTGAGATGTTGGACTTGTTTGTTATAGCAGCATAACTTAATTTATCCTAATACACTGACACATAGCCATTACACTAAGTCTTTATAGCACCAATTTACCATTTTTGGAGGTCAAATACAATCATTTTTAGAGGAGGTGTTTAGGCACATTTGTTGCTAGTACTAGGCCAGAAAATGTAATATTTTTGAGCATCTGTGATGTACCTGGTGCCATGCTAAGTATTTTACTCATGTTATTTAACCTTTACCACAATTTAAAGGTGGATGTGAGTATTCCCATTTTATTTAGAGGGAAGGGCTCAGAAAAGTTTAGGCGACTCACTCAATGTCACACACCCCCAAGTAGTTCTGAGAGTTAAGCCTGCAGTCATCCTACCACATGCTAACTCCATCTGCATGAGTAGAGGTGGGGGGTTCCCATCAAAGCAGACATTCCTGTCATGAACCTTGTAAAGGATAACCAAGCAAGCACTAAACAAACACGAGTCAAGTAAGTAAATACGCAAAATTGGAAACACGTTTTTAGCATCTAATGGGAGATGGAGAATTCTTCAGATAACTTTCCAGTTTTTGAGGAGAAGCCAATCACACAGCGCATTCAGTGAAAATTCCATCTGTAGCGCAGAACAAAAGCCAACAGAGGGAGAGCACTGCTTTCTTGGCCCACCTCTGGCTGGCATGGCTGCATTCTGGAGCAGTTTCGTTGGTGGCCTCCTCGAGTATATGCCAATTAGCAATGACAAACCACGGCCACATGGCTGACCGCTAGCCCTGGAATGGCCTCCTTGGAAACTTTCTCTCAAGGGTGTGTCAGCTGGTTGGGAAGCTGCTAGATGAGGGCTGACGTGGGCCAACAGTAGAATGAAGATATGCCGGAAGTTTTGCAGAAGCATGGTATTGAGCATCATGGCCATTGAAGGGACAGCTACAGTTAAGGGCTGAGGCCTTAGGCCAGAGAGAGCTTCTGAGAGGAAGCCATAGCAGCCTGGGAGGCAAAGGGACTGCCAAGCAGAGGGTTTTCTCATGCATGCAGGGAAGCTGCAGGAACGCACGCTGAGAGAGTACCTCCAGGGATTGTTCTCTGGCTGCTGTGAACCTCAGAGTTGGACTTGGAGCTGGAACATTCTCTTTTTCTTTAAATTGTTATTCTCGGCTCTCCACTGGCTTTTATTTATATTATTGGCGCTTTCTTGCTACCTTGAACTTTGATATCATACAACATTCATTTGGTATTTCTCATATGTATCGTAATATATATTAATTATATATATATGAAATTGAATGCCATTTGCACAGTTTATATATTTTTTGAAGAGTAGGGCTTATACACTTTTATCAATGTATCTAGTGTGGAGTTTTACACATTTTTAGCTTTATTGGCTAATCCGGTTTGTGTCACTTTCTTGGGGAAAGAGCTGTTATCAGCAGTAGAATCTTTGATCTGAGGGTATTAAGGAATCAGTAGAAGGGGTGATTGAAAGATACAGTGAATGTTTAAATTTTAAAAATCCTTATTATGTAAATGAGACATTGACAAGAATGAAGGGCTAAGTGTATTTGAAGAGGGACTACTGTGAGTATTTTGAGGGAGATTAATGACAATGTATCTTTTACTATAATAAATTCTAAAATTTAAACTCTCACTTTATGATCACCCCTAGTTATCAAATGTTTATAGCAATTTGTGTCAAATAAAAACATTACAGTGTGTCCTCATCTATCTTATTCCTCAGATCTGGCACAGTGTGACTTATGTCTCTTCCTCAAAGTCAAGATGGCCATGAAAGGTAAACATTTTGAATTGATTCAGGACATCAAATCAGCCATGATAGTACAACTAAAGATACTCTTGAAAGAGAACTTCCAGAACTTCTTCAGAAAGTGGCAAGAATGATGGGTTAAGTGTGTTCCAATGAAGGGGAGTACTTTGAGGAAGCTCAATGGCAATATGTTTTTTACTGTAATACATTTAAATATAAAATTAAACATTCACCATATTTTTAAAATCACATTACACATAGATAGCTCTCACTAGTTAAAATTTGTTTGGATCTTGGTTGGGAGAGCACATTTTCTAAAGTTAATTGGTTCCTGAGTATCAAAGTGAGTGGTAAGAGTTAAGATAGCAAGAGCGTTTCTATGATGTTGTGGCTTGAATCTGGACTGTTTCCCCAAAGCCTCATGTGCTCAGAGGGGGAGTTTTTGGATCATAGGGGCACTAGGGGATTAATCCACAGATGAGTTCAGAGGCAAATACACTGTTGGGAGGTGGGCCTAGTCAGAAAAGACGGGTCACTCCGGGCGTGACCTGGAAGGGTATATCTCCCTCCCCGGCGCCTCCCTTCTCTCTCTGCTTCCTGGCTGCTTTGCTCCACAGAAGGCCTTTTCACTGTGCTATGTCTGTCTTGGAGCCAGCCGGCTATGAATTGAAACCTCTACAATCTGTGAACCTCGATAAACCTCAAGTGGTGGGCGTCACATATTTTGTCCCACGTACTAAGACAAATTGTAGTAGGGATTTAATTTATAAAAGTGACCGAGTGACAACATGAGAAGTAAATGTCAGTGAAAGAGGACTTTATTACTTATAGTTTCAAGAAGAGGAGTCACACCATGCCACGCAGAGCTGCGTGGGAAGCACCAGGGTTGGAGAGGAAGCGGGAGTAGGGGAAAGCTGGGCCCAGAGACTTTATTGCGAGTCCTGTGGGAAAGTGAAGGCAGGTAGGGTGAACAGTGAGGGACTAGCTAGTCTGAATAATTTTAGCAGGCTCTGGGCTGTGATTTTGATGGTCTCTGTTTGTTCCGTTCCTGGCATTGGGGTTGTTAGAGCAGGCAAGAGGTCGGGATGGTGCATGAGAGTTAGATATGGACTGGGCTGGATGCACGAGGGAGCGGATGATGGGCTTTGGATTTCTTGGCTTGCATATGTGCTCAAAGGTAAGTTATTTATCATCTCTAGGGATCAGCTAATTCTAGGAGAGGCAGTCCCTCCCTGGCTATCAAGTTCCCCCTAGATGTCAAGGCATCATAAAATATAGATAAATTTAAAAAAATAAGTAATACGAAGGATCACATGAACTTTCTTCTGTAGAGTCTGAACTAGAAAATTCTGAAGGCCCTTTCACCTATGTTATGCCCTCATTTATACTTCCCAGAAATATGAGATAAATGTTATCATTCCCATTTTACTGAGTGCCTTACTCCGGTCCTTCGCTTGGCAGCTGATGCATTGGAGACTTAATCTCAAATTCTGCTGCTGCACCTTGGGGGCTGATTACATCTCACAAAGAAGCCAGTTTGGCTTCACCTGCTGCTTGAGGCGGCACTGAAATCGTTGAGGCTCTCGGAATGCCCGTGCTGGTAATTGGGCCCGTGAGTTTAGCAGCAGGCTGAGCAAGGGAGAGAAGCTCCGGTCCGGACTAGTGCTCGCGGGCCCTGCACTTCGCTTACTCGCTTACTCAGCTTTGGCGCACTGGGAAGGGTTGACTCTTCCTTAAGCTAAGTGTATACATCAAAATCCAAGGTGAGGCCTGAAATGTGGAGTTTCTGTGCATCTGACTTGTTTGTAGCTGCTCGAGGCCACCTGAAGAGCAGCAGCAGGGATGGCGATGAGTGCGGCCAGGCTGTGTGCCTGTGGCTGGACCCCTGAATGAAGCTCAGTGGAGACTGACGCCAGAAGAGGGGAGTTGCCACTTGAGAGGGAGCAGGTATAGGTCAGCTCTGGTCTGTCCTTCCCCACCCGACAGTCCCCAGCTCTTCCTGTGAGTTAGTGATACACCAGAGACGTAAAGCTTTGGTGTCTTTTTCTGAGGCGGGATTGTTGGAAATACGATATTTTCTTAAATGGCTTGTCCAGAGAGCACTTTTAAATATCAAGCAAGGTGCCTTGAGTCACGTAACAAGGGTCAGTTAAGGGGCATGCTCCTTAGGAGTGCGATCACTCTGGCGTCCAGAGCGAATAACTTCAGGAGTGTGAGGACTGTGGTCCGAGCCGGTTGGCCTTCTGATCTTGGTGCTGCCACCTCCTGACTGTGAGCTCAGGTCGATGCCTTAATGTCAACAGCTAACAGTTGACAGCTTTTGTTAGCCACCGAAATAGGATAACTCATTTAGTGTTTGGTATCATCTTGGTGAGGAAGGTACGAGTAGTGGTCCTGTTTACTGATGAGGAAACTGAGGCTCAGGAAGTCATGTAACAGGTCAAAGTCAGACACTGAGGAAGTGGCAGAAGCCGGATTCAAATCCATGCTGTCTGGTTTCTAAGTCTGCAGTCCTAACTGATATTACACACTCGGGCTTGCAGAATTTTCATTTCCTGATTCATAAATTTCATGTAATCTGAATAATCTTTGCTGTTTGGGGTGGTCGAGGGGTAAGTTGAGATGATGTGTGGAAAGAATTTGGCACATAGTAAGTGCTCAGTAAGCATCAGCTCCTATTGTCATTCTCTGTAAGCTGGTGTGTCCCCTTCTCTTCTTTACCAGCAGTTTTTTATTGAGCTCCCTCTGTGGGGACCACAAGAAGTGGGTGAAACCAGAGAGCTTATAGTCTTAACTAAGTTTAGAGAAGAAAAATATCCAAGACCATACAGTAACTGCATTATTGAGTTCTCACTTGCACCTCTTAGTCTCAGCAAAATTCTACTAGGAATCAGGCATCACCTTTCAGCTATTCTTGTGTTAAAACCAGTGCCGGTCCGTACCTCGTGCAGCCCCACTCCCTACCCAGCTTGCAGACTTGCGGCTGACAGGGTAACACAGAGCGCTGACTTGATATTGGGTGACTTGAGGCATGACAGTGCCGAGGCTTTGAGGGGCCTCTTCTCTTTGGGTAGGCTCCCTTCTGTGCTGTGTCTGTCTCCCTGTCCCGCCCCAGCTCTGGGTGTCTTTTCAGCTCAGACAGGTGTGACATTAGTCACCAGGGAGGAGGAAGAGGGCAGAAGATGTCCTGTGAGTGGGTTCTGTGCAGCCAGAGAAGAGGCCAAGACTGAGGCCATTACCTTGGCTAATTTTCTAGGACCGTTCTATTAATCTAAGCAAACACCTTACCTCTCTGAGTTCTCTTCCTGTCCCACATTTTTTCCCTCACTCAATTATCTAAACAAGATGAAACAGATTTATGTCACTGCATAGAAGTTTAATGACATGTGAGGAAGAAGTCTTGCCTGTGAAAGTAATTAAAAGGTAATGGAGGCTAAAAAGTCTCCATCCATGAAGACTTTAAAATCTTTAAATAAGTTTCCCTAATTAGAATAACAAACATACATTTCTGCTTTGAAAAGTAAGAAAATATCCACCAATTCTTCCATGTTTCAGAAAAAAATCCTCTTATTTTGAAGTATTTTTTAGTATACTAAAATTGTACCTATAAATATCTTGTTTTACAACATTGGTATTATTCTATACTATAGAACATTGTTTTACTCAGATGCTCTATTTCGTTCTAAGAATTCTTTCTTTTCTTTAAATACCTAATTTTTTAGAAACACAAGGGCCTGTGAGGTTCTAGGGTGGGTGGCCACTGGTTCAGGTGGGTTTGCAACATGGAGTCAGAATGGAAACAAAGCTTCTGTAAATGGAGAGGAGAAAAAGGATTGAAGCGAGGGGAGGGGAATGGGAAAAAAAGAAGAATTAATGTATATTATATACAGTTACAAATTCCCTATGGTGATTGTGAGTACTATGTACTAATATGTAATATGTACTAATATAAATTAAAATAACAAAACCAAACAAAAAACCCAAGTAAACAAAATCCTTTCTCTTTACAGACTAATGCAAATTTAGTAGACTAAATAATTTTTAGTTAAAATATTCCCTTAGTTAAAACAAATTAAGTTTAGAAAAAATGAATACTGTTCATGTAAAGTGTGTTTTCATTTTAAAATTCTAGTATCAGTTTTGCAAGGTAATTGAAAGGCAAAGAAACCATTGAATGAACAGGGAGGGCATGAGTGGGTGTTGAGGACTGAGAAGATCTGGGGAGAGGGGAGAAGTGCTGGAGATCTGATTAGTCAGCACTTTACAGCCCGCTGGCCTGAGGCGCAGGTGAGCAGAGAGAACTCATGAAACAGCGCCATCACCAGATCTTTCCAGATCGCCCTCAGGCCCAGAGTAGGTGGAAATTTCCTGCACCCTGTGGCTTCTATGGCCATGTGGCATATTTTGGTTAAGTAAAGGTGTGTGGAGGCGAACAAGTCTCAGGTGGAAACTGTAAGAGATAGGGCAAAACTTCCCAAGTTTCCTTTGCTGCAGTGACTGCCTACGAGGCTCCTGAGGATGACAGATCCATCCGGGTCCCAGAGCAAGGATGATACAGACCAGACTCTACAGCTGGGTTGTCCTGGATGCCCTTCCTTTGGAGGAGGAAGTGGAGTGTGCTCATGGGTTCTGGCAGGGGGGTGGGCTTGACAAGGTTGGCCTTCTGGGTAGTGGGTTTTGCCCTTGTGGAACCGGATAGTAACATGGAACAAAGGACAGAAGAGATAGATCCTCAAAAGAAGCCAGAGGCTCTTTCACAGCAGTGCACATGAGGGGAGAAATGAGTGGGGGCGGGGGGGCTTCCAGAAGCTAGGGAGAGCACAAATACAAGTTACAACATTCACACACAAGCTGAATGCAAGAAGGATGCAGACCATCTACCTATGCACTGGAGACCCAAAAGATCCAGTTGAGGGCTGGGAGCCCACAGCAATGTCCCATGCACATCTGTGTCTGCACTGAAAGGCTGAAGAATCTATCTGGAACCAGAGTACGATGCTCTCAGCAGAGATGAAGACTGGAGCTCCCCAAAATGAACAGCAACTATCACCGATGACGGCAAGGCCCTGAGCTCCTCCTGAGAGGACAGCCGAGTTCATTCAGGGAAATCAGCCGTAACAGAGCTTCTCCTGGGAAACAGCCCACCGCTATCTTCTGCTTGCGTTCTCCTTTATGTTGCATCAGCAATAATCCTCAGGTGGACCCTCTACACCCAGAACCCACCAACTCAGTCCAGCTGGGTGTTCCTGCTCAAGGTAATCACAATAATAAGTCCCCCACACTGAGGTTTTCTGGAGAAGAAGGAATTCTACCTCAAATTTACAAAATCTGTTCCTGCTGAATTTTCAGCCTTCTGATTCGCTTTACAAATCTGACTTGCCAGCCACCACAATCACATAGGCCAATTTCGTCTATGGTGTCTCTCTATCTATTTATAATCATCATCATCATCTATCTAAAGTGTGTATAATATATTTATACATGAACGTTAAAAAATATATCACCACTAGTGAGAAGACTTGAAAACAGGTTCTTAAAGAGGCTTGCAAAAATCCCAATAGGCTGGACCACAGCATAGGGCTAGATCCACGTCCAGTGAAAACCTGAACATTTCTCAATATTCGCTCAGTCATGGTAGAAGGATGTGTGTTCCCAAGACAAGGAGTAAGGGAGGTGCCAGTAGAAGCTGAGAGGTGGGAACCCCAGTGTTTGACAAGCATCTTTTTTCATTCATTCGTCCTATTGATGCAAAAATTTTTATTTAAAATTTCTATATTATAATCAAACATATATCCTTAATTTAGTAAAGAAGGCAAAACCATGAAAAATACCTAAGACTACTTGAAAAATGCAGTGTTTTAAGACATTTCTCCTGAATATTCTAAAATGTGACCAAGACTATTTTGTAAATAGATAGACTAACGGAAAGATACCAATGCTTTAATATCCTGATTTTGTTTTTTCAGTTGAGTAAGGCTCCTAGAAGTTTATAGTTGCTGGATTGTCTGACAGTTTTGCCTCCATCTCCAAAAAATATTTTCTGTAAGTCTGCAACTTTTTCAATGCCTGTTTTTAGCAATTCTTCTCTCCCTATAGCTCTTCAACAATGTCTTTCATTGTAAGAAAGATAAGTGTGTGTGTTTGGGAGACGGTAATTTGGGAAGAAGTTGGGGGAGTCTCACTTTCTCTGCAGAGGGACTTGAGGATGCAGAGCCCAACTTCTGGGGCTCAGGGGAAGTGGACAAAGCCCTGTTCCAAAGAAAGAGCAACTTAGTACTTCAGACTTTATTTTGCTACACTTTTTCTCATTCCCCTCAAATCATCAGACCCATTAGCTATAGGCCAAGTTACTCTTTAGGGATTTTTCCCTCAGTCGTTAAAAAATCTTTTCCCATCCTAAAGCTGAAAGCTGTTCCATATGTGTCGAAAGGCACTATCAACTTGTGAACATGGTCCTGGGATGAGAATGAGGGGCCGATCACAGGACAGAAAACAGTATCTTCATGGCTTTTTTCTTAGAAACCAAAGGAAAATTTTCAAGGAACTCAGTTCTATAAATGCCTACCCATTGATGGTAAAATTTGTGAAATGGGCCAATTTTGCACGTGGCTTCTCTTTGGGGGACTCTCTATATGGCATGTTTTCCTCACCTTTCCTCCCATGAGCCCTTGATTCCTGTCTGCGCCCTTGGCTTGCTCAGCAGGGTCTGGTCATTTGCTGCCTGATCTCAGACATATCCTCCTCGGACCATTGACCTTTCTTTGATTCTGGTACTGAAGGGCAAGTTGATTGGGTCCCATATTCAGGTTCACAACAAATGAGGAAATGTACCATTGGTGAGTTCTGGCTCACTCCCACCTGACTGGGGAGTTACCTAGCCCCATTAAGAAGTCTTGCTGCTTGCTGAGGGAGATACGAGATCGGAGCAGTTGTGTCTCAAATTCCAGGGACTCGGTGGTGTGCAGGAGCTAGCTCACGTGACTCATGAGAACCGGAGATCATATATTCAGGAATTTGTGAGGCAGTTGTTAAACTGTTGGTAGTTTGAAAAGGGTTATCATGGGCGTATTTGTCCCATTGGAATTTGGCAACCACAAGCCAGAGTTTTCTTTTCTCCTCAGAGAGCCTCTTTATTAGTATATCCCTGCACTTATTTCATCCTTTTGTTATAAAGTGTCCAAGTGAAGTCACACACACACACATAAATACACCCCCCCCCAAAAAAAACAAACCCCTCACCAGCCTCAAGATGTGGGATATAACTGTGGACAAGAAGACCTTTTATTGTTTTTTCCCTTTTATCCTCATTAAATTTTTATTCTTTTGATTACCTTAACTTATGATTGTGACCTGTTGTGTATTTCTTGTTTGAATAACCCTATAATTATTTTCTTCTGTATCTTGATTGGAATCTCCTTTGGGAAAGGAGATGTGTTTTATAATACAAATATTTCAGGGACATTGTACCACAGTTAAAGTTAACCAATGATAGGAGAATCATAGGACACCAAGGATGACACATTTTGGCTTGTTGAATGTTAACTGGGGCTGAAGGAAGCAACTAAAAGTTGAAAATGAGTTGGAAACACTTGTTTTCTGAGAAAACAAAGAATCTCTTAGAGGCCCAGAGAGTTCTGGGCTGCTTCTGTTTCTTTCAGATTGTAGAATATTAAAATGTAATAAACGCCTTGTTACACAGACTCCCTTACACAGACAGATAAAAGGATGGGAGGTTACATTCTGAAGTAGCAAATATTCTACTTCTGGAACTCACCATGGTTGGAACATGGAAGCAATGTCTTTTCATAGGATAACTCTGTCTGTTTCCCAGGCTGGGGATGAAGTTTTATTTTTGTTTGTTTGTTTTTCCTCCGTGTTTGGAACAGTTGGCACTTTTGTGTTTCCATATGAATTTTATAATTTTTTTTAGTCCTGTGAAGAATGTCATTGGTATTTTGATGGCGATTGCATTAGAATCTGCAGATCACTTTTGGTAATATAACAATTGTGATAATTTTAATTTTGCAAAGTCCATGAATATGGAAGGTCTTTCATTTTCTGGTGTCTTTTCCCATTTCTTCCATCAGTGTTCTGAACATGTCATTGTAGAAATCTTTTGCTTTCTTGGTTAGATCTCTAGGTATTTTGTTGGAAGCTATTGTGAATGAAATTGTTTTCCTGGTTTCCTTCTAAGCTAGCCCATTCTTGGTTTATAAGAAAGCTACTGATTTTTAAATGTTGATTGTATGTCCAGGCACACTGCTGAATTCGTTTATCTCTCTAGAAATCTTGTGGTAGAATCTTTATGGTCTTTTAAGTATTGGATCATATAATGCGCAAACAAGGATAATTTGATTTCTTCCTCTCTATTTGTATCCCTTTTACTTTTATTTTTTGACTAATTGCTTGAACTAAAATTTCAGGAACCTTATTGAATAAGAGTGGTGAGTGCAGACATCCTTGCTTCATTCCTGATTTGAAAAAATGATTTCAGTTTTCCCGTAATCAGAATGATATCAACTGTGGGTTTGTTGTATATGGGCTTTACTATATTAAGGAATGGTCCTTCAATACCTAGTTTCTTTAAGACTTTTATTATGAAGGAATGATGAATTTTGTCAAAGGCCCTTTCTGCATTAATTGAGAGGATTGTGTGATTTTTTTTAATCCTGGATTCTATTTATGTGATATATTACATTTATTGATTTATATATATTAAACCATCCTTGCATCCTCAGAATGATATTGTCTTGATCATAGCATATTATCTTTTTAACAATTATTGAATTTCATTTGTATTAAAGATTTTGCATCTATGTTCATCAAGGACATTAATCCATAGTTTTCTTTTTTTTTATTATATCCTTGTTCAGTTTTGGCATCAGGGTGATGATGGCCTCATTGAATGAGTTTGGGAGCATTCCTGCCCTTTCTATCTTGTAGGGTAGTTTGAGGAGCATTGGCGTTATTTTTTCTTTAAAAGTCTAGTAAGACTCAGCAGTGAACCTGTCTCATCCTAGGCTTTTCTTGATTGGGATACTTTTATTACTATTTCAATCTCATTGTTTCTAATTGACCTGTTTAGACTTTTTATATCCTCTTGGTTCAATTTTGGTAGGTCTTATGTGTCTAGAAATTTATACATTTCGTCTAGATTCTACAGTTTATTTGCATATAGGCTTTCAAAATAGTCCCCAATAATGCTCTGGATTTCAAATAAATGCTACTTCTTTTCTGTATGTTTGTCTTTATGACATGGCAATATGTTAAGTGGAGGGGATTCCACTTTGTACAGATGATGCACAGTAGTAAGATGGCACCATTTCCTACAGATCTGAGGATGCGTGTGTGTATCACCAGACATAGCACTGAGCATGGGACGGATTAGCTTGAATTCTTTGGACACTGAGTTCATGGATGCTGGAGTTTGGGGCCTGGGTGTAATTTTCTTTTAAAGACAGAGAGAGGATTGCTTTGAGCCTATCCCACTCAACTTGTTTATAAAAATCCTGGAGAATTATTTTCCAGATCATGGATGGGGGAAACTGGTATGTCTAGTAGCGATCTCATAAACAAACACAGAAACTTTTCGCAACAGGAGCAGAGTAAGTGAAATTATTTTTGTGATCTGAAGAAACTGTTGATTTCTGGGGTAACAAAGGCAGGAACAGTTTGTTTCCACCTATGCTGATTTCCTCTCCCCAGGAGAATATTACTTATCTTTCCTGGCAACATTTAAAACCTTCTCATTTCAAACTCAGTGTGACTGTCTAGAAATTGACACTGTATGGCTGTGCGGTTCTCTTGGCAGTTCAGATCTCCTTGGTGAAGTACAGGAGGAAAAGATGAAAAGGGATGACAGACAGCCTTATATAGCACATATTCTGAGTGCACCTTCAGAAATTTCTCATTTTGAGTCTTCAGCGTCTCACCAGTTTGAGGAACTACATGCAGACTATCAAGCCTACGTATATTTAAATTTTTTTCCTTCTATTAGGCAAAGCTCAGAATCCAAAGTAGGGTTGTTTCATCCCAAAGTGTGATGCAAATTCAATGATTAATCCCTTAAGATAATAATGTTGAGATCTTCACCAGAGGACCAATCTCCCATGCTGCTCCATCAGGAAGTTGTGAGTTTTATGGCCAAGTGGCCACAGGCAGTGACAGCTTGATACAGAGGTGGATAGAGGGCTGTGCCATGCAGGAGATCTCTCTGGTGCCTGAAATTCATTATGCCCAGGAGCTAAGGCTTCTAACCACAGTGTCTGATCTAGAATGGTTGTCATTTGACTAACCAAGCAGAATGGGTGGAAGACAGAGGAGGACGACCCTGAGGCCAGTGCAGTGGAGAGCCCTGAGTAATCCACCCTCCATGCTAGAGACACAGGAAGGTGAGCAGGGTCAGAGAGGGGAGCTGTAGACCACCAATAGCTCCTGTACAAGTTCTCACCCAATTTTGTCTCTTGCAGAAAGTGTCCTCAATCTACAGGCTCTCTCCCGTGGTTTTTTAAATTAGTGATTACTGAGTTAGCCAGATTTGTGGTCAGTTTACTGGGAGTAAGTGTAGTAGGATACAGGCCAAGTATGTTTTGAAGTAGAAGCAAGGGAGAAAGTTCTGAGGCATCTTCAGGATTTTGAGACTCATCAATTATTCTTTCTAATAAATATTTAGACTTTTCCTGTAAGATGCCAAGTTTGTAATCTACTTTTAAGTCCTTTCTCACAGAGTAATACATGTTAGAGGAAGAAAATGCTTAGCAATCCTTAGGGGTGGATTTTTCCTTTTCTTTTAGTACATGTTTGCAGTACATAATGCTTACATTCCTCGTGTGGAGTTGGTACATGTACATAACGCATCCGAATTCCTTCTTATACCCCTTCCCTCCCCTCCCTCCCCCTCTTTCCATCTCTTGATCCCTTTCCCCTCGAGAAAGAGCTACCTCTCTGCTTCCTATCATCTATCTTTTATTTTACTCTTTATTTATAATTTGAGTTTCCCATGTAAGAGAAACCATGTGGTGTTTAAGCTTGTGTGTCTGATTTATTTCACTTAACATTATGGTCTCAAGGTGAATCCATTTTCCTACAAATGACTTAAGTTTATTTTTCTTTATGGCAGAGTGGTACCCTATTACCAAATTAAGAAGTCAGTCCAGGATAAAGCTATTTTAAAATGGAGCTACTCTGGTTAACCCCAGAAGTTCTTCTGAAGCAACCAGGAAGAGAGGTGTGATAATTTGTCTGTAAAGGGATTCGGCAGGCTCTAGAACCCTGGCCACTGATACTCAATCCAATACTCTGTTTATTGTACCAGGAATTATTACTGTGTTGGTCAGTTTTCTGTTGCTGGACAAAAGACCTGACGTAATGAAACTTAACACAGAAAAGTTTCATTTTGGCTCAGAGTTTCAGAAGTCTCAGTCCATGGTTGCCTGGGTGTGAGGTAGAAACATCATTGCAGAGGAGCATGGTAGAAGAAAACTGCTTATTCTGTGGCAGCTGGGAAGGAGAGAGAGAAGGAGCAGGGGAGAGGAAGAGGGAGAGAGAGAAGGAGAGGCAGAGAGTGAGAGGTGGTGTGGGAGAGGGAGGGAGGATGGGAGGGAGAAGAGAGAAGAAGAGGAGGAGGAGGAAGCGGAGGAGAGGGAAGGGGAAGGAGGAGGGAAAGGAATAGGAAATGGGGAAGAGGAAAGGGCTGGGACAGGATATTCCCTTCAAAAGCACAACCCTAGTGATTTACTTCCTCCAATTGGGCCTCACCTCCTAATAGCACATTCAGCACTAATCTCTTTGCAAAAGCCCTGCCTCTAAACACATGAGTCTCTTGGGAGACATTTTTGATCCCAACCATAACAATTACATAATAAATTGACCAACAACCCACAAATCTGAGTTGGAGAACTTCTGGTGTGAAGGTGTGTAGTGTTGGTGCTACTATAAAATTATGGAATATTTAGTCAATAAATATGTGGAGATTTTTAAACAGTAGTGTGCTTTACTTCCTATGTAAGCTATTTGGTGTGTTTTAATATGGATGCTCCAATACTTTGTTTTTTTAAATTTCAATTATTTTAACAACATATATCTTGGTGTTGGTTGTTCCAGATAGCTATATAGCCCCCCCCCACATACACACACTCTCTCATTGCACCTGTTAGCATTAGAGAATGTTGGGGTTAATTTTGGGTGGGGGGTTTTGTATACAGAAGAGGGAAGGGTGAAACCTGGAGTGGGGAAGTTTCTTGTACACCTGATTCTGGGGCCATTGAGAGGACAAGAAGAATTATACTAGAAGGACATTCTGCTGTTTTAGATCTTTCATGTGATTGAGATTCCCTATTTTGTCGGTTTGCACTCACATCTTTATTTTCTGTATTTACTGCACATATAAAAGAGTGTGGGCAATATCTTTGAACAGTTTAACAATTAAGACCCGTGGATCTTCCCAAGCCCCACTTAAGAATGAGAATAATTTTCAGCACTGTCGAGCCAGGCCTCCCAGTGCTTGCCTGCTCCTACTGAACCCCCCACCTTCCCAGCCACTAGCAGAAATTTTGCATATTTTCTTGTCTTTTGTAGTTTTACCACCATATATGTCTCCAATCAATACATCATTTAGTTTTGTCTGTATTTGATTTCATAGAAGCACAATCATTTTTTGTCTTGCTTCTTTTGCTCAATATCATGCCTAGAACATTTCTATCATTGCAGAAAGTTCTGTTGGACCACACATTTCTAGATACTTATCTATGATGTCAAGTGGAGATTCATTTATGTCCATCATTAGTACTCATTGCTGTATAATATTCTACCATCTCTGAATAATCACCATCTCTTTATTAATTTTGTAATTTCTGGATGTTTAGCATATTTCCAGAGTTTTGCCTCTACAGAATACTTCTGTTAATATTATACCCTCTGTCAGTGCAAAAACTTCTTGAGTATTCACCCAGAAATAGACATGCTGGATGATGGATTGGAACATGTTCAAGTTTCACAAGATTTTAACTATTTATTGGACCTCCGGTGCTTAGAATTAGATTAACACAATCCAATTACATTAAACACAATTCTTGCCTCGTAACAATCTCATCATTGGGCCATGCAAAGTCTTCTATCTATCTATCTATCTATCATCTATCTATCTATCCATCCTAATGAACATACCATCCAACTCAGAGTAGACCTTTACCAATTAGTTAATAATTATTTGTGTCATCTTATCTTGTTCTTTTTCCTCCTCTGCGGATGTAACAATTATCTTGAATTTTGTACTATCTTTTTTTTTTTTTTGCTTTTAAAGACGCTTCTCCACATAGATAAATGCTGTAGTAATTATCTGTTATGGGGTTAACAAATCGTGTTAAACCCTTGTGGCTTAAAAACAATTACCACTTATTAACTAATAGTTTCGGTGGGTCAGGAATTCAGAACGTGCACGTGACGAATAGGTTGTCTCCACGCCACAATGTCTGAGGTCTCAGCTGAAAGTCTCAACACCCGGGGATTGGAGCAGTCCTTTGAAGGCTTGACAAAGGTGGGGAGATCCACGTACAAAGCGTTTGCTTCCATGGCTGGCAAGCTGGGGCTAGCAAGCTGGTTGCTTTCCTGGGCCTCTACTCGTGGCTGCTGGCTGCCCTCCAGAGCATCCTCATGACAAGGTGGTGAGTTTTAATGAGGGTTTCAGCCATTGTTTCTCTTAGTGTAGTTCCTGTCTCAAGGTATAACACAGTGGAAGTCATAGATGGTCTTTTTCATTTTCTTGTTCTAAGTAAATAAAAGTCTTTAATTTGTGGAAAAATGATCTAAACTATTGACATGGAATAATAGGCTCTGGACACCAGATATAAGCTAGAAAAAGGCTATGGGAGCTGCCAAAAGCCAACAGTCATCTTTTTTAGAAACACTTTAAAAATTTTGTTAGTACATGTTTGCAATTCACGTAGTTTACAGTCATCTTGGGGAATGGTTACGTGTACATACTACGACTTTATTATTTTTTTCCTAATCCCCTTCCCTCCTCCCTCTCCCCTGGTTCCCCTACAACCTTTTACATACTTGTTGATATTATTTATCTTAGCTCAAGTTATGGCATATAATGTTTACCTTGACTGGAGTTATAAGGATCCTATACATGGCACATCTTTATTCCTCTCATTTCCCCTTCCCCTTCTGCTCTCCCCTTGTCCTTCTTCCCTTGGACCACTTCCCTATTGAATGAGATCCATCCCCTTGTCCCTTTCTAGCCATCCTTTATCATTTTCTTTGTTTGTACTTTGCCTCACTCAAATGAGAGATACCATATAGTATTTAAGATTGTGTGTCTGATTTATTTCACTTAGTATTATATTTTCCAGGTGCATCTATTTTCCTACAAATACTTCAAATTAGTCACTTTATAGCAGAGTAAAATTCCATTATATATAGATACCACATTGTATTTATCCAATCATCTGTTGATGGGTACATAGGCTGCTTTGAGGATTTAGCTATTACAAATTGTGCTGCTATAAACATTGGTATGCATGTATCACTGTAATATGTAGTTTGTGATGGTTGACAGATTGTGTCAGTTTGAGTAAGAGAAGATCAAATAAATTGGCTCAGCAATTCCACACCTTAGGGTGTGGAAGACCCATCCTAGGGCAGCTTGTCACCTGGATGGTATAAAGGGGAAATCAAGAAGGATGGATCTGCTTTGATTTCTTCAGAGGAGCTCCAGTCTTCCCCTTCACCTTGGAGGTCATCTCTTTGCTTCTAGAGCAGACTCTTCAGTTTCTGGCGCAGACCCTCAGCCTTCTGCTTCAGACCCTTCAGCCTTCCATCACAGACCCATTGGCCTCCTGATATGGACTCCCACAGGACACTGCAGGGAGCTCCAGACCTTTGACTGGATCCTTCAGATCTCCGGTTCACAGACAGACCCTCTGCACTCTTCTGCATCTGACTCTGTGGGTGGCTATTGTAAGCCAATCTTGTAAATTCTAGTATATTTGTATATCTTGTAGTACATCTGTTTCTTTAGTAAATACTGATATAGGGAAGATACCTACCAGAGGAATAACTGAGTCATATGGAATTTCTAATTTCAATTCTTTGAGAGATCACCATACTGATTCCCACAATGATTGTACTAGTTTTCATTCCCAACAATGGAGGAGGGCTCCTTTTTCACCACAGCGATGCCAGCATTTGTTAGTGTTTCTTTCCTAATGATTGCCATTCTTTCTGAGGTAAGAGGAAATCTTAGCGTTGTTTCTATTTGTATTTTTCTAATGGTCAGAGATGTTGAACATTTTTTCATATGTTTGTTAACCATTTGTATTTCTTCCTCCATGAATCGTCCATTTCTCTAGCCCATTTCTTGACTGGGTCTTTAGTTGGTAAAACACTTAAAGACAGACTTGTGGGAAAGGATTTTCTAAACAGGAACTCAATCACACAAGAAGTAGCAGCAAGAATCAATAAATGATATTATATCAGACTAAAAAGCTTCTATATAGCAAAAGAATCAAGCAGTAGAGTGAAGAGAAAACCTACAGAATGGGAAAAAAATTTTGCCAGTCACTCCTCAGACAGGGGACTAATATCTAGAATATACAAGGGATTAAAAAAAATTAAACTAGCTAAAATTAAAGACCCAGTCTTGAAACAATCATTTTTGAAGAGTCTGGAAAACAGGACGGAAAGCATCATCTTGCCCACGTGGAAGAGAGACATGAGTTCACTCCTGCAGTACTTCGTGCTGTATTTGAATGTTGGCACTGGGCCACAAGAGAGAAAAGATGCATCTAGAAAAGAAGGCTATGAAGACATAAATAAAATCTAAGCAGAGGCGTGGGAAGGTGAGGAGATGGAAGGTGGTGGGAAAGGCAGAGACTGTCATGTAAGAAAATAGAGTGAAAGGGTCAATATGTTCAGTCCGGGGTGGGAGAAGCCAGGAGGATGCAATCGCAAACAACTCAGAAGTCACAGATTTCTAAAGGAGTGTGTTTTGAAAGGCGGGGAGGTTAATTTTGTGTGTTAAATTGGCTGGGGGGGGTACTCATGTACCCCATTTTTGGTTAAACAGTGATCTAGATATTGTCATGAAGATATATTTTAGAGGCAATTCACATTTAAATCAGTATTTTTTTTTAAACCAAAAATTCTCTATTATGTGCATAGGCCTCACTTAATCAGTCGCAGGCCTTAAGAAAAAGGAAGGTTCCCGACAAGAGGAATTCTGCCTTCAGACTGCTTTTGGACGTGAACAGCAGCATCAGGCCCTCCCATTTGCTTCTCACTGGAGACTGCTCTGCTGTAAGGAAAAACTTGAGTCATTTGTAGGCAAATGGATGCGCCTTGAGACCGTGATGTTAAATGAAATAAATCAGACACACAAGCTTGAACACTGCGTGTTTTCTCTTACATGAGAAACCCCAGTTGTGAAAAAAGAGCATAATAAAAGACAGATAATAGGAAGTAGAGAGGTAGATCTTTCTCAAGTGGGAAGAGGATCGAGGGATGGAGGGAGGGTAGGGAAAGGGGACGCAGAAAGGAATTAAGATGTGTTATGTACATGTACCAACTCCGCATGAGGAATGTAAGCATTATATGCTACAAATATGTGCTAATAAAAAAGTAAAGAAAATATAAATTTATAACGTTCTGCATTTATGGTTGATGTGGAAGGAACTGAAGGGATTTTGTTTTGTTTTCTGATTTTTGTTCTGAGGTCTGAGTTTTGGGCTGTTCTGAGTTCACACAGGAGAGAACCACTGTGTCCTTCTACAAGACGATTCGTGGGCTTGCTGTGAGCCAGCATTCCGATCCAAAGAGTAGCTCATCTCTTTTCATAGAATTCTGCATGACTTAGGCATCTTCTGATCTTTCATGCTTGGATTTGGAGGAGGATTGACTGGTGATGGTAACACTTGGGGATATTGATGAGAGATAATGCGTGATAGCAGTTGGTGTTTTGTGCTTTTTTCTAGGAAGTGGGAAAAGGGGAGCCAGCTCCTAGTGGTTGTAGAGGTTACAGGGAATTCTGAAGGCTCACGCATTACTGCAAAGGTCTGTGACGCTGGCTACCAAGTTTGAACTCTGTTTGGATGGAATAAACTTTAAAACATAGAGTAAGGAAGAGAATAATCCCTTCTTGGATACCAATTTAGTCAATTGCATTATGAAAAATGGATAGAATAAAATTCTTTAGTATATTTAACATTCGACTGCCAAAAAAATCTAGGGAGTATTTTATCTTGTCTTGGGTTCTAGCGCCTTTCTCCCTTTCTCTAAAAATAGTGCATACCATCACCTACCAGCTGGGTCAAGGATCCAGGTGCATTCCAGATCAGCCAGCAAATTTTTCTAAATTATTTCATAATCAAAGCCATAGGATCATATGTAACCAGGTGACTGGACATTTAAGCATCAACCTGGTAAGCCCTGGGAGGATAGGCGCTGTATTCTTCTAGATCCTCATGTTCTGGTAGCTTAGTGCCTGACATGTAATAGATGAACAAAGCAATTAGATTAATAAATTGTCAGCAATCAAGAGTGGCTTATGGTTTACTTTTTATTTATAGTTACATATTAAGGAGAACTATCCAGCTTTTGTATCTTAATTTGTCAACACCATCTTATGGTTGTTTAACTCTGAGGTATTGTTCAGTATTTCTTAGTGTGTTCCTTAAAAACAAAGCAAAAATAAAGATCTAACTTGTAGTTTTGGTGGAAATGAGCATCTGGGGAGATGGAATTGGATTCTTAATTGGAGGTTCTAAGAACATTCATGCTTGAATTCTTCTGGGGTGAGAGAGTATCACCCTCAAGATCTTAAGAGTTCTTAAAAGGGAGGTGTAGTATTTCAGAAACAACCCTTTCAAGCCTTAATGCCTTTCATCAAAGGCTTTTAAAGCACTTTGCCTTTCACAGGGCCCATGCCTACCTCCTGCCCAGCTTACACACATGCCTCCCTTTGAGGTCAGTAGAGGCCAACAATGCTGAGAAAAGAAGTGAATTCATGTAGCGAGACTGCACCCTAGCTGTATTTCAGTCTTACATGTAAGTGCGCATTGAAGACTATAGTGGAGGCCGAAATGAAATCAAGCTTGGGATCCAAAGAAAATCAGGTGTCAGATGGGGGTATCTTAAATCTAATGATTAGAGCCCTCTCAGAATGGAAGAGTTTATCCCTCTCCCAAAGTGAGGTATTTGGAGACATTCAAGCAGAGGCTGCCTGACTACTTGGTGGCAGTGCTGTGATGGTGTGGGCATGCAGGCCCTAAGCTCCAGACAGGGGAATCAGAGTTCTGTCTCTGTGCCCAAGAAATGAATTCAGGAGAGCTTCCAGGACAGATTTTGGGACTGGGCACATGTGCCGCTGGAATACCAAATGAAGACCCTGAGCCAGAGGCGTCTGAACCACTGAGGATTGCATTGGGTTCTCTAGTGTATGCATGTCAAGGCAAAGCAAGTGCCTGGGAGATTTTATCATGGTTAATCAAGTCATTAATTGTCAGTGTTGAGTTACTCTGGAAATCTGTGTCTGAATGCTTGCTTCAGGGAAATAATTGTGATTAGAATCCATTTCTGTGTATTTACCGTCTTCTGGAGGCTGCTCACAACCCTTGGCTCTTGGCCTCCTTCCTTCTCCAAAGTCAGCAATGGTGGATTAAGTCTTTCTCAGGTGCCATCTCTCTGGGCCTACCTCTTATCTCTCGTAATGGTCCTTGTCATTATACTGTACTTCAATAATCCTAGATCAGCGATGGCAAGTATTTTAGAGCTTTCAATGATAACAAGCAGCCTGCTGTGGTACACGTACCTTAGGTTTGCCACCACCGTCCTAGATAAACTCTTTATTTCAAAATAGAATGTTTACAACCTTAATTATATCTTCAAACTTAATTCTTCCTTGTCATGTAATGTCATAAATTCACAGGTCCCAAGGATCAGGATGTGGGCATCTTTGGGTTGGGCTGTCGTTCATCTGCCTATCACACCAGAAGATACCAGTGGTGCAGGTCTGAGGACCATGCTTTGAGACCATCTGGCTTAGTGATTTGAGGGGCAGCATAGAGGCAGCGTAGTTATGGGAAGAATTGCTTGTCAGTAAGCAGGGACGTGCATATCTTCTGGAAAACGGGCTTTTAGTCTGGTTTAAGATTTCATCAAACTATAATAAAAACACTACTTTGTATAATATTAATCCCACGATGCTGGCAGATATCAAACCTGAAGAATCAAACAGAAGCCAGTTTCTCATGGCTCAAGAAAGTGGCCCTGTTTCTACCCGTTTCATTCACGCTTTGTACCTATTGTCTTTGCTCCTGCGATGATCACTCCCTCCAAGCTCTTTACCTGTCGAGACCTTGCTCTTTTAAGACTTAGTTTGGCGCCTCCCTGCGCTGTGATGCCTACTGCCATTACTCTAGCCGAAAGTTGTTTTTTTTCTAGTTTAGTAGATACCCTCACGCATGAAATCATTTGTTTCCTTAACAGAGCTGTGAGGTGGGTCGTCTTTCCATTTTGCAGATGGAGAGAACAAGGCCACAGCAAGTTCAAGTCAGCTGCTTCAGCTGACTTGCAGTCCTGGAGACTCGGTCTCTAGGCTTGTAACTGAATCTGAATTTTCCCAGGACCGATGAGTGAGGCGCCTTTCACAGGAACTCAGAGTCAGAGTTCCAGGGTGAGGGTCCCAGCGCCAGCCTCGGGAGCGGACGGCCTCTGGGCGATCTGCCTTCCTCTCCACCTTCTTTCTCCTCGGACTATGTGCAAAGAAATGTCTCTTTTGCTGTGATGCTTTTTAGTGGGTAGCACTTTTTTTTTAAACTCCTGTTTGTGGAGATAAAGTCCGTCGCTTGGGAATTTAGCTTGTCAAATATAAATGCTGTCATTTCAGGTATGTGCAGTTGGGATGAGCTGCTGTCATTCAGTGGGTTGTCATGGGGTACAAGACTAGAGTTTTCAATAAAGTGACTGCTGGACAGTGAGAACTACAGACTCAGGAGGGAGGCTTTCAATTTCAGAGGCTAACGGCAATGTGTTTTCTGCAGTCTGCATACTGTGTGTGCTGTGGCATTGCTGGCCTTTATTGTTTTCATTAAAAAAAGATCTTGGTAATTTCACCCAGTTCTCATCTGGGTGAAAAATTGTATGATTAAACTACTTCTGTGGGACAGGAGGTACAAGAGGAGGGCTAAACAGCCATGAGAAATTAGGATCCGAGGGGAGTAATTGTGTATAACTAGATCAATCACGATTCAGACGATTCAGCATGTCCTTTTTTTTTTTTTTTTAAAGCAAGTGTTTATTTTGTTGTTGGATGGATAGGACAGAAAAACAGTAAGTGAATTATGAGATTAAGACATAGCCCTTTATGCCTCCTTCTGATCTTTCCCCACACTTGGCATCCCTAGAAAACTCCTCAGGCACTCTGCGTGCATTGAGGATGTGGGTGAACAGTCTGGGCCCCGTGTTTACCTGCCTGCTGGAAAAGCTTGTAAGGTCAGTTCCCCGGAATGGTCATGAGACAGTGCCCTGCCCAGTAGGTGTGTGTCTGAAGTACATCTGTCATCAGAAAAGGGAATTCCTTCTCATTGCAGATAAAGTATGATTTCTCGACTGGTGAGTGAGCACCCCGGAACTCTGGCTCCCTCCCAAACCTGAGGGTTGAGGCTGTTGGAAGTATTCTGGGGCACAAGGGAACATTCCATTATTAACCAGGGAGTGAAAATTCTCTATAATGGGTCAATATCATGGTAAAAGATGTATCCACTTCCTATTCTTAAGCTGTGCCTTCCTTGAACACTCCTCTTCTTTCTCTTTTTCGTCTTCCTCTTCCCCTGACTCCTTCTCCTGCTGGTCATGCTCCTATTCCTCGTGCTTCTTCCTTGTCATCTTCATCATTCTTGGCCCACATAGCAGATGACGGAGCTAATCTACTCAGACTTCTTTAAGGATTTTCACCCAGAATGACTATTAACTGTAGAAAGTAGTGAAATCTAGAGGACAATATCCATGTGTGTGTGAGTGTGAGAGAGACAGAGAGAGAGAGAGACAGAGACAGAGAGAGAGAGACAGAGAGAGAAATTCCAAGAGGAAAAAGGCAGGCCTGAAAGGAAATGGAGCTGAAAAACACAAACAAGATAATGAAGGACAGACTGACATCCAAAGTCTTTGAAATGAAACATTGGAAGATATAGGAGTAGAAATGAACTTTCTAAACAGAACCTCAATTTCACAGGACATAGCAACAAGAATCAACAAATGGGACTATATTAGACTAAAGAGCTTCTGTACAGCAAAAGAGTCAATAGAGTGAAGAGAAAACCCACAGAATGGGAAAAAAATCTTTGCCAGCTACTCCTCAGACAGAGGACTAATATCTAGAATATACAAAGAACTCAAAAAAAAAATTAAACTACCTAAAATTAATGACCCACTCAAGAAATGGGCCAGAGAAATGAACAGATACTTTGCAGTGGAAGAAATACAAATGGCCAATGAATATATGAAAAAATGTTCAACATCTATGGCTATTAGAGAAATGCAATTTAAAACAACTCTAAGATTCCATCTTACCCCAGAAAGAATGGCAATCATTAGGAAATCAAACAATAACAAATGCTGACGTGGCTGTGGTGAAAAGGGAACACTCCTACATTGTTGGTGGGAATGCAAACTGGTACAACAATTATGGAAAGCAGTATGGAGATTTCTCAAGAGTCTGAAAGTCGAAATCCCATATGACCCAGCCATTCCCCTACTAGGATTCTTCCCCAAAGAGCTGAAGACATCATAGTACAGTGACCCCTGCATACCAATATTTAGAGCAACACAATTCGTAATAGCTAAATTCTAGAAGCAGCCTGTATACGTATCCAACAGATAACTGGGTAAACAGAATGTGGTATCTAAATAGAATGGAATAATATTCAGCTATAAAGAAGGACAAATTAGAGTAATTTATAGGAAAATGGATGGACCCTGAAAATATAACGTTGGGTGAAATAAACCAGACTTGCAAATTTGAATACTGTATGGTAACCCTCATTTGAGTGAGGCAAAATACAAACAAAAGAAAAGGGTAAACAATGGATACAAAAAGGCGAAGGGTCAGATCTAAGCCAATAGGCAAAGGGTCCAAGGGAACAAGAAGAGGGCAAAGAGGGAGGGGAATGGGAATTTGGGCGAATAATGATATCCTAAAAATAAGAGCCTAATAACCCAAACTTAAAATAGTAACATGTAAAAAAAAATAGTAACATGTACACTAGGTACTACAGTAACTTTATGTAGTTGTGACTTAATGCTGCATCTATGTGGTTGTTTACATTGCTCGTTGTTATAAGCAAAAGGCACAATGTATTGTGGTCTGTAAGCTTGTGTAATGGCCTGTAAGTTTGTGTAATTTTGGATAAATTTTAATAAAAATCTATAAAGCCAAACAAAACAAAGCAAAAAACCATTTAATGCATTTCAGTAAAGACTACGAGGATTCGGCTGGGGACGGTGATGATAGTGGTCTTAACAGCGTAACAACCCAGTGGTTTTTTTAAAAATTAAAACTTATAGCTCACTATCTTTCAGAAAGAGAGTGCCAAGATGAATTAAACCATGAATTGAAATGAATTAAAAAAAAAAAAAAGAGAAACAGGGCCCAGTGGAGAAGGTAAAAATAACATTATGTCCATGATCACTCCCAGGATGATAGTGATCTGCTTGTCTGTGTCTAGAGGGTGTGTGCACACAGGAAATGAGGTGGGTGGATAGAGTTCTTCAAGCTAATCTGCCAGAAAGATTAAAGGAGTCAGGAGCAGAGGAAAGAAAATGATTGATTGCAATTTCTAAATAGATTTTTTTTGGGAGGAGGGGTGGACTATATGCCATTTCAAACTCTGGGCCTGCCATGAAAATCCAGGGAAGATGTTGTTTGCACTATTTTTAGACATTCTTTTTGCTTTTAATGTCAGTTGAATGACATAAATTATGTAAAAATCACAATGCCCAGGGACCTAGAGAAACTCCTATGAAATCACACGGGCTCCAGTGGCAGAACGTAACCTGCTTTGCTCCATGTTTTGTTCCATTTATTTCTAGTAACTAGAATTTAATGAGAATTGAATTTATGACTATATTCCTAAGAGGCATTGCCAGATCAAGTGAAATCATGCACGGAAAAGCACATTTTAAAAGATTAAAAATGATCATTAAATCACCTTAAGATCCTGTCCTCCAAAAGCTTATCCTGTTTATTTTCTTAAAATAGTCTGTTTTATGAGCTGGTATTTGTAATTAGAAGCTTTACAAAGACCTCTAAAATGAGGGTTGAGTGGAGTTTCTGCATTTGGTGGTCTCTGCCTTTTTGGATTACTACCAACCTCTGAACTCCTGGATGCTGCTGCAAATGAGAGGCCCCATAGAGAACATGGAGGCTTCTTAGCCGGCGCTGTCCCAGAGGGGCTGCCATTCTCAGATGCTGCGTTAGTTAGGGTTCTGTGGAGAACTGAATTAATAGAATATCCATGTAGATAAGATTTATTTGCATTCATGATAGGATCTCTGTCTGGGGCGGGAGACAAGGAGAGATTTCTTAAGGAATTTCTCCTGAGGTCTTGGAAGGTAGCAAGTCTGAAAACTGTCAGGCAGGCCGACAGACTGGAAACTCAGTTAAGAAGTGACATCGTAGTCTTGGGTCTAAAATCCACAAGGCAGGCTGGCAGTCTGAAATCTCAGACAGGGTTTCTACACTGCAGTCTTGAGTAGAACACTTTCTTCTTTAGGACGCCTAGTCTTTGTTCTAAAGACCTTAAAGTGATTGAATGAGACCTGATCACATTATGGAGGGTGATCTGCTTTCCTCAGAGTCTACTGATCATGTTAGTCATGTCTGTGAAATATCTTTACAGCAACATTTGGGCTAGTGTTTGACTCATCAGCTGGGTACGCATCACCGTCAAGCCAAGCTGACATGTGAAATTAGCCATCGCGGGTGTCCAGGGCACGGGGCTGACAGGACCTGCTTGAGAACAAAAGTCAAACTCCGCGTGTGCAGTTGTGAGGATACACCCTGCTTGATTGTGACTTTTCTGTCTAAATACAATCGTATATGCTGTCAGGTAGATCAACCTAGTCCGTCCGTGCACTTGGTCTACAAACAAAAGACCTGGAATATATGAAGTGGCATCATGGATTTATTTATCTAAATCTCAGAATGTTAGAGGTTGGGGTGCTGGAGGCAGGGCCTCTTCTAGCCCTTTTGTCATCTTTGTCTCAATTAGAAAAATGTCCCCTTCATTAGCAGATGCAGACTCTACCCAGGGCGTGTGCTTGGTGAGCTCTGGACATCACGCCTCCTTAGCCAGATGTTCTGCAGTGAACAACCTTCCCGACCGTATGCAGAGGCTTTGCTGAGGGAGAACCGAGCTGCATCAGGTAGCTAAGAAACTGAGCCCACATATTGACGAACTTGTCTTCTAGAGTCTGGTTGGCCTGGCCAATTTGCCTAACTCCTGGGGTGGAGAACTGAGGAGGTATGGACGAAAAAGAATTCTCCTTCCCAGAGCTTTCTCCTCCCATCTGTCAGTTCAATTATTTCAGAATTAATTTGACTTTAAGATAAAAATGCCCTCTGAGAGTATTAGCTCATTCATATGTTAGCATGAATGACTGTATTTGGGTGAAGTGATGATAACTCTTTTCATCTAAAATGCACTTGATAGTTTTCAAATACATATGATGTTTTGTTCCTGAGACAAGGATATCATGGCTGGTGAGACCTCGTGGTTAATGACTTCACAAATCACTAAAAGCTTTCTTTCTTTTCTTTTTTTTTTTTTCTGGAGAAGATTATTTTTTATTTTTATTTTTTTTGAACCAAGAAGATTTATTGGTACATTTTGGATATACATAAGGGTCACATTCATCATAGTTAGTTTGTACCTGTACATGATATATCTCAGTTTTTTTTTCCTTCTTCCCCACCCCTCCCTTCAACTCTTCTTTCCCTCCTAAAAGCTTTCTTGTAAGCATATTTTTTTATTGAAGTATAGCAAACATGCAGAAAAATGTGTAAATCCTAAGTATTCAGTTCACTGAATTTTCACACACTGAATATACACACCTTAACCCCATCCAGATAAAGAAATAGAATATTACCAGTATTGTAGAAATCTCCCTACTCTAAAGACTTTGATGTTTAGATGAAAGACCTGAAACTTTAATTTTTGATAAAGAGCCAGTATCCAAAGAAATCATAACTCCAAAATGAGGTCCCAAGGCAAGGAAGAGAAATTCTAATCTAATTTGTGGATAAGACCAAGGTCAGGTTAATCTTTATGCAAGTTAAGAATGAATAAGAAAAGGGCTAACTGCTTCTTCATCTTCCTTGCATTAAAACCTTTTCTAGACTTTAAAAATTACTTTGACCTCATGATTTCATTTATTGGAATCCAACAGAGATTCATAGTGATTTCTTTAGAAGATGAGAAATTGGATTCAACCTATGTATCCAGCAGTAGGGATTTAATTAAATTAAATTTTCACAGACTGATAAATGGATATTTCTCAATGATTTTTAAAAAAATGAGAATCTTTGCTGAAATGGTCAAGATAGAGTCAGAAGTGAAAAAGGCAAGATACAAAAGTTACATATGTTAGACAGTATAATCCTATTCTTTATTATAAATGTCTGAAAATAGTGGAAGAATCTTTTTGGAAATAAACATAAAATGTAAATATTGATGATCTTCAGGTGTGGAGTTGTAGGCAATGTAATTTTATTTTCATGCTTTTTGTTTTATTTACTTTTTATAATTTTAAAATTTCTATGTGAGAAATTTAGAGATTTATATATTATTTTGATAATAAAATATTTAGAATTTTGTAAATCTATTTTTACATTTGATATTTGTCTACTTAGTAAATAACTTTGTCAAAAAATAAATGAAAGACAGAAAAACATGCTTATTTTCTCATTGGGAAAAGGTACAGAAATAATTTATTTCTCCAGTTCTGCAGCCTTGAATGATGCTCACAATCTCACAGAAATTAAATGGCCAGCTCCTTTGAATGTTAAGTAAACCTTCTGAAAACCGAAACTGCAAATGGCATGGAGCTGAACCAGTGCCAAGCATTCTTGTTATTTTTGCCATTTGAAATGCCTTTGAAACCATCAAGAAACCTACTTGCAGTGTGGCTTTTGTTTTCTAGTTTCTAGTTGTTTTCAAATTCTTCTAAAATTGCTCATCTATATGGCATAAACCAGGGGCTACAGTTTGGGTGTTGGACGTCCCCAAAAGGCCTGGATATTAAAGGCGTGGTCCCCAGAGTGGTCCTACTGGGAGGTGGTGGAACTTTTATGAAATGGGGCCTACCAGGAGGTCTTTAGATCATTGAAGAGGACTTGGGGGACCTGACCCCCTCTTCTTTTTCTTTTGCTTTCTAGATATGAAGTGAGTGTTTTTTGTTTTTGTTGTTGTTTTGTTGTTGTTGTTGCTGTTGTTTGCTTGTTTGTTTTTGAGACAGGGTTTGGCTATGTAGCCTAGGCTGACCTTGAACTGGTTGTGATGCTTCTGCCTCAGCCTCCAAGTGCTGTGATTGGTGTGTTACCATGCTGAGCATGAGGGAGTGTTTTTTTTTTTTTTTTTTTTGTCATGTCCTGCTACCATGATGTCCTTCCTCATTACAGACACAAACCAACAGGGCCAAAAGATCATAGACAGAAACTTGTAAACCAAAATCAAACTTTTCTTTTTATAAGTTGATTATCTCAAGTATTTTGTTATAGCGATAGAAGGCTGCTGAAAACCTCATACCTTAATTATTTTTGTTAAATATAAGAAAGGCTTAATTATTTGCCCTTTACACTGAAATGCCACATCTAGTATAAAACCAGTGCATGAGAGGTGTATTCATCCATTTGCTCAAATGGAGGTGGTAGAGTTGAGAGAATCGTGGGCTTGAAGGTGAGCTTTGCAACTTTGTGACTTAGAAAAGGTAAATAGACCTCTTTATATCTTGTTTTGTGCCTAGGAAATAAAAGCCAGAGGGGTGATCTGTAAGCACGAGGATTGTCTAAATGTTGCCCAGGAGGAAAGAGGAGAGCCCTGTGCCGATTGTGCTGTCATGGAAGGACAGTGTTAGTGGGATGTTCTTAGGCGCAGGGAAGGGGAGGCAGCAGTAGGGAAGAGGCTTCTTAGCACTGAAGACAAGTTTTGGGTCACGGTGGAGGGATCTGCAAAGTGAGTATGTGATTTTTTTCCTTATAGTCGTACAATGCCAGAGCTGAAGAGTCCTCAGTGATCATCCAGCCCAACACACTCACTTCAGAGTTGGGGAAACTGAGTACAGCACAAGTTAGAGACTTGACCACAGGAAGGATTTAGTCACAGAAGGAGGAACTGAGCCAGCTCTTCAGTTTCCTGCCCCTGCATTCTTTCTCTTCTTTATTGTCTTGGATCAGATAACTTCCAAATTGAATTACTCTCCTGAGGTGCTAGGAAGAAGGAGCTTTATCCCTCCAAAGCAGATACTTCAATGGTTGGCACAGACTTTCCCTAAAGGCTGCAGCCCTCAAGGTTCCTGGGCAGTGCTGTGGCCTTATCACATGGCCAGACAAAGAGGAGGGAGAATGGCTGCCACTAAATGTAAGGTTTCAGGCACAGTCCTTGGCTTGGGGTCTCTCAGAAGCAAGAATTAGGAGCAAGTAGTTTATTTGATAGCTGATCCCAGGAAACACCTTCTAGGGGTCTGGAAGTGAGACACGGAAGGGAAGGAAGCCAATCAGTCGTGTATCATCAGACCAGTTTCCACTGTGGACAGCTGGAGCTCACGGCTGCTGGGGCATTCTGGAAAGCCATGTAGAACAAACACCTTAGGCCAGGGCTTCTCAGCATCAGCACTGTTGACATTTGGGCTGGATAATTCTTTGTTGCAGGGGATTTTTCTGGGTGTTGTCAGGTGTTTAGTAGCAATCTGGCCTCTATTCACTAGATTCAAGTAATATCTCCTTCCCTTCTCTTCCTTCATTTGTGGTAATATGGAAGGTCTCCAAAC
The DNA here is from genome assembly GCA_004026905.1 of Hystrix cristata. NCBI lineage: Eukaryota > Metazoa > Chordata > Mammalia > Rodentia > Hystricidae > Hystrix > Hystrix cristata. The sequence continues at coordinate 84,175 of PVJO010000146.1, forward strand.
ATTGGCAAATGTCTCTTGGGGAGATATCTGCCTTAGAATCATCCCATTCAAGAGACAAGAGAGCTGGAGAATATTTACTCTTTGTCTAGTATTAGTAAAAGACTGCAAGTATTGAGTCTTTGGAGCTCATTGGCCAAGCATGCTATCTTGGTCAGAAAAAAAGTTCTTTGGTAGAGGTTTGCAGAGGAACAGCTCTCGACATTTTGAGGTGCTTTCTGAGTGTATGTGGGTGGGGCACAGATGACACCTATGGTATGTGGCTGCCTGGGGATCTGCTTTATCATTCATTCACTCGTCATCATCTGTTCATTCATTCTACAAATGTTTATCAAGACTACGTGCCAGGCATCAGGCTGATCACAGGAGATCCAGTTTTCAGCAGTGAGTAAGAAATGGACGCACTTCCTGTCCTTATGCCTTTGGAATTAACAGTCAAGAGGAGGAATGACCATTAATCATTAAATCAAATGAATTTTAAAATTGTATTTAGCAGTGCTGCAATAAGAAAAGATGTACTGAAATGATCATAAAACGATGGCAGTTTTTCCATGTCAGTTCTATCTTCAGGACCTTTGCCCTTGCTGTTTCATTTACCTGGAACTCTTTTCGTCCTGATACCATGTCTATGTCCTTCACTGATGATGCTTGGGTAAGTGTCTTCTTTTCAGAGAGATGTTCTCTGACCACTTTCTCTAAAATAGCACACTTCCCTTTTACTCTTTACTCTCTTATTTGTTGTTCATAGTACCTATCATACTTCATAATGCTTATATTTATTGTCCTTCCCTGCCACATTAATTTTTCATTGCCTTTATTTACCAGCAACTAGGACAATACCTGGAACTTAGTAGATATTCATTCAATACATATTTGGTGCATGAATAATGTAGAGAAATTGACATGGGAGAGGTCAAGGAAAATTTTCTTAAGGCAATAACAATAAACCTGAGTCTAGAGAGATGGAATTACCTGGGTAAAGATAGTGAGGAAGAGCTTTCCATATGGTGGGAATAACACATGGGGTGGTTCTCTGGAAGGGAAGAGGTATGGAGATCCCAAGGAACTAAAAGATTAGTACCTGCAACAGTGTATTAATCACCTTTCTGTTACTAGTACAAAATAACTGATACCTGGAATTAAAAGGAGGTTTGTTTTACTTCACTGATTTGGAGGCTTCTGTCCAGCACAGTCAGCTGGCTCCAAGGCGGAAATGGCATTGTGGACGAAAGCCGCCAATTCATGGTTGCCAGGAAGCACCAAGAGAGAAGGGAGGAAGGAGCCCAGGACAAGACTATATCTTTGCAGGTTACATCTCCAGTGACCCACCTCCTCTAACCAGGTCTCACCTCCTAAAAGCACATTCAGCTATGAACTCATCGATGGATGCATCAATCGATGAGTTCAGGTGTATGAAATAGAAATCTGAAATGATCCAATGATCCAATCTTCTTCCGAAAGTTCCACCTCTGAACCTTTCAGATCAAAACCACAACAAACAGAGAACATGGACCCATTAGTTAGGATTTTAATCTTTAGAGTAAAAACAATGGGATCCATTGATACATTTTAATCAATGGAAAGTTATACCTGGGAAGACCGGCAAACATAACTGGATTCATATTTTAAAAAGTTCATTCTAGTTCCAGGGTCTGGAATACTGGTGGAGGGCAAGGGTGGACGGCATCTTTGTGATAAAGTTTCATCTTTAGAAACTTAGGCCTGTCTGGTTGCATATTTGTGTATATATGGAAAATTTTAAGTCATTTGTTTTTAAGGGCTCATGAATTTATGTCCTTGAATTCCCACAGATGGAAAAAGTGTTTTTCTCCTCCAGAGCCCTTCAAGGGAGCTCTTCTGGCCTGTGTGCCCCATCAGTGTCCATATTTTGAGAATATTTCTAGTTTTGGTTGAGGAATGAAGAACTGTGGCTGCCTAGTTTTACTGGATGATTCATCTGCTGGGGTCCTAATAATTCCTTAGCCAATCTGGGGGATGCTAAGCCTTATTGAGAACCCTGGGATCTTGTGGGGGACTGTCTTCCTGTTCATGAATGGTTTATGGCTCTTCCTTGGGAGGATAATCCATCTCTGCTTGTTGAAATTGGTCATGGCCTGACAACTTGCTTAGTTGTCTAGGGGAATGTGAGCAGAAAAGATGCCTATAACTTCTGAGCCAGAAGTTTTTGGAGGTAGAGCATGGTGGACCATGTTTTCTTTTGCCTTTGTAGGGATGGAATAAATGTTTGCTGGAAAAAAAAAAGTCAGTGAAAAGAAAGACCCACAGTTAGGAGTTAGGATACCCAGGGCCTATTCTCAGAGTTTCCACTAACTAGCTGTGCATACTCAGTTTGCTTTTCTAGTGGCCATATCTAGTTCTTAAGATTTCTTTCATTTCTAACACCTTATACAGATATCATAGAAGTAAATGATAATTTTTGGATATTTATTGGAAGTGTTGACCCTGCTGGCTGATGGGGGAAAGACTTGGGTGGGAGATGGGGGCATCAGTAGGCAAATTGTTCTGTTTTTAAAACAAAAATCGCTCTTCAGGATGGTGCAGAATTCTCAGGTGTTCTCTGGAACCTATGTTCCATTACCTGCCTTCTCCTACTCCCATCATTTTAGAGGAAGGGCCAGTGGATTTCCATTCTTTTTTTTCTGTTTTAGGGGTACATTTTAGATATACATAATGATAAGCTTCATCATAGGGAATTTGTACACCTGTACATGACATATCTTACTTCTTTTCTCCTATTCCCTTCACCCCTCCTTTCAACTTCATGGGAGGGACAAGAAAAAAAAAAAGAGGATAGAAGAGAAGAGGGGTCAAATATCTATTCTTGCAGTGAGCAGCCTTAAAATTCTTTCCTGAGGCCAGAAAGTGAGGGAAATATTCCTACAAACTGCCGTCAGAATTTATTCTTAGGATGTGTTCTCTGTAGTTACATTGCTTTGGTGAACTCAGTCTCCAGCCGTGCTTCCTTGGGCTATAGGATGCCTTTTTCGGGGAGTTAATAGGCCTGGGTTGTGTCTGAGGTTTCTGGGGGGCCATCGCTATCTCCACTGGAAGCAAATATTTTCCCAGTTCTTAACCCACCATGGTTTCTTAGGACAAAAACAAGGTCTCCGAGCAGTGTCTTTGGAGAAGAGGAAGTAAACTCTTTGCAGAAGAGGAAGTAAACTTCATATTAATTTGTCAGGTTAAAACTGAACTGTGGTGACAGGAGTGGGGCGGAGTGAAAGGAACACGCACGTGCCCCAGAAGACCCCGGTGTATAGCTGCTGCCTTCTGGCTTCCCTTGCGTGTTCGAGGCTCTCCTGAGTCCAGTCACCTAAAACCAGGGGTTGACCCTGGGGTCAGGAACCCTGGAGCTTTTAATCTCTCTGTTGTTCATGGCTGGCTCTGTGGCCTCTGAAATATTATTTAATGTTGCTAGGTTTTTATTTCCTCAGTTGTATAGTACCCGGTGACCTCATAGTGACATTTCACTACCCATTAAAAATTAGGATATTTGAATCTTTATTCTTTACCTAGGAGAATACATGGTAAAGACCCAATGAAACGAAGATCACAATTTATCTTCTCAACTAGGACAGGGATGATAACCACCAAAGGTTATACCTTGAGAAAAAAGAAATTTTCTTCTTTTCCAAAATTGAAAGTTGCAAGATTTATCTTTCTCACTTTTCCCTGATTGCTCAGAACTAAATATAAATTTTAATTAACAAGTATATTTACCCTATTTTTAGCATGTTGTTACTTTCCTTACCTCATCATGCTTTTCCAGGATATAGATACATTCAATAATTAACAAACGAATGCATCGTTTGCAGTTTATGGATGAAGCAATCAACTTCTGGTGAGAAGGGGCCAGTCCGAGTGCCCTCAGTTTGTTTGTTTCAGAGCTGGACTTCTGATTCTTAGACCGAAACATTTTTCTGTGATGACCACTTTCAGAGAGTGGCCTTACCTGTTACAATGGGGACAAAGAGGACAAACTCTGAACAGGCTTTTCAGAGTTAAAGTTTTGGTATGAGTTACAGTTAATTTAGTTAATGTGTGCTCATTAGAAAATTCTTTGGTTATACCTAATAGTTATGCTTGTGTTTCCAGGTTGTAGGTTCTTCTAGAGTCTTCTGAACCTGGCAGGCATTTCTGGTAGGATTAAAATGAATGGCAATCTGTTTTCACTCCGATTAAAATCAGCAGCCATTCATTGCCACGGCACACAGTTAAGGCAATTGATCAATTATATAAATGTATCATTTAATTTGAATATGTTATACATATATTTATATTCATCTATTTGAAATATGTAAGGAGTGCCTATTACGTGTCTAGTGTTAGGTTCAGTGTATGTACCTATATATTGTATATGTGTTAAATATATATTATTAATGTGAGTAAATGTAATATATTACGTATATAGATCTATATGTGTAGAATATATAACACAGAACTATTATCTATACACACATTTATTTTGAAGAATTCTTGGCTTCATCATATTCTCGTACATTCTTAATGCCTATTTTTTTCCTGGCTCACTGTTTTTTTTTTTTCCCCTCTTTCTAGCATTCAAATAGAATAAAGACATTCATGTATCATGGAACAGATTGTACACAGTATGGTTCTCAAGGACTCATTCATACCTGTATAGCCCAAACAGCAGCCTTGCAGTTCAAAGTATAAAATCACCAGCCGCTTGATGTCATCTTGCTACGCTAAACTGAAGACACAATTTTTAGAGAAGTAAACCACCTTTTGAGGGCTGAACTTGCAAATGTATAGAAAAATAACAATCAGGTCACAAAAATGAATCAAACTAGTTAGTCATTTTTTCCCTATAGAATTGGACAAAGCAGCAATACTGAATTCCTCAAAAAGGATACTTAAGTCTCATTGGCAATGCCTCTGGGAACTTAGTACTTTAATGTTGTGTTGGGGGAATAGCTGTGTTGTATTGAAATTCTTTTAGTTCTTACTGATATGAAAAGAGTTTTAAATGTATCCCAAGTTCTGGGCAATAGTGGATCACAATATAGTAAGACTCTCAAGTACTTAACTTCTCTGTAGTTTGGGAAATTGACTGGAGAAGACGTTAGGAGTTTTGTAGGTAATCCCTCTCAATATAATACTATAAATATTTAAGTATGGTTAGCATACTTAAGTATGGCTTAAAAAGTATGGTTAACCATATTTAAGTATAGTTAACATAATCATAATACCACATATTTATATATTATCCTATCTCCAAGGAGTTCTAAGTAATTTACAAATTGTTTTTAAATCCAGCTATAATTCCCAGATTCTCTGGAAAGCAAGCAGGGACAGGTTCCGTGAGTGCTGTTTAAATCAAGGAATTTGAGATTCACTGAGTGGCAGATCCAGACTCATCCCGTATGTCAGCGTCTGAGTTGGCTGCTCTTGGCGCCCGTGCCCTTCCTGTCTTCTTGTTTGCAGTGGAGGCCTAGAGCCTTATTCCTATTTGATCAGCTCCTTTGAGCTGGTTTCCTAAACATCACTACACCACATTCTACCACATGAAGTTCAAGGAAAAATGGAATCTGTGCTGTTTTAGTGAGGGATTGAGACCTCCTGAGGTCCTAGGAAATTTGGCCAACAATCACAAATGCATTGTTCTAGGTAAAATCTCTTTTTAAATATTTGATGGATTGCAAAAAAATACCATTTCACTGGATTTTGGAATTTCACCAGTGGAAAGAAGGTTACGGAGTACAGTGGACAGAATTCTTTCTGTGACTCAGGGATCTGGTTTCTAGTGTTTAGCTCTGAGGTGCTTACACAAGTTTGTCTTTTGTCATACATCTATGAACTCAGCCGGAAACATGAGGCTTCCCCAAACAGACAGATGGGCTTTGGGAAGTGAACTTGACTTGGATGGGATTGCGTAGGGGGGACCCATTAGTGCCAGATCCTTTTGGTAAACTCACAGTCTTTCCTGTTTCTTCTGTCACTGTCACAGACTTCTGAAAATTAAAAAATAGAAGGATAGACCTAGTAATAACTGCTATCATTTGCGAGGCTTTTACTCACATCAAGTCAAGATTCTCTTTCATCTTCTGGTCTCAGTTGTAACTGTGTGACCTTGGGCAAGTGATATAACCACTCTGGCTATCAGTTTTATCAAATGTTAAAAAAAAAAAAAGAAGAGTTTGATTAGATCAAATTGAGCTCTCTCATAATCAGGAGCAGGCCCTTAGTTGCTGCTGAGCACATCAAAGCAGCAGCCATGTTGGCAGGTTTCTTTAGGCCAGGAATCTTCCCTTTTGCAATCACAGGAGCTGTGCTTCTGTCCGTGTTAAACAGTAGAGTTATGTGAAGACGAACTTCGAACGCTAAAAAGAAGTTTGCTACAATTAATATGGAGTAAAAAGATTTTATTTACTTTCCTACTTGAAACAAGGAAAGATATAACATGAAATAATAATTTTTAAGGCAGAGGATATTAGCCTGTGAATATGAGAAAACTACTAGAGGTGAAGGAAAGAGGTCATATGAAAACATTTGAAGGAATAACATCTGGTTCTCCCACAGGGTCAGTGTTAGGGCCTGTTCCCACCACTTAGCCTGCAAGAGAACCATATAATTCACAGGGAACTGGGTAGAGTACTCAGGAAAGTCTTGGCTCAGTGGTGAGAGATGATCAGCCCTAGGCTATATACATCTTTGGTCTTGCCTAAATGATTGGAAAGTAACAACAAAAAGGACTAAACTCGAACTAGTACTTTGTGATTAATTGTATCACAGAACAGACCTCAAAAATACTGACAAAAATACAAGAATACCTAACACCAAGCAAGGCGAAATTTATAATGACAGGAATCTGATAAAGACTTTCAGGTATGCAAGAAATTGGGGGTTACCATTGCTTGTGATATGTCAACTTGACCTGAGTAAGGATAGCCTAGCACATTAGTAAATTCTGGATGTGTCTGTGGATGACTGACATGTAGGCCAGCACGCTGAGGGGGCAAGACTTACCCCAGATGTGGGTGGCACCAACCAATAGGCTCGCAGCCTTGACAGAATATAAATGGAAAAAGGAAAGAAGTATTTCCGTGTTGGAAGAGCTCCAGTCTTTACAATGTTGCCTTTGGACAGTAGTCTTCAGTTTCTTCAGCATCCTAGTGCAGACTTGCTCTGGTGACTTCACAGTGAGCTTCTAGGCCTCTGGTTGGTGCGGCATCATTGATCCCTCTTGTCCTGTGGCTTCTATTTTCTTTGGCTGAGCATCTATTGGATCCTCCAGGTCTCCAGTGTGCAGACAGCCATTGTGATCTCTTCTGTCACTGATCTTGTAAGCCTACTTAATAAATCCCCTTGTACAATTATGCATGTATTTTATATTGATTCTGTTCCTCTAGAGAACCTTAACTAATACATAAGGGAAACATAATCTGTAGTGAGAGAAAATCAAAATTGACCCAGAATTGACCCAGAATTAGTAAACAAGTACATTAAAATTGTTCTGTTATGTTCCATGCATTCAAAACACAAAGTAGAGACACGGAAGTTATTTAAATAGAAAGAACAAAATCCAAATCAATGTTCTAGAGATAAAAGCTATAATATCAAAAGGTGTAAAATAAATTAGATGTCATTAACTATAGATTTGACACTGCAGAAAAAAAAGGTTCATAAATTTGAAGACACAGCAATGGTATTAGAAGTTAAACAAATAGAGAAAAAATTTAAAATATACAGAGGATGGGCGAACTGTGAGACAATTTGAAGAGGCCTCACATGTATGCAATTGGAGTCCTGGAAGCAGAGAGGGGGAAGGACAATAATTACTGAAAAAAGAATGACTACAATTTTCCATATTTGGTGAAAGCTCTAAACCCACATGTATTAGTTTCCTATTGATGGTGTTATTCCTATTGATGACATTATCACAAAGTTAGTGGCTAAAATTAACAAAAATGATAATTTCTGGAGGTCTAAGTCAGAAATGGATTCTCGAGGCCAAAACCAAAGTGTTGGCAGATCTGCAGTCTTTCTGTGGGGCAATTCATTCTCTGCCTGTTCTAACTTCAGGGGCAACTCGCATTCCTTGGCTTGTGCCTGTATCTCTCTAACTTCTTTTACTGTCACATCTCCTCTGATTCTGAACTCCAGCATTTCTGTTGAAAGAAACCTTGTGACTGTCTTGAGCCCACCTAGATAATCCAGGATAATATTTGTTTCCATTTCAAGATTCTGAACCTAATCACACCTGCAAAGTCCCTTTTGCAATGTAAAGTAACATATTCATAGGTGTTATGGGTTGAGATATATTTTAAAAAGATATGTTAACATCTTCACCTGTGGTACCTGTTGCTGAAAACTTATTTGAAAATTGCAGATATAACTAACATGTAAATTAGGATGAGGTCAAAATGGAGTAAGACATGTCATTAATATAGTATGGCTGATGTTCTTGTAAGAAAGGAGAAGGGAGACATGGTGGGGAGAAACACCACCAGAAAACACAGACGCAGTGGGAAGATAGCCACGTGGGGAGAGAGGTAGAGGTTGGAGACATGGTGCCACAAGCCAAGGACACCTGGGGGCCTGAGAGGCGGGCAGGCGTGGAGGCAGAGACTGTAAAAGGATATCAGCAAACTTCTGAGATTGTTGCATATCTTCATTCTGTTGATTGTGGTGATGATTTCATATGTGTATACATAGGGCAAATCTTATCAAATTTTATACTTTAAGTATGTACAGTTTATTGTGTCGATTATACCTTTATAAGGCAATAAAAAGACGTGTTAACGATCTGATTACTATATATAGAAATTATCTTTCTGTTATAAACAATGAACAGAATTTCTAATGAAAACAATGTGGCAGCATATATCAGGGTCTCTAAATATGTTCTTATGCTTTGCCCCAGAATTCCCTTTTTTGTAATCTGGCCTAAAGGAATGAAAATACATAATGAGCATTACGGAAATCCTTGCAACCTTTCTATTCCACTCCAAATCCCTAGAAATGGCAAAAATAATTGATTTTAAAATCATGCTGGGAGACAATAAAGGGGTCTTTAGTTAGCCAAAAACATTTTATGAATATCAGAAAGACAGAAGACAGTTGAATAAAGAAATCACAACTCAAAACTCATATGGAAGATAACTTCTGTAAAGGTGAACGTATGCTTCTATCTCACAGACTGGTGGGTTTCAGAGGTCTTGCAAGAAGTCCCTTGACAGGACGGTTCGTCAGGGTTCTGCACAGAAGCATCCAGATCTGTTGACCATCTGTACCCTCTTTCTCCTCTGCCTCTCCTATGCCCAGGCAATCAGCAACCAATGTGCCTGTCTTTATACAGGAACAGACAGTTCCTGGGAGAGGCTGGGTGGGGCCTGAGGTGACTGTGACACCCAGGTGAGCCACAGGGCCCCACATGGGCCCACTGACTGAAAGCCTTCCCCGAGGGAGCACATTTTGTTCTTCACCCAAATCACAGGAGACAGGCAAGAGGTCACACTGTCCAGAACAGGACGTTCTGTTCTCTCGCACAGGCAGGCTGAAGCCACATGAAGATTGAAATGAAAAGAATGGGAAAATATGAAAGAAGAATGCTAACTAAAATAGGACAAATTTAGCAATACTAATGTCAGACAAAAGAGAATTTAAGGCAGCTATTATTAAGGGGCCAAGAATAGTATTTAAGAAATATTTCAGATATAAAGGTATATTAATCAAACAAACCTTTATAACCCTGCCAACACAGCTTCTAAATATATAAAGCAAAAGCAAATAGAAAATATAAGGATAAATGGATAACTCCACAATCACAACAGACTCTAATATACATTTTTAAGAAATCAATAAAGCAAGTATATAAAAATTAAGAATGCAAAAGATTTGAATAACACAGTAGATAAATCTGAAATATATGTAGTCAACAATTTGTTCATTCAAAAGCACACTAAACATTCAGAAAAAAATGATCATGTATTAGGAAAGGTTAACAATTTTTTATAAAAAGAAATCACTTGAGCAAGGTCACTGATCTGAAAGAATTAAAATTAGAAACCAAGAAAACAAACCCCAGCAAAAACAAAAATGACCTATGCTCTTTGAACCATCCTCCTACAAATTAAAAAAAAAAAAAAAAGCCCACTTCTTTGTAACACTTGGGTTAAAGAGGAAATAAAAAATTTAGAAAGTACAACCTGCTAAAACTAATGATATGACCATCCTTGTGGAAATAGTGTCACAGCTGTTCTTATTAGGAAAGGCAAGGAGGACAAAAAAAATAAGTGAACTATTCTTCGAAATCAAAGCACTGGATACATCTGAGAAAATAAATTCAAAGACTGTGGAGTGGCAGAATTAATAAAGATAAAAATTGAAAATAATTATACAGAAATTGAAAAATAAGTAGAATTGCTCTATAAAACCAAAAGCTGGTTCTTTGCAAAGGCCCATGTGTTCTGGTTTTGCATTCCGGGACCATCTCCTGTCTCCCTTCATGTCCTAGTTTTCCTTCTTCCACCCTTCATCAGTCTGAGGTACTAACAAGGAAACCCAGCAGACATCCTTCCACATTTCTTGGAGGACCTGACTACAGTGCTGACTTCAACATGCTTGATATACTTATGACAGGGGCAGTTATCATTCAATTTGGTTGAAGTTTATGCGTGACATGTTAGGAAATTTGAATACGGCCCTACATGCGCACAGTAGGGATTGAGCTTAAACCCCAGTGATCTGACCCTTTCTGGACGTACTGTCAGAAATCTGGCACTTACAAGCCCACAGGTTTCCTCCTTGTTTTTGAGCTAGTCTTGAGATGTGTCCGTCTGCTTCAGAGTCTATTAAGCGCCACCTATATGTTTAGGTGGGTGGGCCCTCCTGCTTTTGTTTTTATCCTATGTACTTTGTGACTCACTTCCACTCTGCTCTTTATAAGCAGTAAGTAAGTCCCAGGAAAATTTGCGACGGCCACTGTTGCATGTGTGGTCACATTTCCAGCCCTTTTCAGCAACATGGGTGTACCTAGTACTTCTCCCATACAGGGGAGGGCCCTAAATTCTGACTGCTTCCTCCCCATCTGAATTATTAGTTCCATGATCTTATAGCCTTACTATATTCAAGGTGCTGCAAATTAATTAGTTGGAATGAGTTAAGTGTAGAATTCCTGGCTCTCAAAGGAGTTTGAGAAATCACTAAGTTTACTGTCCTCAACTACTTTAAATATTTAATAATAAAACTGTCCCACTTTCATCTTTTGAATGTTCTTACTGGCCAAATGGCTTTTGGTCACTGTTACTTTTTGTAGTGTTTGTGATTAAAACAGTAAGAGTGCTGTGATTCCCCCACTCTGATGCCAAGGTGTTTTTCTTACGGAGATACGTCCTCCCAGGGAGAATCACTGGTATATGGTGCAAGGTTTGGGATTACATTTGGTTGTAACAGAAGCATAAATGCAGTGGCTTAACCAAATAAAACTGCTGAATGGCTAGATAACAAAGCGTCCAGAGATAGAGTCAGACTGGGGTAGCTGCCAGGACAGTCACCAGGGAGTCAGGGTTTCTACCTGGGGACATTGTATCCCTAAAACTAACTTCTTTTGCCAGTATAAATGATGAGAAGAATAGGTCTATGAGTAGGCATTAGTATAAAACAGTCTTTCTATTTCACAGATAAGGAAACAGTCATACAACCCCCTTGCCTTGCCCAAGGTCATGCAGCTATTCAAAAGCAAAGCTGAGAGTAGACTCAAGAACCCAAACCTTCTTACTCTGTTCCTGCAGTCCCCTAAACTTGACATGTTGGCACATGCTCCTTTGCCATTCGCAGGTGCTATTCTCTACTTGGAACCTCAGGCCAATGTGTCTGTGAACTACGACCACCTGGAAACCCCACCCTCTGCTTTGAATTACTCCGTCCACCTGAAGCTTTCATTTCTTCTACCTTTCCCTAAGCTCCAGTCTAGACGGTCGCTGCCAATTTGGGGTTACACCCTGTATCTTGAACACATCTGTTATTGTGACTTTTGTAATGCAGTGATTCATTTCTGGTCTATTTTATCATTTGGATCACATGGGATGATTATATATAGCTAAAGTACCTAGGGAACTTGATCAAGCTCTTATGAAATGGCAATGATTGTTCAATAGTCTTTATTGGATAGCATTGTTAGACTACACTCTCCTTGAAATCTGAGTCTAGGTTTTACTTATCTTTTTCATCTTCATGTCCTAGCAGTGCAGGTCAGGGGCATGCTGAAGGAGAGAGGTGGTAGAGATGGCTTTCCAGGGTGGGGTAGAATAGTTGATCACCAATATTATTTAGAATTACCTGATAAGAGATCTGTTTATAATAACTAACAGACCTCTTTTTGCTTGCATTTGGAATAGAACTCCCCCTTTCCCCGCTCAACTTGGTATATTACTTGTATACCTGTAGTACATGTTAAAGAAATTGATTAGAGCTGGCTCACATGCCCACTTTCACGTCTTTCATTGTATAAAACAACAGCTAATATTCCATAAGGACTGACTCGCCATTTCTGTGCTTTTTAGAGCATTGCCCTCACTTTGCAGGAAGAACCTGCCTGTGTCTAATGTGATGACCTTCCATAGGAGGAAGGACTCTGTTAATCTTGAGTAGAATGAGGCAACCAGGAACCCTGGGAACCAGTGGCAGGACACAGACACTGAGGATACAAAGTAGAGTGTGCCATTCAGGTTCCCACCTGTGGATTAGTGCCAATGCACATCTCTTCCCAACTCCATGGTCAATGGCTTTATGTTGGTAGTTTGGCTATGATGAGAACACTTACACTACATAAATTAGCAAGCATGACAGATTTCCCCGGAGAGCCGGTTGTTAAGCCTTTACCAGCACAATACTACCACCCATGAAAACTTACGAACTCCCATAGCCTGTTCATATATGACTGGAAAAGTTCTCAAAGATACATTTAAGCCACCCACTTATCTTGAATATCATTATCTGTACTAATATAACATTCACTATGTGAATTAGTAAAGGTTCTACTACAAAAGGAGATGGCTTATTGAAGTTGCCTTCCAAGTGTGAGTTTTTCTAACTAAATACAAGCACCTGGACATCTCTAGCGTGTAGCTTAAATCAACACTTAGATAATATCACATTGCTGATGTTGAGATATTTCGAAATAGGCTGCCCATGACCTACCACGTAGTTGAGTGTGAGCTGAGTGACAGTCTCACCCAGAGTAATTTTATATAACAGGAAGTTGCTGAAGGCAGGTGTCTTAGTTCACATTCCCCTCCAAAGGAGACTGGAACAAAGATTTGGGTGTCAGTAGTTATTTGGGAGGTGATCCCCAAAGCTAGGCATGGTAAGAGACAAAGAAGGAAGGACACGTGAAAGGAACATTGGTGGGTGCATTCCCACTGTGGGCAGTTAGTTTCCTTGCAGACCTTCCGAGAGACTGGGCAGAACACACTAAAAAGCTGTTCCACCAAGAGACAAGAAAGCTGAGTACTCATTCGCCAACTTCCACGTCTCTTTGGTTCAAGAGTCAAGTATACCCCTGAGTTCAGAGCAAACCTTAGGCAGGGAAAGATGTAGGTGTTTGAGTGGGAAAGGCTTTGACATGTCTGAGAACTGTTTCCTGGAGCTGTACATGCCCTCCAAGTAGGCTGTTCATGGTGCATGGATGGGGTGCTGTCCAGTCCACAGCAGGGAAGACTGATTTTTTACAGATAAGCACCTTCTTAGTACTGCAATAGGGCCTAAGGGCTCATTCCTTCTGGGGATGCATGGTAGAGGAAGGACAGGAGGTTAGCACCCATTCCACCCTGCTCCATGGCGACCAGTGAGTTGCACTGGGATGGGGTGAACCTGGACCCCAAGATTAGGGGTACTGCAGGGAGAAATCATTATGATTCCTCTTGGCTACTTTCCTTTCTTGTCTGACTATGTCCGTCAGTGGATTTGAGAGAGAATGTCTGCCTCTTGGGTCCTCACCACCACCATTTTTCACTCCATGGGACAGAGAAACACAGTGTGGCCTCAGAAATCTCCTCAAACTCTCACACATTCTTCTTTGAAATGGGGAAACCTGGGACTTCATGAAGTCCTAAGTACCGCTACTGTAATTCTTTGCTCACACCTGTGTCAGCCACAGTGAAAAGCATCAAAATTTATGAAGAACAGTTTTCTGTCCCTGTATCTAGGCTTTTGTCTCACCAAGTAATAGTTGTAAATTCTTTATCTTAGCTGGCAGTGCCCCAGGCTATTGAAGGGCAAGGTGCCATCTTTAAAACTGCAAAGTAAAATAAATACCTCAACAAAGCCAGAAAGCTTTAGCAGTTGGCTGAAGTCAGATTATTTAAATGAATATCAGCTTCTCTCTCATGAAGAAGGACTGAAAATTAAACCAGCCTAACAGTAACCATTTGTTTCTCTCTGAACACATTCGTTGGTAAGTTTGCTGTCTGCTCCTAACCAGTACATTTTATTTATTTCTGGTCACATTCTTGTCATCCTATGCCAGTTCAATATGGAGATTTTTTGGCTTGGAGCTAATTAGTTTCAGCTGATATTTATACAACATCAAACTTTTGGGCAGTAAGTACAAGTGAATACCCAGCTGGTATAATGCAATTTTTTTTCTGTGAAAGTTTCTACCATCTTTACTTTCTTCTTTTCTCACATTTTTTATAAAGAAGATGATAAAGAAAAGCAAACCTAAATCTTATAAGATCTGTCAGCATAAAAGACTAAGAGCTCCACAGGACAGATAAAAGAAAAAAATACCATTTGCCAGCTCTTGGGGCAGGTTCTGAAGGAAATACACAGTTTTATTCTATTGCAAGAACACCTGAGATGAATGGGAAAAAAAGTACCTTGGGTAATGGGCCCTGTTTGCAGCTGACAACTCGCGACTTCTGCACCAGGGAACTGAAGAATTGTCAGTGTTAATAAAAAGTTTTTCTGATAATGGTTTTGGTGCACTGTGTGCAGCATGTGCTATTCCTAGTGCTTGGTTAAAAAGAGACTGTAATATGGAATGCATTATACAGAAGAGCCAAAAATAACATCTGTCTTGCAAAGAAGGGGAACGATCTCATTTCATATCTCTCCTTATTTGACGGCATCTTTTTTTTCCCTTTACTGGAAAATTATTGTTTTGTATAGTTTACAGAAATAACACTTAAACATGGCATGTGATTTTAGACTCAAATGGGATCTACTTCATAAAACACACAAGCAATTAGAGAACTTCATTGTAATCACTTCTGAAACCCCAGAAAGTTCCCTTCTACTGGCCTGAGTTGCTGCCTTCTCAGTCCCTCATTTGGGAAGCTTAGTAAAGGAAATTACTGCTGCCTGCATTTTGTGTACAGAGCCTCTTTACTTAGCAGTACAGATAAGTGTGAATCTCATGCTGCTACTGCTTGGGCAGGTTTCTCATTTCTAAAATGAAAATTATATTCACCAGGGATCAGAATTTGGTGAACACAGAAGTTAAGCACATTTGGCAGCTCATTCCAGAGATATTCTTGGGGAAGAAAGAATGATCAGGAAAGAAAATCCCAGTTTTCTGTTTTTAATTTTATGTAACAGAGAAGTTACCTGTTTCAGCTGGTAAGCCAAACCCACCTACTTATATATATTTTTGTCTCTCCAAATATATGATCTCTTCTGCAGGACTAAATGTGCTTATGTGAAGGTGACCATTTTGGCAAATGTCTTGTGACAACCATGCTACTTTCATTAGGATTTGCCTCATTCTTTGGTCTCATTCTGTTCTTCAGCTGTTTGGATCAGATGAGCCTCCATATTTCAGAAGGAGGTGGCATTTTCTGCTGCTATTACTGTGCTTGAGGAACTACCAATCTTCAGTCACTGTGGTTGTTATTGTTTCCTAGAGATCAGTCTTTGATTTCAGGGACTTTATTCATTGGCTGAATGGTCCTTTGCATGATAGTAGGAGTCTATTTGGACAAACAGATATGCTCTGTCAGTTAAGTAATCATGATCGACTATAATGGGAAACACTGAGGTGTCAGGGGTGGTAGGGGTGTTGGTGTTCATGACGGTGGTGTTGGGGATCGTGGCAATAGTGGTGGTAATGGTGATAGAAGTGGTGATAGAGGCGGCGATGGGGGCTGGCAGTGACAGAGGTGGTAGTGGTAGCAAAAGCAATGGAGATGATTTTGTAGTGGGAGTGACAGAGACGGTGGTGTTAAATGAGGTGATGATGATAGTAATGTAAAAGGTGGTGATAAGGTAGGAGACTATCTTGCAGGCTCAGTCATTGGAAGGAGCTACATATAAGAAGAACCGATAGCCCATTATTAATGATGGAGTCAAATCCTTGCTGTTTAAAGTGTGGGCCATAGATCAGTAGCATTGGCCCACTAGTAGGAACTTTGTTAGTGGTGTAAAAGCTCAGGCTTTCCGACTGAGTCAAATATGCATTTAAACAATATCTCCAAGTGATTTATATGCACATTAACTTTTCTTTCTTTTTTTTATTTTAATGGTACATTTTCGATGTATATATTGATAACATTCATCATTGGGCACATTAACTTTTCAAAAGTACTGGTCTAAAGGAGAAAGAACCACAAACACCTGTTACCTTTGTGGCCCCATTTCCTACACTGTCTCCTCCCCATGGGAGCACTGCAGCCTTTACATATAAGATACAGGAGGTTGATGTTTGGCTGACTGGTAGATGGTTATTTGGTCTTTACTCCAGAGTGTGGAGTCAGGTTTAAGTATGGATCCAAGAAAGCTGTTCATATCCTGAAATTTGAGATTTCCCAACTCTCTAATCATCTATAAAGATTACTATAGTGCCTGAAGTTCTCTCCGTCTTCACTTTTAAAGAAGCTCAGACTTTTAAAAGGAATACTACATTTCAGTGTCACATCGAGGTACTGATTATATCATCTGGTTTATAAACTAGCACACAGGGAATTTGGGATTGAGACATATTCCATATGGGCTCTTTAGGGAAGTGTGTAGAAGGTTTACCTTCCTGAGTTGACATACAGTGGCAGTCCATGGCATGATGCACACACACACACACACACACACACACACACACACACACACCCAGATGAAGCATATTAGTAGCAATTCCCGCGTATGTTTATAAATTGTGTGAGGGGACACAAAGTTGATTTCCATATTGAATATATATGTATGTATATGTATATATATCGATTATGTATTGCTCTGTAAGAAATTGCCTTGGTACTTAATGACTTAAAACGACAACAACCATTTATTGTTACTCATATGTCTATCATTTGGGCTTGACTTGGGCAGGATAACTTGTCTCTGCCACACGCCATCAGTCAGGTTGGCCTGACTAAGCCTGGAGGGTACCAGACAGCTCACTTACATGGCTGGCATGGCGATGCTCAGATGGGGCTGACCATCTGGCCAGTCAGCTGGGTCCTTGGTTCCTCTACATGCTGGCCCTTCTGCTTGGGCTTCCTCACAGCATGCTATTAAATTCCCAGAGAAGATGTTCCAAGAGACCTGGGCAAACGTTGCAAAATTTCTTATGCTCTAGAGTCCGAAGTCCCCAGTGTTGCCTTTCTTTTGCGTGGCTGTGTTTTTCATATGTACATTCTAGTGGCTGGCGTGTTATTTGGGATAGCACTTGTGTGCTAGTAGCCAGAACTGTGTAGTCTTCTTCAACACTGATGCTATATGAGAATTTTTAACCTGGGCTTCACCAACTTGCTGAGGTACCATAAAATGAGAAAACAAGCAAACAGGCAAGCAAACAAACAAAAGCACTATATAAATAATGAATAAATAGGCTGAGCTACTGAAGACTCTAAAAATAGGACTGGACTGCAGTAAACAGGTTAGTTTAAGGTCGGGAGGGGAAAGGTCAAGGTGATGGTCTTTGGCTTAGGCTGAACTTACAAAGATCAGGTTCCTACTGGTCAAATAACACTTGATCTCACAACAATACTACATGAAAATAGTGAACCATATTCAAAGTCAATAATTTTTCCCCTTCATGAGACTATTCCCCAAATAACACTCTCACCAGGGCCTTCCCCAGCATGTAGTGGTTTCTACTCCACTGCCTGCCTTTCCAAGCTCCCCATAAATGGACCTCACAATAATTATCCCGCCATACTTCCCACAATTCCCAGCATTCTTGGCCTATGCCAGCACTCATCTCTGTAAGACTTCATCTTATCACACGTCACCATGCTTCCTTGTCTTTGCTTGTGTGGTTTCCTCAGACAGAACAGCTCTGTTCTCTGATTTTCTACCCAACCAAATAAGATGCCTTCAAGGTTTAGCCTCAGTTTTTCTGCTTCCACTCAGCCTGTCTGGCTATGCTAGCAACCACGGAGCAGTGTGTTCTCTGAACTCTGGTAGTCCTGCAAAACTAGGATAAAGGATAGTTCCAGTCTCTCTCAGTGCTCCATTTCCCCCACTTTGGAGGAACTCCCTTTTTCCCCACCACTGCTTTTTGGTACTGATATTTCCTCTCCTTCTTCTATTAGTCCTAATCCAAAAACTGTAACAGGAAATACCATTCAAATGCAGGTATTTAATGATAGAAGGAACTTACAGCATCATCTTTCTTTGGGATCTTTCCCTTTTAAGTAGTGATTATATCCTTGTTTGACCTAAACCAAATGAACACACACTTACTGATACCTACTATGCACAAGGCCTGTGTGAAGCTACAGAAGTGCTGAAGCAGCATTAGAAGACAGACTCACCCCAGAAGGAAGTGTGTGGGGTATTGATAAGGTTATTCTTGAGTCACCACATTGGGTTCCTCACAATGTTCACTGCAGACCCTCTGAGATTCTGCTTAGATAAGGGCAGTTGTTGTGCGGGCTCAGGGAAGATGGCAGCCAAGAAATGTTTCGAGTGAAGATGGTGGTAATGGGGGTTTGGGAAACGGTGGAAACTCTAACTCATTATTCTTGTAGATGCAATCAGGTGACTGAGGAGATTGTAAAGGAGGTATAGGGACGTGGGAGATATTAGTTAAATGACCAGGTTTCTTAGGTTTCTTTACTATGGAGATAGATCTCCTCTTCCAAAGTTGGCTGCTGGTGTTTGAAAGAAAGAGCCATTTAGTTTTCAGACAGTGGCAGTCTGGATTGAGCCAGTCTCAGAAACCATTAGAAGGCATATCTTCCTTTCAGTTCTTTAGGCAGCAACAGAGCGTATTGTGGTAGGTCAGGAAATGAGGAAAGAAAAATAGTAGCATGGGAAATGTAAATAAGGAAAAACAGAGCTATAGAAAATAGAAGAGAGTTAATAAGTGAAGGAGGGGGAAGAGGCATGTGGCTTACATTTAAATGAGACAAGTTTCCTATCTTTTAAAACAAACTCGACCATCTTTTCATGTATACAAGGAGACCACACAATGTTCGTCATAAAATTCAACTAGGATATATTCCTGGAGTTTTCCACTCCCTCCTGTTCTCACCCTCTCAAAGAAACAAAAAAGAACGGCAAGTTGGGGGGATTTAAATTACTACAGAAGAATACCACTAACTCAACGTAGAACTGGAACTGCGACATCTAATTCCAGACCAGGCTCCCTGCCAAGTCCCACAGAAAAGCAAATGCACACCCAATGTTTTAGCCACAAGTTAACACTGAACAGAGTCCATTAGTGCCTTGTAAATCAGTATTCCTTGTGGTACACTACCGCTTCATCTGCAGTAGGGAGAGACACTTTTAAGGGGCCTTATAGCAGTAGCCAACAGCTGGTTCATTCATTCATTCATTCATTTCACTATTATCCTATTTTCTTTGCACTGCATCAGCACTCTATGTATTTTTCATGTACCATTTCATTACATTTAGTTGTTAGCTTCACTAGTTCTTTCTTTTCTTCTTGAGGGTACACAGCTAGACTAAATTTCCCCTACCTTTTTTAGTTATTAAGTGTAGCTATCTTGCTGAGTTCTACCTAAAGGAATGTGAGTGAATATAGTACACCCCTTCTCCAGGCCTGGCCCATAAGAACCATTTTGGACATAAAATCATCTCCGCTATTTTCTCTTCTTAGCTGGTTAGAGTGAAATGAAGCACAGTGAATTTTCTTTCTTTCTTTCTTTCTTTCTTTCTTTCTTTCTTTCTTTCTTTCTTTCTTTCTTTCTTTCTAAAAATAATGTCATTATTTACTTTTGGTATTAAGGTTATGATGGTCCCATAAAATGAGTTGGGAAAAGTTTCCTCCTCCTCTGTTTTCTAAGAGTTTATTTAAAACTGGAATTATTTCTTCCATAAATATTTGATAGAATTTACCAGCGAAACCATCTGCGTCTGGAGTTTTGTTTGTGGGAAGGTTTTAAATAGTAAATTCAATTTACTTAATAGCTATACAGATACTCAGTGTTTTTAAAATTGTATTTTGTGTCAGTATTGGTAAGGTGCTTTCTTCAAGAATTTGTTCTCTTCATCTAAGTTGAGGAATTTGTTGGCATAAAGTTTTTCATAATGTTTGCCGATATCCTTTTGACGTTTGTAGGCTCTGTGAGGATAATCCTTCTTTCATTCTCTGTATTGGTTATTTGTGTTCTTAATATAACTTTGGAAAGCACATGTTGAAGATGTGGAAGTCACAAGACGGAGCAAACCTAGATCCTTGAATTGTCTTTTGGCAGAAAGCTGCCAACTGATCAGAAACACCTGCACTATATTGTTACCTGTGCAAGAAATAAATATCTATTATATCAATTCACTGAGATTTGGAGGGTTTGGGGTTGTATAGCAACTAGCATTATCTTCCCTACTGCATATTGTCATTATATTCCCCAATACTGGGGGCTCCTGGAAGAAGGGGCCATGATAACACTGCTCTTAGGATTTGTTCCAATGCTTAGTGCAATACTTGGCGAATGTTAGGTTCTCAGTGAATGTATCTCGAATATAAACAAGTGATTATGTTTTCTATATATTTGGAACCTAGTTTCCTTTCTCTGGAATGAGTGACTCAACTGTAACTATGTTACTCAGCCTCGACCAAAAGATCCAGAGAACACTCAGTATCCATTTTTTAAAGTACTATATTGAATTGTTATACTTTTTTCTCCCTCCCTTTCCCCACTTTTATCCTCACTTCTTATGACTACTTTCTTTGTTCAAAGTTTATTCAGACCCATGCCTGTGGAGTACTTTCAGAGAACTTCTACTAAGGTAAAAATCTCTTCTAACCAGTTTTTACTGAAAGGGAATTTAGAATAATACAGACATAGTCTGGACTTATGTGTGCTTTTGCTTTCTTACCAAAGCATACAAACAAACAAGACGAACCCAACAACAATCCTCAGTACTCTATGCAAATGAATATATAAAAATGGGTCCTAGGAAAGAACATTGACATTAGTTGAAAGAACAGACTTTTAAAGGATTCTCTGAGTGACAGCAGCTTAATCCCTTTGTATATAAACAAGGGACTCAAGAAATGATAGTTAATCAAATAGGTATCAGGTCTGTATTTTGCTGCACCTTAGCTTGTATTCCTCTGAAATAATTCTACAGTGATTTTTTCAAACTCAGACTTTCACTACAGTGGACTAGTCCTCTTCAACAAGAGGATCTTGATAAGGATCTCAGCATGCTAAGTAACTGCTAACCAAAGGGAAGATGCCTCTTGCAGGTTTTCTTGCAGTTCTTTATAGGTGAGAATGGAAATGTACCAACACAGACAACCTCCTGGGCTCTAGTCAACCTTTAAAATGGTGTTTTGTTTTGTTTTGTTTTGAGTAATAACAACTGGTTAGAGTTTCACTTTGAGGGCGCTTTTTATAAATTGCTTCCTGACAAATTTACTATTCTGCTCAAAGTGAATAGATATTGTACTAATTCTCAGAATGTTTGCTCACTGTCTTACCTAATCTATGCTAAAGAGTTTCTTCTACAATGTTCCTTTTCATACTTCACTTACATCCTTTGAAAAGTATGTATACCTCCTTGAATTTATTCTGCAAATACATTCTATCAGTGGTTATTATAAAGCAAATTTTTTCTATTAATATCTGGTGCTTTATTCATCTGAAGAAAATCTTCTGTAGATTGAGTTGAAAAAGTCTGGCAGGGAGTGTGTGAAAGGCTGCCCAAATGAATATCATAGAGAGATGCTATAGGAATGGTGCATATTCCGGACTAGTTGTACCCTCTTTACATTTTTCCAATTTTTCCCTATAATCTCATCCTTTATTAACCCACTATAGTCCAAGGCTTTTATAAAATACCTAGAAATTCCCTGATTTCACACTCAGTTCCCTGAACCTTTGCTCCTCTTTCCTTATTTGGGTTATTTAGTATCCCTTAGAGCTGGGCTGTGATACTGTGCCTCAACAGAAGATATCATCGTCTGACAAAAGAAAGACTCATCTGAACATTTCCTGAATTGAAAGCTTTAGATTCCATAAAATACAAATACCATTTCGGTAGTTTAAATTCTACATATAATTTACTTAGTCAAAGCAGATGTGTCAGAGAGAAGATAGATAGGAAGAATAAAACTGTGCCATAAATTGTCTTGCTTTAATAATGATGATGATGAAAACAGCTATTGTGGAGTTTATCATATTCCAGGTGCTGTTGTAAATACTGTAAAACATATTAAATCATTGGCTTTTCATAGTAACCCTATAAAATAAGTACTATTATCATTCCTGTTTTACAGATGAGAAAACTAAGGCACAAAGACAACAAGAATTTGTTCAAGGTTACGCAAATTGTAATGGCACTATTCCAAACATTCAAATATTTCTAGTTGAAGAATCTTTCCCTTGTTCAGAGTAATGCACATTTGTTTATTTTGCTACATTAAAGAAATATCATTATGGTTACTCTTGTCTACAAATGCCCTCTATGTTACCTGGTTCTGCTCTATATGATATAGTTATACTTATGTTAACAACAAAAAAATACTTCACCTGTGAATCTGAATAATGACATCTTGGTTTTTCATCCAGAAACACCAAGTTTAAGTTCCTAATTTGATGGTATTTTACAAATTAAAGTTCATCACCATTGTTACATATGGTAGTTAGCAGGATTGATTCCCATTATAACTAGTTTGGTCTCATTTAATAAGATACGATACTACAAAAACTGCAAAAGTTGCCAGCTTTCACTAGCACAAATCATATTATAATAATTTAAAAAAAATTAAGGCCTGCACATACCAAATGGATGATGTTGAAGAAAGTCATACTAAAGGGAAGTAGGCTCTGAGGCTCTTCCTGCTTCATCTTCTCTGTAGAGCACTGAGAGGGTTAAATATAAAATACATGTGGAATCACTTAGAAATGTTAGCCCCCAGACAAATGTTAATTTAATTTAGTTTTATGTTGCATTATATTAAGTATTTCTAAAGCAGTTTTTAGGCATATTAATCTTTCATGGGTTTTTGTAGGCTTTTGATACATACATGTTGAGGTTCATTTTTTTCAGCTTTAATTTTGTTACCCATATAATTTTGCATTTCTGTAACATATTACTTGCACTGATATTCCCCAAAATACCTAGTATAGAGAAGTATTTTGACCCAACTCTTGAGTTTGGGTTAAGCACATGACTTTTTCGGTCAGTGAGAATGTAACAAATGTGGTGCTAAGCATGCCCTCTGGACTCAATCTCTTGCCACTATTGCTTCTTAATGAAAACCTCAGAAAGATGACCAAGGTAGCCATGAAAGACTGGAGAGGACACATGGGAAAGACTCAGGTCCACTGAGGTCATCCAAACCCAGTTAGTCTGCCCGCTGAGCACAGCCACACAAGTGAGCCCAGCTGAAATCAACTACTGAGCATGATCTGGACATCAGGACTGTCCAGCTGACCTATAAGCTTGTGAGAAATGTTAAATGTTATTGTTTTTTAAAACTTGGGAGGTTTTGTTTTATACTAATAGCTAACTGACACAACGCCAACTACAGCAAGGATGTTTACTACTTAGGAACCCCCATTTGAGTACCTAGTAGGGTTCCTCAGCATAGTGGTTTAAACCATAGGCTCCAGAGCCAAACTGCTTAGGATGGTGGTGGCAAAACTGTGGCCTGTGTGCCACACCCAGCTATTTGTTATCATTGAAAGCTCTAAAAGTTTCTCCATCGCTGGTCTAGTATTTAAATTTAACTTATATTAGTGCCTGACAACTAGGAAGTACTATCAACACGTTAAATAAAATGCTGTGTTATTAGCTCTGTGTAATTGCACTGATAATTGCACAAATCATCAGTAACTCTTGAAGTGGATAATATTACCTCTACTTAGCAGATATCTTAGTTACATTTCCATTTCTGAGAAAATATCCAACACCCACAATTTAAAGGAGGAGAGGTTTATTTTGGCTCATAGTTTCAATCTGCGGTTGACTGGTTCCAAGGCTGAAACAGGATAGAAAGGGAGCATTGCGGAGGAAAATATGCTCAACACATGGCAACCAGGAAGCAGAGAGATGAGGGAGGAGCCAAGGACAAGAATGTATCCTTCCAGATCATGCCCCCAGTGACTTACCTCCAACCAGGCCGTACCTCCTAACAACACATCTAGCCATTCATCTCATCAATGGATGAATCCACTGATGAGCATAGTTCCCTCATCTTCCACATACATGAGAATTTTGAGGGACATTTCAGATCTAAACCATAAAATTTCAACCCCCAGCCCCCAAACAACTTGTGTCTATCTCTTTATGTAGATGAATTTAGTTCCTCTCTAAGAGTCACCAAAGTCAACAGTTCCAACATTGCTGGAAAGTTCAAGTTCAAAGCCTCATCTGAGACTCAAGGCAAACTGTTGGCCGTGAGCCCCTATAAAAATCAAAATGAAAATTAAACACTTCCAATATACAGTGGCACAGGGTAAACATTCCCATTTCACAAGGGAGGAATATGGAGATAGAAAGAAATCATACCAAAGCAAGACTCAAACCCATCAGGGCAAACATTGAATCTTGTAGTTCCCTGTCAGGTACCTGGGGCAAGTTGTGGTAATGTGTGAACTCCAAAGGGCTTGGCAGCACTGTCCCGATGGCATTGCCAGTTGCAGTCCTCATATAGCCTCTCTCTTAAGGTAGCTGCAGTCACTGTCTGTTGCTTTCCTCAGCAGATGTTGCACATTCCTGGTATCTCCACTGCACTTTCAGGTTCACTATCACAGCTTCATGCACTTCCTCTCAAGGGCACACTGCTTGGCCTCTCGGGCCTTTCTTCTGAAATCTAAGTGGAAGCCTCCATGACCACATAGCTCTTGCATTCTGCGTGCTTGTGATACCAATACCTTGTTGATGATGCCAAGGTCTGTTGTCAGCTCAAGCTGTAGCCAGATCCCCTTGGATCATGGCTTCAGTGGCTTCTAAGTGCCTGGGTGGATAATCTTGGGAAAACATTTTCCTCTGTGGCCTCCAACAAGCAGGGTACCCTAGAACTCTCTTTTCAAATGAAAGATTTATAGTTTTGCACCTTGAGCCTGCAGTTGGTGGGGTCTGGCCAATTCCTGAGATGTCTTCAAGCCATGTTTTCTATTGTCCGGATGCAAAGTACTTGGCTTCTTTTTAATGCTAATCTTTTTAGCAAGCATGCTCTCCTTCAATACAACTTCGCATGTGCTTCCTTTCTGGCCAAATTTCACACCATTTGGCTTTGTTTTTGCTCCTGACTCTCACTATAAATCTGGGTAAAGGTAGCCGGCCACAGCCTGAACTTTGGTCTGTTCTGAAATGTCTTCTGCCAGATTAACTAATTTGCCATCTGTAATCTCAGACTCTTACAAAGTTTCAGGACATAACAAAATATAGACAAATTTTCTGCCAGAATATAATGCACATGGCCTCCAGTCCTGCAGCCAATGGAATTCTTTTTCTCAATTGAAACCTTCTGAGCCTGGCCTTTACTGTTTGCATGCCTATAAGCACTTTGGTTTTCTGAGCTCTGATGAGAATGTCTGATCAGGCTTGGCTTATAGCATTTTAGAGCTTCTCTAGCTGGCATCTCTAAATCTTTCCAAACTCCTCCAGTGAACAGCATCCAGTCTTCTAAACCATATGGTCAGATATAGTCACAGCAACTACTCCACTTCTGTGGTACCCACTTCTATCTTTCTTACATTTTTCCATTGAGACAAAACACCTGATACCAGCAAATTAAAGGAGGAGAGGTTTATTTTGGCTCACAGTTTAGCTTCTACCTCTTCCCTATCCCCTGCTAAACTATATGAAATTTCATTGAATAAGTTGCTTAAATACAACCTAATGTTTTTTCAACATTAATTTCCTTAGAAAGACAATGACAGAATAAACTTAAATTCTGCATTCTACGTCTGTATTACTTATATTTTATAATTCATTCATATGGGTTTTTTCATCAGCTTTTGATTACTATCATCAACAGGCAACAAATCAAACATGCTAAAGTTGTTTCTTTTTTGTATACATGATAACAAGTCACAAAAAACCTGAAACCCACTGGAGTTGGTTCGTTGAGAACAGACGTTGGGAAAAATGACCTGCATAGCTCATAGCCTGGATAATGTGCCTCTCTTCTCTGGATTCTGTTCAGAATGTACTTTTCAAAGGGTTCTGTTTCTGTTTTCCTTTACTCTATCCAGTAAAGGAGACTCAAACTGCCATTTAACAGTTTGTGCCTGGAACCAATCTTAAGTGACCCAGGTTTTCCTGTCTTTGTGTGTACATCAGAATTATACTGTGTCTCTACCAAATGTTCAAGAGCTGTAATTCACCACAGGAGTGCAAGACCAGTAACTTCATGTATCTAGTGACAAATGTCTCAGCTAAGACTGACAAGCAGCTTACTATGTTGGAACTTCCTTTCGGAGAATCAGCTGTGGTTGCATGCACCCAAATTCCCATCCCTTGGGGGAGGCCAGTGCCAAGTCTAGACTCATGAACAGATAATTATTATCATAGTAAAATAACTTCAAAGAAAGAGTGGAATTTTGTGGCCATGAGATCACGTAGATCTGAGTGTAACTTTTGCAGTGTTTCATTAGTTTTCCCCTGGAATAGACCAGGAAGTGGCATGTACAGGGCTTTCTGGCTCACAGATTTTCTGTGCTTCTGGCTGAAAAAATACTGAAATCTTAAGAAATATGTTTATTGTGCCCATATCTTAAGAAGCTCTTACTTGATCTTGGCAGGGCTGGTGCTGTTTGAACAATTGAAAACATCTTTTTTAACTGTTCCCAGAAAGCATTTGCAAACACCCTGAAGTAAGGTCACATACTTACGACTCAGCTCTAAGCCTCAATTAAGGCTGTAGTTGTATAGTGTTTGCTTCCTCTAATAGCCTGACACCATAATAATATTATACAATATCCCAAGATAATGAGAAGAATGCCTAACATCTGCTTATACTCAGAGAACAAAGGAGAACTGGAAGGATGCGTCCTGCAACACTTGCAGCGCACAGCCTTTGCTTGCTGGAGAGACGGTGTGGATTTTCCCATGGATTATTTCTCTGCCATCCAGGATAATGGCATAATGTTCTGAAGAGGTTAGAGAAAGCTTGACATAGATAGGCTGCTTAGCCTAATGACTCAGCACACCTGAAAATCTTAAGGGAACCCCTGCTGAGTTCTGCCAGGATAATTAAAGATTGTATCTTAAAGTTAATTTATTAAAATAGGCAGAACTGATTTCTGGACACTGAAGACTATCTAGAGCTAATTTATCTTCTTGACTTGGATCTTTGCTCTAATCTTTAACAGTATCCTTTGGAGCTGAGTGATGAGGAATGTTGTGGAATATGCCCTTTTAGCAGTAGATCTACTCAGAAAGAAGTTATAATGGGTTTACCTTATGCCATGTTCTACTTTCCTTGGATTTTACTCTCTAGGGACAAGGATGGTCATTCTAAGTCTTCCTTCAGTGGAAACTTTAGACATGGTGAAGAGAAATGCCTTGTAAACAGAAACACAGAAGGTAGGAGAAGGAATAGCAAATTGGAAACCAGTATATACTTCTCGGCCTGCTAGGCTTTGCTGTGCCTTCCGTTTAACAAAAATGTAGGGGAAAAACATGATTAGTTAATTAATTGATTGAAAAAGACAAACAGTAATTGTAGTGGGTACTCATTGTTTGACTTTCTAGTCTTAGGCTTTTTCTGCTCTAGCAAAACTCTCAATTTCTTCCCTTCCAATGTATTGAATTTTGTCCAGGTTTGAATATCCCTGGAAGCCAACCTGACACAAAGATTTAAGTAAAAGTAGTAGTTTGATTGGGAGAAATACTGGTAGAGGATTAGGGAGGTGAGACAAGGAAGGGGAAAAAGTCAAAGAGTATGTGCTATGTTTGAGAATTTGTCTACTTCCATCAGGTGAAACTTTGGGACATGATTAGGCCATATGTATGTAGTCCTCATAAATGGGATTAGTACCCTTACAAAAGATACCCAGAGAGCTCTCTTATCCTTTGTACAATAAGAAGACAGTCTGTGAGAAAGCAGGCTCCCATTAGACACTGAATCTGCTGGTGCCTTTACCTTGGACTTCCTAGCCTCTAGATCTGTGAGAAATAAATTTCTCTTGCTCATTCGAAGTCAGTGATATTTTGGTATAGCTGCCAGAATGGACTAAGTGTGTTAACTGGAGTCAAAACCCCTGGAAAACTCTGGACTATTCTGTAGGACACAGAATTATCCCAACTAAACAGTGAAGATACTGAGATATTTATCTGCCTAGTTCCTGTTAACCGCTAGTTGAGGGATACTTCTGAGAGTGTTGCTTCTGGAATGTCTAGCCAGGTACTAGGTATTTGCAATAAGCAGATTGAGTACTGTAGGGATAGGTGTGGGCACTAACAGTCACTGCTATAGTACTTAGCTCCTCTTTCATCGCTATGGGTTGCCTTGATTGGTTTAAAACACTTGGCTCAGTCCATTTTCTTGAATACAGCTACTGATTTCCTACTTGGGCACATGAACTCCAGCCAGCCTATTTCTCAATCTGAGACCCAGACCTCAGATTTTAGTTGGCCACCACAGAAATCGATTCTCTCTTCCTCCTTAGACATGAAGAAGCTTAAAGTCCTGGAAATTGCTTTGAGAGAATGTGGGAAGAACCAGCCGAGCTTGCTGAGTTATAGCCAAGACAGGAGAGAGAGAGAAGCGGTCCTGGTCATAGAAACCACTGAGTCTGCTTGCGGGAAACCAGTTACAGCAAAGGTTGAGTCCAACTCATGGCCTAAGGCAAGTTGAATGTGCCTATAAAATCTTTAAAAGCTGAAATGATCCTTGCTGGTCATTATGAGTATTATCTCTGAGTTCAAGGTTTCATTACAATGAAAAAGAACAAGAAGGACCAATTCTGTTGTAATATTCCATGGAGTTTATTACTTTTAAGAGCAAAATATTGACTTCTAAAACCAGAAATATACAAGGTGTGACTTGAAGATTCAAGGCTGATTCCATAAGCACCCCGTGAAAATAAATTGTATTTCTTTTAGTTGTAGCTGCCAAGATCTTACGGGTAGATGGCAAATATTGTACAATGCTTTCAGCTTAGTTGAACATACTGTTTAACCTAAGGATTTTCCATGTTCTCAGATGATGCCTAAAAGAACAATTTGCCTTTTTGGCGGTTTGTACCACCTCATGCAAAATTTCTTTACAACTTCAAATTAAGATAGTGCCACTAGTTAAACAAATAAAGGATTTATTCTAATGCAGATGGTAAGGACCGTTGTACCCTGTTAAATTACTCATTATTGCTGGATAGTAGCTACATGAATAGTAGATGAGAGTTTACTGTGTATATAGGAGTAGTGATAATGTTTGCTTGCTTGAATAATAAATGTATGCTTGCTTAAAAATGTTCCTGTGAAGTCAAAAATGAAGTTAAAATAATTTGCAGTTAATGTGAACTATTAGTTAAGGCTTAAATTAGTAGGCTAAATAAGTTATGAGATGAAATAGAAAAAAAGAAATGTGTGTTGACAGAGACAGGGAGAGAGAGAGAACACACAAAATTCACAGGCATAAACAAGAGACATGTTTGTTTTTCTCTAAGATAGCAGTCTAGAGTTAGATGGTGTCTAAGGTCACCCAGGCACTAGATTTCTTCTGCCTTGTAGTTCTGCAACCTATAGATTGGTGTCCTCATCTCATCTCCCTGTTTGAAGCTAACTCACCATCCCTGTTTACTTTTTAGGCTTTAGGAAGGGAGAAAGAGTAACTGGTGAAGAAATGTCCTTTTTAATGACACGACATGGAAGTTGCACATGACTCTTCAACTAACATCCAGTTGGTCAGAGCCTAGCTGCAAGGGAAGCTAGAAATATCTCCAACTGTGTGGCCACGTTACCTGCCTAAATACCTGGAGTGCAATTACGAAAACAATAAAGGTTCAAATAGACTACAAGGTAAGTGGTTGTGATTTCTTTCATGAAGAGGAATGAGATTTAGATCTTAAGGGCTGAAGAAACTTTGGGAGGCTTTAATTAGCATGACAAGCACTAGGTACTGAATATATGATGTTTTCCTCATAGTCTTACAGTCCAGGTATAGGCAATTAAATAGAAATTAATAATAGTGTATGAAGATGAGGTACTGGGGGAGACAGAGCACTGTGAGAACACGCAATTGGAGAACCTAAGCTAGTCTGGGGACAGAAGGATCAGCAGTGGCTTTCTGGGGGATTGATGCTGAACTGAGACTTTTGTGGAAGGTTTTATTTGGCTGGAAAGTGGAAATAGTTTCAAGAGCGGGAACAGAGACATGGTGTAACTTTAAGGAATCTTCCAAAGACAGAAGTCATTTACAAGGCTGCTGCAAAACAATCTTAACCCAAGGCAGGAACAAAGGGAAAACTATGTAGGATTTATTCAGAAAGGAAGAAGGATTACTGAGCTGGAAGGAAATATTCTTGGCACTAGTGTTGTAGCAAAGTATAGAATCATGATGAGCCCCAGATTCTGGGTCACTGCAGTGATTCAAAACATGGACCTGGTTATTGTTTGGCTGCAGGCACCAATAAATCAATCAAGCTTTTCAACAAGAATTAGAATATTCCTATAATTCTCCATTAATCACGTCTTTTGGAAAGGTAGGAAGTGGTAGGAATCACATCTGTTTGGTTTTTTGGCACCAAAGTATTAGTTTCCCGAGTGTTTATCTGGTGTTTCTTTACTAAAAAACGTTGTAAGTTTGAATCATGATGAAATCTATTTTATTTGGAGAGTTGCTTTTGAGAATGGATAGCAAATTATACTAAAAGAAGTCAGGAAAAATATTGTAAGATAATGATTGGGTAGGAATGAAAGAATTAACTTGAACATTTTTGCTAGTTTGGAACAAAATATCTTCCTTCTTTCCTACCTTGGAACAAGATCTCCTTCATGTATATGTATATTGCATGACTTTAATTTGACCATTCTTAAGATCATCAGTCCATTCATAAGCACTTATTACGTGTCTACTATGGTTAAGTGTTGCTAGCTATTGCCCAGTTTTGCAGCCTTTGTAGGTATTAAGGTTCTTACAATGAGAAAGGTAAACTGGGTCATGCCAGAACACTACACACCTTATTTTCACTTTGCTTCTGAAATTCTGTGTCTCTGTATAATCAACCCCTCTCCTATAAAATTCCTTACCTATACTACGAGTGGTCATAGTATTATTCTTTCCCCATTCTACTCTTCATTCTTACTATATGGCCAAGTTTACCATTTTCATTTCTTTTACTGTGGCTCAGAACATGATTCTATACTTGACTGAACCAAGTATAGAACACACCAGAAAATTCCCTTTCAAGACTATTTTCTGAAAGGTGATTCTGAATGTATTACTTGGAAGGATGAATGGTCTCCCTGTTGCAGATCCTCCAAGTTTTTGCATACTTTGGTATCTCTTGGATTTAACGTCAAGCTGAGACCATTTCCATGATCATAGACATGCTAGGTAGAAATATGGAAAGTAGGACAGATGTTGTGGTTCTTAACCATATACGTGTTACCCATATGCTAGGCACTGTGTAGCTATAGTACCTCATATAGTATAAGAAAGAACCCAACAGAGTGGCATTATTATTCCTATTATATGGGTGAGAATGTTGAGGATCAGAGAGGATAAATAACATCTCATCAAATGCAGAGGCATCTAGCTCAAATCCACCTCCTAGACTCCAGTTTCTATACTGCCTCTTCTTAAAATATTTTTTCTTGAGTTGGTGAAATCCAGACACCTAACTAGTCTAATTGGATTAGCCCTCTAAGGAATTGAGGTGAATCCCAGCTATCTGGAGACTATTTTTTTTTTTTTTTTAACTCTGGGCAAAGTGGGACAGACTGATTTGAAAAAGGAAGTTGGCTGGAATATTATTGCTCAAGCTGCTGCCGTCCTGGCAAACACAGACCATTTTTGTTTAGCAAAATGATTGGAGTTCATCACCCTGTCTTTCCTTCAGTTGGGCCTTAAACACACTAATAAAACACCCTTCACCCTTTAAAAAATTTCTGGCATTTTGGAAACATTATTCCATATTTGTGCCTGATCATGGAGTGCGAAGAATGTGAGTGATCACTTGTCCTTGCCTTGTACATTGTGTTGAAATTCAGGAGAAGCCTGTAAAAATCTTGAAATATATTAAGTTTGGAGAGCTTCTTAAAAATGATGAAGTTTTCACTAGCACAGGAAAGGCAGAAAGCAATGCATGAATGAGAACAGCTGCTCTGTGGTCTGAGTGGGCCTATTTGCATTTTTGCTGTTAGGGTAGCCAGGGCTTTTTTTTTTAAACTAATGTTGGTAATGCTCTGGTGGTTAGTTTCAATGATTTTTTTTTTTTTATTGTGACTTGCAGATCAATCTCATACATGGTTGTTCCATTTAACCTGTATTCCCTAGATTATTTCTTAAAGCAATTTATTGAACATTATCCTAAATTGAACTGCATTTACTGTCCCTTGACCCAATTACTTAAATACTCCACATCCATTTGACTTTGATTGTCTGTTCGCAAGCTATTTGCTTTCCCTCCGATTTTACTATCAGTTGCAAAAGATCCCGTTTATTGCTGGAGTTCCTTCCTTTCCAAACCACTCTCTGTCTGAGCGCTGTGACTCATAAAGGTAGCTCTTCTGATTTGAAAAACTCCAGTAATTCTATCTGAGTATGGTTTATTTCAACTATTTAATTCTACAAAGATTTATGGAGTGCCTACTCTGTGAGAGGACTCAGCTAGAAGCTGTTCATTTGCCCCCTGCCTCCTTTGTAGTGAATTTGCTAGGCAAAGATCTCTGATCTCTAAGCAGGGTGTCTTAGCTCTGGATCTTGTCAGATGGTTTTCCAGTACCAGTTTCAACTCCTCTGGGTTGCTTTCAACACTCCTCTCACAGTAGACAGCAAATTTCCAGCAGGTTAGTTGGCTGCAATCGTGTGTATTTGTAACTTCCAATTCATGAGCAAGTGCTGTTTCTCTGTGTGCTTCCCTGTTACAGTCCTTCCAGTGCTTTCTATTCTTTGTCTAATAATATTTGTACAGTGTGCTTGGTTCTGGTTCATATCCTGAATTGTTAAAAAAAAGTCAGTATCAATACAGTTTGTCATTTTCCATTCTCAAGATTTTCTCTTTAAACTTCTGAACTCAAGGAAGATTCACTGTCTTCCCTCATTTCTCCCAACCCTTATAAACCAGCCCTGTGTTTTTATTGGCCTTCAAACTTGTTTAGGTAAAGCGAGTGGTGGGAATGGACATGACTTTTTTTCTGGGAAACCTGAATATTTATACTGCATGAATAAAGACATCTTTAAACACTGCTCCTTTATGGCCTCTCCCAGTTTCTACCCTGGTGTGAAAGTGACATTTTGTTAAACTTTCCCATTATTTGCTAAATCCTACCTCCATCTTGTGAATTCAGTGCTGCTGTTGCCAATTTGATATTTAGATCCCTTTACAACCAGTTCTCCAGGAGCCTCAGAGAGCCCAGGTGCAGGTGAAGTGCTCCTCCCCTGAGGTGTCTGACCTCACCGAGTCCTGGGTGGTACATATAGGATTTGACCTGTTCTCATGAGGCAGATGAAAGGTCTTGTCTAAAGCCACTTTGTAGCTCGATAGCTGAAAACCCAGAAATTCCAGATTTGAGGATATTTGCCCGGATCACTCAACCATACCATAGTTCAAGCTGCAGGTTATATTTTGAGTGACAGTGATTTGATTCAACCATGACATTGAACAGGAGATTGAATTACCAGTATGTTGAGTTTACTGAAGGGAAAGACAAAACAAAGGAGGAGAAATGGTGGCAATGAGAGGCAGAATTTGGCGGCAAGTGGAAAGAAATGGAATTAGTCTGTTATTTGAAAAAACCTAGACTGTGAGGATTATGCTCCTGAGCCCAGGAGGTGTTTTTAAAAGCCACACGCAATCCAGGTCCTCTGTGAAATGTTTTCTGTGTTGCAACCAAAATAAGATTCTGATTCTGAGCCAAAAAGAAAAAAAAATGTGCATTAAAAAAGAAACAAACCTATGTTTGAAAATATGGCCTTTGATCTTGGAAATGATGCTTTTCTTTCTTGGTGCATCCATCTATGACAAATGAAAGAGAAAGATTTGATCTCTCTCGTTTTATTTCTGTCCCCTTTCTTGGTGGTGCCTAGATTCCCCCAGACTCTTACTGGTGTGAGGATGTGGCTGTTCGGCAAGTGACTGAAGGCAATAGGACTTTTTTTTTTTTTTTTTTTAGTTTGCAGTTGTACTATATTCCAAAAGGTCCTATTACAAGTTTGTTATACAGTACTTTTAAGTAGGTTTGGGCTTTGATACAGCTGTGCAGTCGTAAGAAGGAGGAGCAAGGTCTTTTGAATGTTAGGGGCTGAATGTTCTTTATAATGAATATGCTGATTCTCTCTCTTTGAGGTTCAAAACATTGTGTAAAAATACACTTGTCTCAAGATTTAGAGGGAAATATCTAATGTAAACACTTAGCATAGCACAAATAATATCATCCTTGGCTATAAGAAGCTTTTGAAATGGGTTCATTTGAAGGTTTTAAGTTTATTTTGTGCATAAAATACAACATTTTGGAAGTTTCCAAGGTGAACACTGGGTAGAGTATATTTGATAATGGGATCAATTTTCTCTGTCATTCTGTGAACTAAACACATTTCCCTTTCCATCTATTTATTTCAATAGAATGAGACTGGCTACTTTTGGCATTTGGCATTTGTTATAGTAGCTTGTATTTTTTCCAGATGACTTTAGTGTATATGCCAGCACTATGCACACAGAGCTCTATTTTTTTTTTTAAAAGCAGAATTCAGTCTCTTTTATATAGAAGAAAATAAAGCCATATGGAAAGATTTCATTTTTCAAATGTACTTTTAGCAGACAGAAAATTTAACTTCTGCTCTTGTAGAAAGCAGATTGAGTTTGTTTTGCGTCACATTCTTACTGTTGACTCTGAGTTTGCACCCAGAACATTATACTGTCTCTTGGCTTTGCATCATGCTCAACATATCTCCTGCCCTTGTTTAGACAGATGTGAAGAACAGGGGAACTTGGGCAAATAATTTTGGACAGTCAGACGAAGTCAGACATTCTTGGAAACTGATGCAATCTAAGTTTCAGAAGAAACTGTAAAGCCCAAAAGACCTTTATCTGTTCCCCAGTGACACACTGTGAATATTGGTGTGTTGGGGAGTTCAAGCCAGACAATGGCATCTGTGGCCCCTGGTGTGTTGACGGTTACAAGCCAGCTAATATGGAAAGTGCTTTCCTGAGATGGCTGGATTGCCTTCATTTGGAGATCTTACTACTTTGTAGAATTTGAAGAAAACTCTCCTGGAATCACAGAATAAAGGTATCAGCCAAGATATGTCCTGGAATACATTTGCCTTATATATATGTATAACAGTCTGCCGCTCAGAAACCAGAAATCATATGCAGTGTAGCTTGTCAACTGCATTTAGTTTAAGAAAGACAACAGCGACAAATAGGTGTACATCTGAGTGTTTTTAAAACACCAAGCACTGCAGTCATTTATGAAGGTGTGAATGTTGATTGCAATTAGTCACAATTGGGTGGCCCATTTTCTTATCTCTAGAATGAGCTGGAGTGGGGTGGAGATTGTGAGGACACATCATGGTAAGTGGGAAACCCAATGGGGGAAATAGATTCCAATGGAAAAGGTCAATTGAAAAGATACTGTCATAAAGAGGAGCTTGAATGGGTAGTTTCTTTACCACCAAGCTGCTCCCTGATATTTCAGTAAGAAACTGTGGCTTATCTGCTATGGGACAAGTTGGCGAAGTATATTCAAAATTGTGTGTTTCTTAACAAAGTGATTGGTAGAAAAGTACAGATTAATGTGAAATATTCAATAAAATTTTGAATTGGAAACAGCTGCAGAGTTGTTAAAAATCAAGTAAGAAAGGACAATATACAGCTGTTTCATTTTTCTCTGGATTCTTTTTGTTTTGGTGGTATCTAATGGATCAAAAATGAGGCTTTTGAGCTTTCTGTTTTATTGTTGTAAATTAAATTTAAATATTTCAATACGTCATAGTATGTCTTCCCTTGGTGTTTTTAGTATCTAATGGAAGTATTTCAACTTGCAGGATGCAAGTGATTGGTGAGTAGGATAATCTAATTTAGTGGTTTGTGACCAGTATTTTTGCTTAATATTATATGTATCACTTAACTATGAGGACACTTCTGAGAACTATGTCATTAGGCACTGTTATCCACATGTGAATTCCTTTGTGGCTAACATTGTGTATGGGGTTCATCCATATTACTGCAAATCATTGTACCATTCCATTGTGCAAATAGGCCAACACTTACTCATGGTACTATTGTTGAGCTTTTAGAATGTTTCCAATATTTGGTCCTATGAACACTGTTTCTGTAAACATTCTGAACAATTCCACTGCTGGCCACATGCACTCATTTCTCTTGAGTGAATATGGGAGAATGTAATTGCTGGGTTGTAGGATATGGTATGTTCACTTATAGTAGATCCTGCCAAAGAGTTTCCCAAAGTGGTTGTACCAGTGCAGAACCAAATATAATAGAATAAGCAGAAGAGGAACAGAGTAGAATGGAAAGTAATAGAAGCGTCTATCATTTGTTGTAGTAGTAGCAACTGTTTCTTCAAATATTTAATTATTTATATATTTATGTTTATTGTAGATCTCAGTGTGAAATATATTCTTTTTCTAAGTTACCTGAAAACGTTAAAAAAATAGTCTAATTTCTAGGTTCAAGTTCAAACAATTGCACAAATTATACTTCTTTTGTGAGCAAGTTGTCCTGATATGAGTAATAAAGAGCAGGGAAATCATAGGCCTTTTGAGGAACTAGACCACCTTCCAAACAGTACTAATATTTAAAAACAGGCTGTGATGAGAACCATGCAGAAAGATGAAAGTGTAAGGCTGAATAATCATTTGAGATTTTGACACCATCCAAACAGAAACCTGGATAACTTTGTGTTGTCATTTCTGGGCCTAGTTTCCCTAACTCCTCAACCACACAGAACCAGCCACTGCCCAAGTCCAAGACACAGGAGTAATTCTATCTTAATAAGGAAAAGAGATAATTCAGTATAAAGCATATTTGCCTGAACTTTCTCAGTCTCTCCCCTGGCATGGCAAAGACTCATGAGAAGGTAGAGTGAGACTGGCTGCCTGAGCTGGTGTCCTGCCCCATTACTTACTGCTGACAGTGACTCCTCTTCTCTCCTCTTCTCCCTTTTTTCCTTTTATTTTTCTCCCT
Source organism: Hystrix cristata (assembly GCA_004026905.1). NCBI lineage: Eukaryota > Metazoa > Chordata > Mammalia > Rodentia > Hystricidae > Hystrix > Hystrix cristata. Next base: position 121,881 of record PVJO010000146.1, read on the forward strand.
CCCTCCTTCTTCTCTCTCTTCCTTTTTTCTTTCTTCCTTGTGTCTTCCCTTCTTTTTTCTAAGTTAAAGTTCTGATTTGACAGTAGTACTTACTGCATAGTGTGGTAATTTTAGGTTTATAGATCTGTTAAAAGTGTAAGTCACATTATGTCGATCCCCTCTTCAATGTCTTCCAATATTTCCATTGGCTTTCTAGGAACTTCATCATGTGACTTATAAGGTCCAGGGCCTCCCACCCCCTTCTTATTTCTCTATGTCTGGTGACTGCCCTTGCTGCTTGCTTTCAGCCATAGTGGGCCCCCTTTGCTCTTTCAAACATGACAGGCTTACTCTGTCTTTAAGAATTTACCTTGGGTGTCCCTTCCCCCTATTTTGTACCTGGCCAGTTCTTGCTCATCTTTTATTTATTTATTTATTTATTTATTTATTTATTTATTTATTTATTTTTTAACCAAGAACATGTATTGGTACATTGTCCACATTTAACATGTTTGTTTTGTACCTGTACATGGTGTCTCTTGGTTCTCCCTCCTCTTCTGTTCCCTCCATCCCTATTTACAGCAGGTTTATTTACAATTCTTCATGATTTCCCTTTACTCTTTCTTTCCGTTTTTTCCCTTCCTGCTTTCCCCCCGCTTCCCTCTTTCTGGTACTCCTCTCCTTTGTATATTATCTTCCTTTTATATGATATCTGTTACACTACTTTGTCCTTATTTACAGTTATGGTTTCTCATATCAGAGAAACAATTCGATGTGTGGTCATGAGTGTCTGATTTATTTCGCTTAGTAGTATATTCTCAAGGAACATCCATTTACATACAAATGACTCTAGTTTATCCTTCTTTATGGCAGTGTAGTACTCCATTGTGTAGACAAGCCACATCTTCTTTAGCCATTCCTTGGCCTGCTTATCTTTTAGGATGATATTTTTTTCCAGGAGTTTTTCCCAAAATATGTATAATTTGCCTTTTTTCTTACTGATCCTTTTTCTTTCTTTCTTTTTTTTTTTTAAGTATTCTTGTGTTTGCTTGTTAAATTATCTTCCCCATTGGTGTTGGCTCTTAAGAGCAAAGTCACTGTCCTTTTCATTCATCTAGAAATCTTTAAAACAGTGTTTATCAAGTCAATCATAAAACACAGAGGTATTTTCTGAAGGGTGGAATTGTAGACGGATTGTTATTTTCATCTTTCTTCTTATCTGTTGTTACTAATTTTTCCACAATAAACATGCACTGTGTTATAAAATATGAAAATGGTGCAATGAGTTAAGATATCAAAAAGTAAAATAAAACACCAGCTAACTATAGGAAAAAGACAAAGGTAGGTACATATTAGTAAATCTCTTATTTGTAGCTGGTAATTAAAGGGTGATAAACATCAGGGCTGTTGGCTGACCATATCCCCTAAAGGCAGGTTTGTTAGTAAAGTGTAGGGTGTGGCTATTGTAGGATCTAGCCTATTAAAGGCTGGTAGAATCAGAGAGGAAATAAAGAGGAAGAGGATCATTTAGAAGAGACAGACAGGACCAGCTGTGAAAGTCACTTGGAAAACTGGAAGAAAATTAAAAGTCCCAAGTAGGAGAAAAATAAGAGCTGCAGAACCTGGAAATGTGAGAAAAAGCAAGTGGAATAAAAAGTACAAAAAAAAAACAAAGAAGTACAAAGTATAGAATAGAAAGATAAAGGAAAGCAAAAGAAAGGAAGAAAGGAATATGGCTTAGTAGGGAAAAATATATGTATGTATCAGAGAAATATTTTGGGGGAACAGGTTTTTAAGTAACAGAAGGTCAAAATGTTGACATGCCCTACTAGCACCAGATACCCAGTCATCTACCAGAAGTAGATTTGCTTCACTCAGCCTTCCAGGTGCAGCCATTATAGGTTTAAAGTCCTGCAGCAATCCTGACAAAATCTCTTTTGGGTCACTCTTTTCTTTGGGAAGTTTTGTCTTCCCAGTTTAAGTGCACTGTACCTCTGGTGTGAGCTGTATATTTACATTTGAAATCTGAGCATTCAGTGTGAACTTTCCCTACCCTGCTGTGTCTGTGTGCCTGGGACAAAAGACATGACTTAGCTGTCAGTGCACCGAAGTATGCAGCCTGCTTGTAGGTCGGGTCACAAAACAAAGCTGTTTAAAAAGCATGGGGCTCCTCGCAGGAGAGAGCTGTGAGTCCATGCAGCATTTGTCAGCTGTGCTAAAGATGGAATGGGGGACAGAAAGGAACATCCAGAAGAATCCTGTATGAGTAGAAGGGTGCCATAAGGCATTTTAAACTGGTGCGAAGTCAGGTTCGAAGTATGGAGGTCAAAGAGTAAGCTCTTTTTTCCCTGGAGCCTAAGTCCTTCTCTGGCAGGTTTTCAGAACACTAGTTGAGGTAGGTGCAAAATGGTTACATTATGACTCACTGACCATGAGTCTTCCTGCTAGCTTACCAGGGAGAAGGCTATAGATTGGGCTTTATAGATTTTCAGATACCAACTCTAACTAACTGACAGAGGCTCTCTTGGGCTCTGGGTTGAGAACAACTCTAGGACAACAGTGTCCAGTAATGACCATGTTTCCTTGGGCTTCAGAGGGGACAGTGATCATACTGAATCATTTGTTTTCGATTTTGCCATAGATTCTACTTTAATCATCTACAGTGGGTCTTCAAAATGCATAATCTTGGCCACTGTCTTGTAAAATTGATCTTGAAATAGAAAGGGCTAATTCAGGTGGTTAAATTGCTTCCATTATTTGTGGGAAATAATTTAACATATGGAACAACATAGGTTGAGCAACGTGAAACTTGTTTTACCTTACGGATGTGAATTGGTTAGGGAGGCTATAGAGATGGTTGTTGAGGCTGATTATTGTGTTTGTAGACAGTCACAGAAAGTGGGATTTGACAGAGCTAGCTTAGCCCATTGGCTACAAGGCCTCATTCTATTCTGCCTTTGGTATGATTTTCAGGCAACTTTCTATTTTTCGATGTTGCTTTGCCATCGGAATGACTCACATCTAGTGCTGTGCACTCTAATTCGGAGTTTGAGTATAATATTTTATGACTCATTGTGGAAACTACTCTGCAGGTACATATGGTCATATGAAAAATATTGAGGGCTATTCATGTCTCTGTCTCTGATAAAGCGTTTCTATGTTGTAGAAATGACCGTTTTGGGAGTGAGATTGTCCTACCTTCAAGACTATCCTCTGCCACGTATTTACTAGAAAATCTTTGACGAGTTAGTTAACCTCATAGCTTCAGTTTTCTTACCTATAAAACCAGAATAATAATGTCTTCCCATGAAATTGTTGTGAATGTTAAATAAGACAATGTATACCTGTTTCTTAGTTGCAGGCAACAGAATCTGCTGTAGCTAATTTAAGCAAACAGGTGTCTATTAAAAGATACTAGCTCACAGAATCACTGGGAATGCAGAAGGAATGGCCTCTAGACTGGGATTCCAAAAATCACACCCAGAACTGGCCTGCTCGAGGAGTCGCTGACACAGTGACTCCCACATCAGGTTGCCTCTGCCCTGATCAGAAATTAATACATTAAAAGTTGTCCTTGATGTTGTTCAGACCTGGAAGAGCCGAATGTCTTCACCCTGGTGCTTACCAGAAAATTGGGGCTCAACCGACTGGCCCCCAAGTCTCACTGTGCACTCCCTTTCATCTCTCAATCCAACTCCTGCTATGTCCCTCCTCAAAAAGTTATGGTCCTTTCTACCTTGATGACTTCCAGAAACCTTGCATTTGCCCCTCTGTTCTTTCATTGCTACCTGGTTGTGCAAAATGATCTCCTCCTTCTCCATCTCTTAAAGTCTTAGTAACCTGGAGGACACAACTCACATTCTCTTGTTCCGTGTTCCAAAGAATTAAGACAGATCTCCATTCTTCAAATTCCAAAATGATCTCTGTCTGATTAACATCTTTTCTTTTGATATTATCTTTGCCTGTTACCTTAAAATTTTATTGTGTGATTTTAAATTCATCCTAATCTTCTCAATGAAAGTGTAAGTTTCTTGATAGTAAGAATATACATATAAATAGTACTTAGCCCATGATATGTCCTGAGCAAATACTGGTTGATACCAAGCAAAGGGAATGCTGGCGTATTTAGAACTGGCTCCCTAGAGACTGCAGTGGATGTAGACACTGACGACTTTCCTCCAGTTGCTTTCTTAGGACAACTCTGAAGGGGCCACTTAAGATTCGAGGGTCCCTGTGGGTTGGCCAAGGTGTTTATTGAGGCCACATCAGCTCACCTTCTGCCTGTTCTCAGGTCTCTTCCTTTACCAGGTGCTGATCTCTGGAGAACTTTCTACCAAGCTCTCTACCTGTCAACCCAAGTGTTTTCTTGGGGATTTAACCTGCAAGAGGAACCCTGTGATAAATTAAAGAGCAATGAATGATTTCAAGGTTCTGAGCTTGCTGAAATAGGCAAAAGAAAAATAAGTAGTTTAAATCCTAACAAGGCTATGACAACTCATCTTCTAAAGTGAAGATACGAAATCTTTATTACCATTATCATTTGCAAATGAGGATCCAAAACAAAATTAAGGGCTAGTAAGGCGTGTCTTTGCATTCGGGTAAGATCTATTGCCTTATTCAAAGTGATGGATGCATCGACAAATGGGGGTGCTTTTACATGTATGTCTTATTTCATACATGCAGAAGCTTAATTTGAAAATTAATGTGCTCTGCCCAAAGGAAACTGAATAAATCATAATGTTAATGAAAGACGATTACTTATTTGAGTTTTCAAAATGAGTTAAAAGCCAACTGAGATAAAACTAGAGATAAAAATAGCATAAGTAAGTATATTTAAAAATTGAATTTTAAAACTACCATCACTTTATTATGCTTTTTAAAAATAATTTTACTGTTTTATAGTAAGAATTGTGCATTTGGGGAGACACTAATTGTTGCAGCAATTCTATTTACCAATAGGACTATTCTGCTCATAGAATTTATAATTATACTTGTACAACACAGCTGTCTGCCTCCCTTCCCAAATGAATCATATACATAGTTGGAAGCAATTTTAGATTTCATTGAGCAAGTCTGTGTCTCTTAGTTTACATGTAATGGTAAAGGTGATGAAAAACCCTGTCCAGAGTCAAGATCCATCTATACCAAAAGCAGGCATTTAAGCCGGGACGTTCAAATCCTAGCCATCGTGTGTGGCAGTCCCCTCCCTGTGTCTGTATTTTGGGGGTTATGTGTGTAAATCATCTCCCACACAGGGCAGAAACATGATTTACTAAACTTGCTTTTTTATGTCATCCCAAACATTTTGGATCATTCATAGAGCAGAGAATCTGAATTCCATAAAATAACTGACACCCAAACAAGTTTAATTTGGTCAAGAGATTGACGTTTTGACCTCCACAATACCCACCAGTTGCACTGACAGAGTATTTACTTCTCAAATTACTATTGTACCCGCTATGGTGACATGTGGTTGCTTAACATCAAGAAACACATTGAAGATGGGAGTGAGCCCATGTCCTTCTCCATCTCATATATAATAAAGTCCGACTCAAAGGCTAGAAAATAAAAAAAAAATTTTAAAAATTTTTTCCCACCTGCCCCATATAAATAAGCCTTACAGTCTACCTTCTATATGCATAAAAGTTGACAACACTATCCTTATGTTTTTCACTTGAGGCTAGGAAAACTTGATTGGCTTTGGGCAGTCTGCGGAGCTGTGTTTATATCATTATTTATAAACTTGGAATCATTCTTTAGCCTTCTGGTGGAAAAAAAGTGTGTCTACAATCTGGCCTGGAACCGAAGACTGAGCCAGTGTTAAGTAAGTGGCAATGTAGCTCTTGTGCGGCTAATTTGCTTCTCTTTTGATAGCCTGAGGATCATTTAAAGCACATTAAGTATTTTGGCTATATTTGGCTGTCTCCATGAATCAAATCCTCTAGAGCAGAGATAATTGGGTCTGTACTTCTAGAAAGGTGAGGGCTAGCCACAGTTTTTTTTCCCTACAACATATGCAACAGAAAGAAAATAAAATGAAACTGATGTATAGGCATAAACAGAAAAGGAAAAAGTAGAAGCAGTGAATGTGCACGTTGTGTGAGTAAACCCGGTATTTTATTTCAATGGCGTTCAAGGTATCGGAAGCCAAGTTCCTTTGTTGGGGTTATAACACATTTAGCAGTTTGGGTGCTGTGTGTGACGCCCTCAACTCTGAACAGGTGTTGTTAATAATTGTTATGCATCAGATGATAGAAGTCTGGTTTCCAGATCCTGATCCTGGAGGGATAACTATCTTAATAAGCACAATTATTTCTTTTAGGTGAAATAAAATGTCAGCTTGAAATTGTGCAGTTGCAACTTGTCTTGGGAGGAACTCATCCCCTGGTTCTCACTCAGTGATGTTTACAACTATTCTCATTTCCCAGCAGACCCTGATTACTGGCAGATAGCACGTCCCTGACGTGCCGGCCAGAGCGTCCGCGGGTCTGATGTCCCTTTGGCCAGAAGCAATCTTCAATTTTCTGACTTTTATTGATAACACTCTGTTATATTAAAGGATTATCATTGTACATAGTGTGGTTTTCTCCTTCTAATTGTGAACTTCAGTGTTATGTGGTCACATTGTATTTATTTTTTATTAGTACATGTTTACAGTACATAACGATTATATTACATTTATCTTGGGGAGTTTTTATATGAACATAACGTATTTTAACTCTTTTTTGTCCCGTTCCCATCCCATCCCTTCCTGTTCCCTCCAAATTTTGTTCCTCTTCCCATTTGCAAAAGCTCTATTTCCATTTGTTTCTTCAGTTCTCTCTTTTTAAAAACCCATTTCCTTTCCTTCCCTTTTCCTCCCTCATGTCTTGTTCCCCTTCTCATTTGAAATAGATCTCCCTACTTCCTATTGTCTTTTATCTTGCTCTTTATATTTTAGGTTTATTATATAGGAGAAAGCATGCAGTATTTAAACTTGTGTGTCTGATTTATTTCACTTAATATTATGGTCTCAAGGTGCATGCATTTTCCTACAAATGCCTTAAGTTTATCCTTTTTTATGACAGAGTAATACTCCATGGAGTATAAATACCTCATTTTCTTTATCCATTCATCTGTTGATGGGCATATAGGCTGTTTCCAAGAATTAGCTATTTTAAATTGTGCTGCTATAAGCATGAGTATGCATATAACACTGTAATGTGATATCTTTAACTCTGTCAGGAAGATACCTCAACTGGGAATAGCTGGGTTGAATAGAATTTCTACTTTTAGTTCTTGAGGAATCTCTACAGTGGTCGTAGTAGTTTACATTCCTACCAACAATGTAGAAGTGTTCCTTTTGCTCCGCAGCCTCACTGGCATTTTTGATTATTTGATTTCTTGATTATGGGCATTCTTTCTGGAGTAAGATGGCATCTCAGTGTTGTTGCATTTCAATGGCAGCCAGTGATACTGAATGTTTTTCATGTATTTATTTGCCACTTGTATTTCTTCATCTGAGAAATGTCTGTACATTTCACTTGCCATTTTTGATCAGGTGTTTTATTTTGAGGGGTCTAATTTTTTCTGGGTTTTTTATATATTCTGTATCATTACCACTGCTATCATGGCCATTTATGGAATGCTTTGGCCTTGTGATTCATGCTTTGCATATACTATATTTAACTCTTTCTGTAACATTGCAATTTAAGTGTTATTATAAACACATTAAAATATAAAAATAAAAAAACAGAGACAGGGAGGAGTGAAATAATTCACCCAGAGTCCAGGAGCTGGCTTGTGAGACTTGGGATTCAAAACCAGTTCTGTTTGGGCACAAGTCTTGTATACTTTCCATTTTTCCACCAGGAAAATACCATCTATGGGATGCAGAAAATGTAGAGGGAAAGAGAGAAAGTGGGCCTGTTTTAGACAGTTCTAGTCTTCTTGAACAAGCATCTCTTTTGCTGCTGTCACCTCGGTCTCAAAATTCCAGCACAGACTCATACCAGTGACTCTCCACTGAGTCTCCAGGCCTTCAGCCCTGGTCTGGTGCCACATCCTTGGCCCATCTTTGCTGCGATGTCTTTCCGGGTTGAGCATCTTCTAGATTCTGTGGATCCCAGTACACAGATTACCATCATGGACTTCACCACCTCTGATCTTGTAAGCCCACCTAAACACCCCCTTGCACAGTGTATAAGGATAAACATATATACATATATGCGTGTATTTTCTGTTGATTCTGTTCCCCTGGAGAACCCTCATCAATACATTATGGGAATACAGGGAAAGAGCAGACAGTTCCAATGGAGCTTGGGAGGAAGAACTTCATGGCAGTGGTAGCATTTTAGCTAATCCTTGAAAGACAAAGATCTGTAAGATTTTGAGATGAGAAAGAAAGTGGAGGACATTTCAGATTGAGGGAGCAGCATGGGAAAATACCATGAGAAATGAAGCGTGTCATTTGATCAGGAACTTCTGACTACGTCTCTAGCTGCCGCGATACCTCAGTAGGCTGTGAGTCAGGGCCATCATCAGCAGCCAGGCTGCACAGCATGATGATGTGAACACCCTGTTGTTACTGTCTTACACTGGAGCTTGCTTTCATAAGCTGTCTGTATCAGTGACTGTAGAGGGAGGTTCAAATGGAAGTTTCTACTGAGGCCCAGTGTCAATAGAAATAACATTCTATATTGAAGTGCAAGACCAGGCTTTACAAAGCAGGTGACCAGAAGCTCAAAACCCTGATTTCTTCACCTATATTGAAAATGTTATAGAGTGGACAAGAGGAGCAGTAATGAAGACGATGTGTGAGGAGTGTTTTGGGGGAGAGTGGGTTCCAACCCAAAGAATTCCCCCAAAGGAGGCATTACACATTCTCTTCAAATAAAGAAAAAAGAAACTTATAAGACACTGCTTGGAATTGAGTGTCCCACTCAACTTAGGGGACACAGTGGACTTATGTCTGACATCATCCAAGAAGTCCAAAAAGCGATAGGCAGGCTGGCTGTGGCTTTAGCGCGGAGGAGAACTGCTGTAGTTTGGAGATTGCCTTGTGTTCTCAGGGTTTGGGGAAGATAAGTGCTGTTACTGCAACAGAGAGCTGCCAGGGCATCTCCTTAAGTCCTATCTCAAAGGGCCTCACAGACAGCCACTCAGAGGATGGCAAAAGAAGGTGGGAGTGCAGTGAGATTTCTTAGAGCTGAGGAAAAAGTGAGCCACCAGCTGGAACAGAAGTCACTGAATTGATGATTCTATTTTAGGAAACAAATACATGACTTCCTGGCTTCTAGAATCACAGCTAATGTAGAACGAATTGAGATACCGTCTTCAGCAATTGCGTTAAAGTAGCACCAGCGTCATATATATGGAGTCAGATATTATCGCATAAACAGAAGCAAGGACAAAAATCACATGACCATCTTAATAGATGCAGAAAAAGCATTTGACAAAATCCAACATCCATTCATGATGAAAATGCTGAAGAAAATAGGAATAGAAGGTCTTTATCTCAACCTGGTAAAAGTCATCGATGACAAACCAATAGCCAACATCATACTAAATGGAGAGAAGCTGAAAGCTTTCCCTCTAAAATCAGGAGCAAGACATGATGTCCGTTAACACCACTTCTATTTAATATAGTTCTCAAAATATTAGCTAGCGCAATAAGACAAGAGAAAGAAAAGGAATGAGGATAGGGAAGAAAGAAGTTAAATTATCATCTGCTGATGACATGATTCTCTGTGTAGAAGACCCCCCAAAAAAACTCCAAAAATACTCCACCAAAAGACTCCTAGAGCTAATATCCAAATTTGACAGTGTATCAGGATACAAAGTTAACATTCAAAAATCAATAGTGTTCCTGTACACCAATAACAAATTCACTGAGAGGGAAACTGGGAAACAGTGTCTTTCACAATAGGATCAAGAAAAATGAAATACTTAGGCATTAACTTAACCAAAGAAATGAAAGACCTTTACAGTGAAAACTGCAGTACTCCGAAAAAAAAGATTGAAGAGAATATCAGAAAATGGAAAAATATCCCCTGTTGCTGGATAGGCAGAACCAATATAGTCAAAATGGCCACAATTCTAAAACTGTTATATAGTTTTAATGCAATCCCAATCAAAATACCAATAACGTTCCTTGCATAGCTAGAGAAAGCAATCCTAAAATTCATATGGAACCAGAAGAGACCTAGGAGAGCAAAAGAATTCTGGACAATAAGGGCAAGGCAGGGGGCATCACAATCCTGAGCTTCAAGTTGTACTACAAAGCTACAGTCATAAAAAACAGCATGGTGTTGTCAAAAAACCAGACTCATGGATCAGTGGAATGGAGTAGAAGATACAGAAACAACTCTAGGCACACTCGGCTATCTTATTTTTAACAAAGGAGCCAGATCTCTTAGATGGAGGAAAGAGAGCCTCTTTAACAAATGGTGCTGGAAAAACTGGTCATCCACATGTCGAAGGTTGAACCTAGACTCATATCTCTCACCATGCACTAAACTAAAAATTGGATCAAATATCTAAATTTTAGAATAGGAACACTTAATCTGTTGGAGGACAAAATAAGTAAAATTCTTGAAAACATAGGCGTAGGCAAAGATTCTAGGAACAAAATCCTGGTTGCACAAGAAATAATAGCAAGAATGAACAAATGGATCATATTAAATTGAAAAACTTCTGCACAGCAAAGGAAACCAGTAACAGAATGAAGAGACAACCTACAGAATGGGAAATGTTTTTTGCCAACTACTCTTCAGACAAAGGACTAATACCTAGAATATATAAAGAACTCAAAAAAACTAGGCCCCCAAATTTAAGGACCCAATTAAAAAATGGGCCTCTGAAATAAATAAACACTTCTCAGATGAAGAAATACAAACAGCAAGTAAATACATGAAAAAATGTTCAACATCACTAACCATTTGAGAAACACAAATTAAAACAACACTGAGAGTCCATCTCACTCCAGAAAGAATGGCTATCATCAAGAAATAACCAATAACAAATGCTAGTGAGGCTGTGGGGACAAAGGAACACTTCTCCATTGCTGGTGGGACTGTAAACTGATAGAACCACTATGGAAATCAGTATGGAGATTCCTCAAAAAAGGAAAAGTAGAAATTCCATTTGACCCCGCTATTCCTCTTCTAGGTATCTTCCCCAAAGAGGTAAAGACATCATACTACAGTGATGTATGCATATCCATGTTTATAGCAGCACAATTCATAAGAGCTAAATCTTAGAAACAGCCTATATGTCCATCAGTGGATGAATGGATAAAAACATGGTATTTATATACAATGGAGTGCCCTAAAAAAGGATAAACTCGAGTCATTCGTAGGAAAATGGATGTGCATTGAGATCATAATGTTAAGTAACTCAGACACACAGTCTTAAGTATTGCATGGTTTCTCTTACATGAAAAACAACATATATATGGAAATTATATATATATGGAAATTATATATATATGGAAATTTTTTATATTTATGGAAATAATATATATATTAGGAAACAAAACTCAATTGTATGTATATATATAAGGAAAAATATATGTATCTATTAGGAACAAAACAAAGATAATAGGAAAAAAGGAAAAGAAAAAAATGGCATTGTGATCCAGTGCGGACAATGTCTCTAAAAGTATACCTTGACTTAATACAATTGTCTTACATGTTTTGTATGTTTTTTGACCTATTAGTCTTGTTTTTCAAACTGTATATATGATAATTTACTTTATAAGGTCTTATAAGATAAATAAATGAATATGATGCTAGAAAAACTAAAGGCGGAGGATGGAAAGGGGAAAAAAGTAATTGAAATGCATTATGTACATGTACAAATCCTCTACAGTGAATATAATCATTATGTACAGCGAGCATGTACTAATAAAAGTCAAAAAATAAAATATGCATTAAGATAGTAAAAAGTAGAAAATCAGCCTTCAGTGCTAGCAAATTCCAGTACAATGTAATGGGCCAAGCACTCAATGCAGTTAGGGCCTTTGGTGTTTAGACTGGGTTCTGTCATTAGCTAAAAGGCCCTAGATGAGCCATTTCACCATTTGGGGCTGTGAGGAAGGAATTATTTCACAGGTTTTCACCCTGTGGTTTGAGGACTTGAAGTCAGTCTTTGAGTTCTTTCAAGATCAAATAGGGGGCTTCCATTAGCCCATAACTTGATTTTCAACCAAAGCCCACTCCCACACCAGCATGGATTTTACATACAGGGCATTTGCATGAGATCTTAATGGATAGAAAAGATTGACTGCAAAGCACTTTTTTTTTCTTTTTAAAGCTGCAAAACCAGATCATCCCTGAGGTTCCTCACTCTCCCCTGAGACGAAGAGGAAGGAAGAGCTTTTGGGATATGATACTACTGAGAGGTTTAAGCCATGGGCAGGAGATGCTGACCTTCGAATTCTAAATCCAGCTTGTTGGCTTATTATGTAACAGTACACCTGTTTCAGTTTTCCCAAATGGATAGCAGAAGTAGCACTGAACTGGGTTCTCTAAAACATGCTAGTTATGGCAGAGTACACTATCTGAAGAAGAAATGGTGGCCTAGCTAGCTTGTTTTGATCTTCAGATTACTAAAAATTCACAAACACAGATTTCACCATGGAAACTGAAAGGTGAGGAGCATCTTATTTCTTTCACATCACTCCTGGAGTCCAACAGAGCTTTGATAAGCAATTCTCTAAAACATAATTTGAACTCAGTGTTGATTTTACATGCTCAAGAGCAGACCTTTAAAATTTTGATTGGTGAAGTTCATTAGAAAGCATTTTGAAAAAAAAAGAGGGTGAATATAATAAGCCACCATTTTTCCTTCCTCCCTGATGCAGACATGACTGGGTATTTTTAGATGCATTATCTTTGAGTTGATAAACATCTTCTGTAATTATTTTAAGAAAGCAAGCTTAACGGAATTTATAGTCTACAGTCCCTGTGTTTCATGCCCATTTGCAAATGACCATTCATCCACCCACTTGACATGATTAATGATAGAGGGCAGGCAAATTGCTTAAGGTACAGATTTGATTTATTTTTACTAAATGTTGCTTAATGGCGGGGGCACTGGGGAGATGGTGCTGATAATTTTTCTACAGACAAATTCTGGAAGGAGAAGTGACTGAAAAGAGGTAGAAGGGATGTTGAAAGGACCAGTTGAAGCACCTACTACATTTCATTTAGTTGGACACAGTTTACTCAATTGAAGTTTATTGACTAAAAAAGGCTAAGCACGGTAGTGGAGATGACCAACGACTAGGACAGAGGCCTGCTTTCAAGGGACCTACTGCCTGGAAAAGGGACCTAATGCCTCTCTGCTTAAATCAGACTCCCCCATTGTCCCCTGGCCCACTAGCTATTAGTGATTTGGAGCCCAGATGGTGGGGAAGGCTTCACTTGATGGAAACTGCATAACATAGACAGTTTTCTCTTTCCCAGTCCTCTTCCCCAACTTCAAGTTTTGACAGCATTGATTTATTTTTCAAATCATCTTCGGATAGGAGATTTGAAGAGGTGACATGGACTTATGATTGCATCCGATTAACATGAAGTTTGAAGTCCTGTCTGCCGTGGAACATTTGGGAATACAATTGTGGAAGCTCCACATCCAAATCTTCCAAATGTGATGGTTTTCTGCCAGGGTTCCCAAGGAAAGCCTGGAATCCCACCCTTGGTTTGCAGTTGAGAATGAATTGTTGGCTCTACCCCCACCAATCTGTCATTTCCACCAATTGCTTGATTTCCTTCTTGGGTTCCTGGAGGGCCTGAGGGCCAGTCCCTCTGTTCACTCTCTCTCACAGCATTGTTGTGGTAATGCTCTGGAAGACAGCTCTTAACCAGAAAGCCTCCATGACTGTATGCAAATAAGCCTGAGAAGGAATGGTGGGATGAAGTGTCCCAAGATTTACAGTCACACTGGGGTGGCTGGCTGGAGGGATGGAGGGTGGGGTGTGTTTCAAAGCCTGGTTCAATCTCCTGAGTTGGGAACTTTGAAAAGAACTTGGACTTTGGAGGGTTCGAATTTGTTAGTTCTTGGCCAAGTACAACTTTCCATTCCTAAGGAAAAAGTCTATATAAAGGCCATTTGGACTTCAAAGAGATGATATTTTGATGCATTAAGTGTACATATGAATCAGAAACATGTGGATTAAATTTCCCGTTCAAACACGTGGCCTTGAAAATTTCAGGGGAAAATGTCTGGCAAAGTGTGCCTGGGATTTGGCTAAAGACACAGCTTCTCTCATGTTTGGGAGGTTTTTATCTTCTTCTGCATGCCCCCCTGTGATGTGATTGACACAGTTGCAATGTAAACCCAGAGGGTAGGAGGAGAAAAATTGTCTTGTGATGAATACATGTTGAGTTTATCAAAGAGAAGGAGGATATGGACTTCACTGGAAGGGTTACTATAGTTTAGAGAAACTCCAAACCCAACCAAACAATTTTTCCTGGAATAAGGGCATGGGAAAGCAAGACACCAATTACACTGGCGACAAGTGCCGTGGGACAGTTGGCTGTATTTAATGACTAGTGTCCTGCCCTTTCAGTCTAAGGCCACCATCAATATTGATGTGACCTTTGCTGGGCAGCTCTTAAAGATTTCAAGAGATAAACCATTTTTACTGAGCCGGGCTACCGAGGCCTGTACACATTTTGGTTATGGAGTCCCTTTGTAACTCACTGATGTAGTTATCTGTAGGACGCCTTGCTGGGCTCCTCTGGAAGAGACTGTGTGCAAGAGGTGCTGGGAGGCTGCTGTCGTGTCAACTTTAGGGCATCTCTCAATGCAAATGAATGAATCCAAATGCAAACCATTCACATGCCAAAAAATGCCTTCTGTCGGCCCTAGAGAATACGGATCTTAAATCGTTGTTTGCTTAAAAGTCAGGCATGACAATTTTTCTTGCTTTTTGTTCTATAATAATGTATTTTCCCCCTCTGGATATAAATCATTCTTGCTAACCATAGAAATTTGAAGACACAGACACTTCTACAAAAGAAAATAAAAATCGCCATTATCCTATAACTCAATTGCCATTAACGTGGATCCTTTTCCATCCCCTTTCAAGTGCCACAGTGCAGATGTCTTAGAATCTATTAACTGATCTCCAATTGTCAATATTTAGTTTGCCCCCCCATTTTGCTATGTTAGTGCAGCGATACATTTCTGAATAAGAAACCATGTTCCTGTCTCTGATTATTTCCTTAAGATAGATTCCTAGCAGAAGAATTCTGATTTAGATTGTGTGAATGTTTTTATACATTTTGGTATATCACGCCAAGTAGGTTTCCAGGAAGGTTGCATTAATTTATACTCCCACCTGCAGTGTACTTCAGCGTCTCATTCATTTTTTGGAGCCATTACAGTATTATAGGCACCTTCTTTATTTATGAGCATCCTCACAGATGGGGCTATTTCTAAATCATTTGTCCTTTAGTAAGAATAGTGACCATGGACGTTAACTACTGAGCACAGAAGAGGTGAGAGGTTTGCAGAACATTTAAAAGGATCTTGTTGGTTTTAGAGTACATTGACTAAACTTTTCTCTCTCCGCCCGTCAGGGCTGTAGTTATGAACTGGTATAAGAGTCTGCACGGTTGCTTCCCTGAGGGCTCCCTAGAGCAGACTCTAGGTTGGAGTCATAGAGGAGGCTCTTTTCCATGCTTACTATAGAGATTATCTACCAAAGACAAGAGAAACACCCCGAAGAGGCCAAATGGGAGCTGGGACCCAAGACAACCGGGCAGTATTGGCCGAGAGCCAGAATGCTACTTTTTGACCACTAGCCTGGAGAGCTAACTGAACTGTATGATCTTATTCATCCCTCCTGGCTCCAAACACTAGTGTGGTTCAAAGCATCAGAGGGGTGGCACTCCACATGTATAATTCTACCTCCCACTTAAGTGGGGGACACCTTCTAAGATCTGTGATCTCAGCTCAGTCCTGTGTCATCTCCCATCTTCCCTCATGGCTTACAAATTCAAATTAGCATTAATGTTAGGTCAAGTAACTACACTTTGGGAAAGTAAATTTTCTGTTAAGCAAGCCATCAGTTAACATGTCCCAACGTCAGATACATAGATCATGAAGTTACTTTGTTGAATTATCTGTGCTAAGAGATTGACTGTGCTCATTAACTAAGTACTTAGAATCTATGGAAATATGAAAATAATATTTAAAATAATGTTAAAAACTAAAACAAAACTAAAGAAAAAAATAAGCCCTAAGAAAATTTCACTCACGGTGGGCCACATAACATCCTGACAGCTATAATTAATGATATAATTTCCTGAGTGTCCACAAGACCTTTTTTTTAATGTATAACACACACATATAACAAAAACCCAAACAGGTAATTAAAATGCTTCCCATTTTTAATGAGTAAACTCTTAAGAGACCTGACAGGCAGCATCCGGGCTCCACCTCCCACTCTTTATTAACTGACATGTCAAAGAAAAAAGCCATATTATTTTTATGTTCCCACGACGCAGAAACTAATTTTGGGTATTTTAAGCCAGGGAGATTTATAGATCATCATCAGAAACTTCTCTCGGGTTCCTGAGAGAGTAGTAACATTCCAGAGTTGGATAGATTTAGTATCCACCCTGTTTAAAATATGGGTTCCTGTCAAACCTATGGGTATCCCTGAGTAACCTTCTATTATGGTCCAGCTGTTCCTTAAAAGAGGCCATGGAAAATGTCAGGACACTGTGGCAGGTCTCCCCTGCTTTACCGGTTCACCTTAGGGAGGATTAGGTTGAGCAGGAGAGTTCTAAGGCTCTTGCAAGCATTGCCTGCCAAAAGTGTTGATGGTGACCATTGAGGTTGAATATTTAGAGAAAGGGAAGAGAAAAGTACCTGGGAATCAGTATTTTGGAGCAACCATCAGCCTTTTCTCTGGATCAGCCCTTTGAGGGAACCTCAGAGGGGGCTAAATAGAATGTTCATTTGTTTACCTTTTTGGTGTTAAAAAGAATAAATATTTGTAGTTCGTTTATTGCCCAAGGAAAAATAAAGGTATGGTTGTCTTTCGGCAGAAATAACTACTTTTCGATAACCACAGAAGGAAACTTTTAAACTTTGTGTTCACCTGTAACGTTTTCCTCTTTGTCCTAGGAGGCAGTACTAGGGAAATGCTTGCTCCTTAAGGCCCCTAAACTATATAGCTGGATCTTCAGGGAGCACAGCTTAGAGTAGGTGACTGTGGAATCTGAGCAACTTGCATCTGAATCCTTCCAAGCTATGTGACAAGGGTAAGACTCTAACCACCTTAGGCTTGACCCGGAAGCCCAAAGTGAGGAGAAGCACTTTGACTTTGTGTGGTTGGCTCAAGGATTCCGCAAGGTAAAGGCTGTAAGGTTTCAGCCATAGCTAACACCTAGTAAACTCACACTAAACGGGAAGCCTTAGGGTGCTTCACCGGAAACACCCGGAGGAATGAAGCTGGATGGCCGACTGGTTGGAACATATAAAAGCCGAAAGCAAGGATGCAAGAACTGCTGCCATGTGCTCTATGAAGCGATTTTGTGAAAGCTTGGTCATCTCTTAGCTAGTGAACGCCATAGGAACAGGGCCTGCATTTTGGTTTGCTTATCATTGTGCTTTCGGGGTCTATTTGGGGGAAACAAGTGACCCGTTCAACGGATGAATGAATATTAAGTCCCATTTTAAGCTCATCATCCATGGAAATTTCTCGAATCCATTTCGGTTCCTCCTCTTCTCCCCTTTTCTCCCCTTCATCCCCTTCGTGTGTGTGTGTGTGTGTGTGTGTGTGTGTGTGTGTGCGTGCGTGCACACGCCCATGCACACATACTTGTTTTTTTTGTTTTTTTTTTTTTTTTGGTGCCGGGGATCGAACTCAGGGCCTTGTGCTTGCAAGGCAAGCACTCTAATCACTGAACTAAATCCCCAGCCCCACACATACTTGTTGAGGTAAGCATTGTAAGACTGTAAGTATATTATAAGTCCTGGCAGGCCTGATACGTCTCTTGAATCTCCCCCTGGCTTCCCCTCACCATGCCTGACATTTTAAAACATTGTCCTCAGGCACATACCTATCAATTTAGTGATTCAATACATTGAACTGAATTGAAATACCTCAGTGCTATAGTGAAAGGGAATAAGCAAATGGAGTTATAATTTTGTGGAAATTCACACTGTCCTCAAGTTGAGCTGAATTTTATGTACTCCCTACTCATTTCAGAAGTCTTGGGGCTTGGCATGTTGTTGGCTTCTCCTTTTCTGTGGAATATTCCCACCAACCTAAGCAGGATTGGCATGTGGTTAAAGCTCCCTACTAACTTCCATACTCTTGGAAAGTCCCCACATTAACTTTGGTCGACACCAGTTTACAAATCTATGCCAATAGAGAAAATCCTTGCTGCTTTACAGTCAGTGGACTCAAACAGGCAACCTCGGGATAAGTTCATTTGTTTCTCTGGGACTTGGGTTTCAAAGGTGAACAGGTATAAGGAATATGATTCTTGTCTGATCATATTTCATGGCCACCACAAGTGGCTGCTAAGAGATTTTACTTAAGGCTGCAGCTGGGGCTAGTTGGGTGCCTGCCAAGAGCAGGGGCATGATATATTTGTGTGGTGCATATGGATGCCTGTTTTCATAGGTATAATGTTCATATATATTGCTTTAGGGACTGAGGGGCAGAGTGTCAATACTCCATTCTCCCCACGTGGTCTGTAGGTTTATTCTTCTCTCTGTCCTCTTGGCTTCCAACAAGGTCCTAAAGATGACTCATTCTCAGAAAAGGCCAGGGCTGTACTGGTGCCTTCAAAAAGGAAAAGTTTGCATTCCATTTATAAGGCTGTGGTAGATACCGGGCATAGGGGTGCTAAGATTGTTAATACCCGGTTCACTCACAACCACATGTGTTCCTACATTTTTGCTGGGAACTTCAATTTCTATTTTCAACCTCCCCTCACTCGTGGTGTGGGCCAGCACTTCTGACCAGGGAGCTGCGTGAAGGAAGTGGCTCGTGGAAGATTTCCAACAGATTTCCTTCTTATTTAAGGAAGGTTCTATGGAGAAGATAGGATTTCGAGAACTGCTTAAAGAAAGAAAAAGAGTGATCTTTATGATTTGAGCTTTCTGTTCAACTATATTGCCCAAATCTTCAACAGAATTCATTTTTGTTTTGTTTTTTTGAGACTGGGTCTCACTCTGTAGTTCAGGTCAGCCTTGAGCTTGCTGTGTACCCCTACTGCTGAAATTGTAATCCTACTGCTTCAGCCTCCCAAATCCTGGGATTATAGGCAATGAATCCATCTTTAAAGCACCTGACATAGTGTCTAACTGAGTACTTTATATATACTGAGCGCCAGTTAAATATTTTTAAGTCTTCACAGGTTTTAATAATAAAGAGGTAAGATCTTACACTTTTCAGAGAACTAGAGGATAGATAACAGAAGAGACTCAGAGTGAGTATATAGAGAGGGAGAGAAAGAGAGAGGGAGAGAAAGAGAGAGAGGGAGAGAGAGAGGATGAGAATGTATATGTGCACGTAAATTAGAATCCGAGAACACTGTGGATAAAAGAGAACAATAAACACCATGGTGCACTGAGCACTTACTATACGCCAGGCACCATACCATGTGTGGGCTTCTGCAGCATAATTTAATTTGCTTCTCAACTGCTCACAATAGCCAGGCAGTATTATGCCTCTCATTTTACAGATGAGGAGCTTGATATTCCAAAAGAGGAAGTAACTTGTTCAAGGTGAAACAGCTGGGAAATAGCAAAGTCAGGATTCAACCTTGGGTTTCTCTGGCACTAGAGCTTGAACTCTTCTTAACATTACTCTGTTCCAAGGCCCCTGATTCAATACACACAACAGCAACAACATCTCTGAGGACTCGGAGCTGTTCTCTGAGCTGTGCTCTTTCTCAGTCGGCCGGGCATGACTTACAAAGATGTTTGTGAGCTCAGGAGCCTCGCGGTTTTCTGGGGCTGCTCTCCCGACCAGTCTGCAGGGACCAGCTCTGTATCAGATTCCTGGACCTGGACAGTGGAGGCCTGTGGCAAGCTGGGCTTTCTGGATCTGTCCTCGTCTGCAGATCTGCCTCATCCTGAAGCTGCCCTAATTCTTTGTTGATGGAGTGGCTGTTTACTACTGAGCACCCTGTTGGCAGGGTGCCTCCTGAGTGTTTTGGAAAGACGTATCTCATCTGTTGTGGATGAGGGCTACTTGTTTGTGCTTTCTCATCCTGTCTCTTCACTTGTCTTTCACAAGTCTATGAATCCTTTTGATCTCCTTTTTGGAGAATTAGTTCTATAAGCCCTTGGACCAGTGATACTCTCCCCTCTCCTTATACAATCATATTTACTTAGCTCTTCCAGTCCCCTTTTCTGTATTGCAGGAGCCCATGTCTGTGGTCCATACAGTTTAGAACTTACACCAGGCCTCAGGCTGTAATCGTTTTAGAAATGGACCTGGGATTTGGTTCTAACGTTCAGCCTTGGGGCAGGGAGCCAGTTTAAATAGCTCAAAGAATAGCTAATTAAGTGATTAAAGAAACACTTTGCAAACTGAGATCGATATCCTAAGCTCAACTCTCACTTAGAGTAAGACCACCAATATAATCAATTTCAGGAGGCATTATCCTGCTCCATCAGGGAGAATCAAGCCATGTTATCTTCATGTGGGCTGCATACATGATGTGTAATAGGGATTTAAGTAAGCAAAAATCTCAAAGAGGAAGGGGATTCCACAAATAGCTCATCCATCAAATATGACAATAAAATGTTGACTAGCTTAATGGACTTGGTCACCTGCCTCTTCCAGGAAACTGGTTAATTCAATTTGTCAGCTCCAGGCAGACACTGGGGACCCAGGCGCATCCCTAGAACTCTTAAAGACCTATATTGAATTCTGATGTCTTTAGTTTCTCACTTCCTGTCAGCAGTACATCCAAAAGGATCCATTGGCCCCAAAGGCAGTATTATGAGGAGGCTGCTCTGAACTGGCAAGGACCAAGCTTAGTGCTGAAGAAAACTATTAAGATCTGACCTGATGTTGTTTGCCTTGCTACTCTCCTATGGTCCGGGGGCACCTGGCTTGCTGTTAAATCTTTGAAATATCTCTGTATGATAGAACCATCAGAAGTGACATCTGATGCTGATGTTCGCTTTCTTTTATAGAATTAAAGATTCATTTTGCCCCAAATTAAAACACATTTTTCCTTTGGTTGTACCTAAGCTCCTCATTAAGTCTTCCTTGGACATAGAAGAAGAGGTAGTAAATTCTCCTAGACCCTACTCATTCTCAACAAAATTCCCTTCGTACATCTGCCTCTGCGGGATGTTGAGCTTGTATGAATACTGTTCAGAAAAATTTAGAAGATACAGAAATTTTAAAAAATCAGGTGGCGGTGTTCAATTTGGCACTCAGTGCTTTGAACTGGAGTGTAAGAATTAGTCCTCTTTTAAGGAGCAGGCACCACTGTTAACAATGCATACATGGCCTGATCTTCTGAGTAAAACAGCAGAAGTCCAGGACAGGAGAAGTATTTCTGGGAATGCCCAAGTCATTTGAGAGCACCTGCCTTTTGTGACTTGACCTAGTTAGAATTCTTGGGGCTGTGCACTTGCAGGCAGTGGTCCGAAAAGGGTAGCTCAGAGTGCTTGCAGCAAGCAGGATTATTTAAGAACTTTCCCGGGCCCTGTGGCACTATTAAATGTCAATAGTCAGTTCCAGGTTGGGAGTGAGGGCAGTGTACAGTTACAGAAGGAGTAAGCGTGGACATTTTTCATGCCTGCCCTGCTACCCCAGCAAGCTGCTTGGGTAAACAACGTCTAAATTTTACAGGCTTTTAACATGTGGCACTACACACTTATTGCAGGGCGTTTGAATTGACTGGTAGTTTTGACTAAGCAGGATTGCTTGTTGAGTTCACTAGAATTTCCCTGTCATGTGTTTCAGATTTTCAGAGCAGTGAACCAGAAGGCCTGGAGCTTCCAGTATTAGGGAGCCAGACCTGAACAATGCCAAAGACCAAGATCTTAGAAAATTAAATAATCTCTGTAACACGGATAATGCTTATCACTTTAGAAGGCAAATGTCTTACTGGGGAACGTTTGCGCAAAGTTAATCGGGTCCAGCTGCTGCCTTCCTTTTGAATTTGCTACCATCTCAGTCATGGCTTTATTTCTCATCATACTGAAGCATTATTTTTTTAAAATCTTGTTTTAGAAAAACCTGTTTTGCTGTTATCTTGTCCCTATGCTCATGCTTTCGATTCCCCAGTTAAAGAAGGAAAATAATTTCCAACTTCTTCTAGATTAGCAAAATGGGCCCCCTGTAGGCTGACTTTAATATTTAGAGTTGGCTTTAGTCCAATTAAAAGGTGAATCCCAAGGTCTGGAAACCAGGTCAATAGAAATGTGGCTTTAGGATTTTTCCACAGTAAAGAAATTAACAGCTTCAACAGCTCCTGAAGGCACTGCAGGATAAGCTTTGCACAAATGATTCCGCGAGTCTTTGTACATACGGTCCAGCCCAGACGGTGTTCAGTGCCTGTCCCTCACCTCCTCCCTCCTTTCTCCTTGCACAAACAGCTCTAGATTCCAAGTCTCAGGTCTAGTCCACACGATTTAGATCTCATACCATCCCTGCCTAGTTTTACCATGTTCATCTTTCTCTTCATCACAAATATAAGCACTTCTCTGGAGCTACTTGACTGGAATGAGGGGAGCACCAGAGCTTACCCTACTTTTCTAAATTCCACAGAGTCTAGCACATCGCCGTACACAAGACCACACAGTAGATAGTTATTAATTCAGTTTTTAAAGCATCCTAGAAAAGGAGTAAGAACTCAGGAGGCAAGAGTTTTGATCCTTATGCCTCAGTGGGCTGAGGAGAAGGATTAGATTCAGTGATTAAGTTTTTTTTTTTTTTTTTTTTGTAAACAGGGAACTTTTTCCTAAGTGAAGTATGTTTTATCTAAAGCACCAACAGGCAAGAATTTACTAAAATCTTCATTTAAAAAAATTTACATTTGTCTTTGTTTCCTAGTAGTTGAATGGCTTGTGCAATGAGGTTTTCTTTATGAGTGCAAGAAAGTCAGGGGATATGGCAGCGACTGATGTCTCCCGTCGCCCCAGCACCTGGTTTATTGCTGGTTTATAATACTGAGGCTGCATAGTGTTGGAAAACCCTGATTCACAGAGAGGCCATTTGCAAACAGAGGTGCAGTTTTTCTTTCTTAAAGAGATCACCTGTTTTGGGGAATGCACCACTTAAACCTGTCCAGAAGATTAGAAGAAGGGTGGGAAGAATTTTTGATTTACATTTTAATTGCTATTGACGTCTAACACCAGGTAATGTTTATTATCTCATAAAAGTCGGATGAAAGGGTATGCACATTTTATGATGTGAAAACTGTAAGATGTCTTTAATTCATTTAATTGTGTTATCTGCTTACATCTTGTTATATAACTGATAGCAACACTGCAGCAAGACATACTTAGGACATACAAATTAATGAACATTATTTTAATTAAACTATAAATATAAGCAGAAAGTCATTAGAAACTCATGGAATGGCACACTTCAGACTCATATATTTTAGTCAATATAAATTTAAACTTTACAAGGTATGCAAGTATTGAATTCTGGTTTAGGAAATGCACACTGGCATGTTTAGGGGTGAATTATATTGATCTTTGCCAGCTTACTTGGGAATATATCAAAGAAATTAAAAGGGTCAATATATGAATAGAGTTGACTAGTTAGATAGCTATATGGTAAAATAAATATGGCAAAATGTAACTTACTGAATGACCTTTCGAGCTTTCTGTATGCTGACAATTTTCATAATAAAATACTGGGGAAAACAGCTCAAAAAGCAAAATCTTTGTCTGAGATGGAAGAGTGCATTTCAAATATACATCATTTTATACTGCTTTAATTTACATGCAACACTGAAGTTTTTCCAATAAACAGAATTCTTCAAAAACTTGGTGACTTTAAGATGCTCTTGAGGGTGACAGTCAACCAGCTAGTTGTAGGGACAACAGTATGAGAGGAGTCCTATCACTGATGTGCCATCAGCTAAGGGGAAAGCTGTCCATCCTGTTTTGTGGGGCCTGCGCTCCAGGCTGTGTAGCAGGACCCTTAGTTCATCTGCAGGTCTGAAGTCTCTACTCTATGCGACTATCTTCTCATGGTGTTCTGCAGATACCATTTGGCAACTCTTCTGTCTCCTCCCTTGGAAAAATGCCAAAATACACTCAGGAGGAAGCATTCTTTTTCTAAATCTTTGTTGAATTTCAGGGGACAAATTTGAAATTTAAAATTTATGGCAGAATCAGAATGATTCATTACACCTTGAAGGGCTGGGATTGGGCTAGTAAGTAAATAGGCCAAAGTATGAGAGAGATGTTCTATATCGTCCTCTGCTGAGAACTGAATTCTTCTGGTCTTAAATACATATTCAGGAGTAAGTAGGCTGACTCTCTCCAGTGTCCTTTCAACTGACAGTTCAAGAGGTGTGGTAGTTACATGCACATAGAAAAGAATACAGATGAGTTTGCCACACATGACCAAGACAGGACCAGCACCACCAGGATGGCTACAACTAGAATGTGGTGTCCTGAATTAGACCTGAAGAAATGCAACTAGAGGTCATCATGCAGTCCATGCAAGTGTCTACCACATGTGTGAAACACCAGCGAGCTCTGTGTCTAAGTGAGCCACAGCTAAGTCACAAGCAGCAAAGAAACAATCCCTTCATCCTCTGCCCCATGCGTGGCAAAAGTGAGTCTGTTCTATCTGCTTACTACAATTGCTGTTGCTTTTCAGCATCACCATAATCTTGTTTCATAAACCCTGTTTCTGACACACCTTCAAACCATCTGCCTGTCCTTTGGTTAGCTTGGGGCTATTTGGCAAATGTCTCTCATTACTCCTAAGTGGAATATTTTTGAACAGACTACATGCTCCTTCTAAAGGCATGTTTCCATGGCTCCTAGAAACTCTTAAACAATATCCTTAGGTTCTTCCTCTAAACCCAATTTGCCCTTAATAATTTTTAATATGTTAAAATTAAGGACAAGAAACAAGGAGGCACAAATATGATCAGTTGGACTTCAGATTTGAAGTTTGCATGAGCCCTCAGTCAAATGCAAAGAATCAGGTAAAATTTTAATAATCTGGTGTCAGTTTGAGGGAGGCAGCCTATGTTTCAGATTCAGACTTGCAAAAAGTTTCGGAAAAAACAGTTATACAATCCAAATGGTAGAACTTCTTCGATTTCTTGTTCTCATAGAGCTGGGCCCGGGTTCTTAGCAAGCTGTTACAATCCATCTTCCCTTCATCATTTTGCCATCTTTCCCTTAGTTAAAACTACAGAAAGCTGAGAAAGATATTACAGCCCCAAAGTGGACAGAAGATACGTGACCAGGCAATTCACAGAGCACAACACAAGTGGACAAACATGAGAAATGATGGCTCACCTCATTAGTAATCAAGACAGTACAGAAGAAAATAACAATGAGATCACCGTTGGCCCCCAAAATGGCAAAGATGAAAAACAATGAAAATACTTAGTGAGAATGTGGGGAAATGGGTACTCTCATGCACTCTGGAGAATGTAGAAATCCATACAACTCTCCCGGAGGCACTTTGGCAGTATCTAGCAAAAGTTTTCCATTTCATACCTTTGGCTTCACTTCTCTAGAGAAATGCTAGCATGTGTATACACACAGACACAGACTACACGTAAATGTGAATACGAAAATAACTCATAACAGCATTGCTTTTAAGAATCCAAAACTGGAAACAGACTGTCAACAGGGAATAGTTAAATTATAGTTTAATCAATCCAGTGGAATATTATGCTGCCATTAAAAACAATGAGGCAACCCAACAACCTCTAACATGAAAAGGTTGCTAGATCTATGGACAATTACAACACCAATTTTCAGAACATTGATATATTTCAATTTACAGAACAACAGTGGCATTTTGAAGTCTATAGAAAGATGTTAAAATGACTCTTTTCCAGTTTCATTCAAGTCCTTCAAAATCCAGAACAAAGCAGTTTGCAATTAGTGCTCTTCTAAAATGAGCTTCCATTAGCCTATCATACAGATCAAGGATGTGAAAAGACTGAAATTGGAAAGACTGAGAGAGAATTTCTTTGGAATGATTTGTTCGGGGTTAGTGGGATTTCCACCATTACCTCAGTCTAAGAAGAAGAGATTCGAGGCTATCTCTGACGATGCCAGAGTCCAGAGGGGTACAGCATCGCACCCATCCAGGTCCAAAGGTTGTCCACTAGCCAGAGGCCGTGTCAGGCTGTGGACAGAGGTCCAGGCACTGAGGATGCTATTTCCCAGCACAGTGCACTTATCTTGACAGCAAAAAGGCGAGCACCTCAGTGGTCCCCTAAAGCCATGCGAGGGTGCCAGGCAGTATTGCTTCTGAAAGCGGCCTCACCTGCAGAGATGCTGCCCGTGTTCTGTCACACCCTTCCGATCTCTTCTTGAGCGCATTCACACACCCACGTCAGGGCCAGCACCTACGCCTGGTGTCAGAGGATGCCCTCAACCTCCTGGAACTCACTGTGCGCCCAGAGAGCCTGGCAGCCCGGGACTGTGTGTATGTAAATCGTTATTATGCATGAGTATTGAAGACACTTGGAATGAATCTGCCTAGCACATTAGCAGAAGCAGCAAGGAGAAAGATTTTCCCCACATGCTCTATGGAGTCCCACGCTGTCAATATAATGGTGACAGTTACGTGTACATAATGGAGAAAAGCTCTGCAAGTTTGTACACAAATCAGTTGTGATTTTTAGAGAGTAGAGTGTGGGTAGGGGATGAATGAAAAAGACCTTGTGCATTTTATTCTATGCACTCCCATCTTGCTCAGTTGAAACAAACACATATACCCATCTTTTCTGTAAACAGAAACTTAAAATATGCATACACACACTCATTGTATTAAAAAAGTCAGAAAAGGAAGAAAAAGAAAATAAATAGACTGTAAGTGTAATTTCCCAAGATCTCACTTCTGTTAGTACTTGGGGAGATTTCATTACCATCTTTTTAATGTAATTTGTTCTGAGCGGGCAGACTCTCACTGGGCTCTATTGACCCAATTAAATTAAACAAGGAAGCAGTTCAAAAACTGTTTACTACCTTCAGCCACATGTCTGTGGCTCTTTTGGCCATATGAAATTTTGGATATAAGTGGAAAGAAAACTGATTTGACACTATGTGTCTCCCTGACTAAGCTCAAAATGTTCACAATCAAGAGATTAAAAACCAAGCTTGACATTTCATGCCCTGCTTCTTTCTACATAGTAGCAAGGTAGAAGATGAGAGGATTACAACTTACTGCTCCTTTTACGAAATCAAAAATATACTTTCTTCATCTGGAAATGAGTGCTTACATCAACTTGCCCAAACCTACCAATGTGTCCAGAAAGTCCATCTGAGCCTCAAACCTTAATGCAATTTCAAGAGGAGATTTATCTTCCTTCAGAGATTTACCTGGAAATCAAATCTGTTGCAAACTCCAAGTAACACAAAGACACAACCTGTGACCCTTAGCAAATGAAGAAGCTACTACATACGTGGAAGTTACCTCCTTCTTTGTTTTTAGTCTCCCTGTGTTTCCTGGGAACCAGTCAAAAAATTTGGTTCCCAAACCTCGAAGCAGCAGGAACAATGAAGAATGGTTAGCCTAGAAATAGCGGATGAAGCCTATTACTACAAAATGGGAAATAAATGGCATTGTTCTGCAGTTGTGTTTATTCTACTGGTTTGGTGAGGAAGATGATACGATGGAGAGTCAGGCTGCTCTCCCGATCAGCAGAAAACGCTGAGAAACCCTTTACACTAGGAGCAGCATCCGACTCCTTTCTGTTTTTCCCTTGAGTATAGGTTTGGATAATTATACGCAGTTTCCCGAGTCTGTCTTCATGAATGAAAGTTCTTACCAAATTCCACCAAAAGTCTTTACCAAATCCAATAAAGACAGGGTGAGCCGAAAGCCAGCACCGTGCAAATATGTAGTAAAGACCTTCATTTTTTTCATTTGAGGGCAAACCAAAAATCTTGAAGTGGTGACAATTCCACCAGCAGCAAAAGAGCAGCAGAACACAAAAACCTTCTTTTGGCTTGCAGTATGAAAACTTTTTTCCAGAGTAAATTAAATTGAGCTGAAATTTAAAAACAAGGAAAGGCAAAGCATATTTTTTTTTCCTAATTGAATGGAAGTCAGTCATACATTAAAAATAAATCCAAACTCATACTGGTGTTAAAGTCCAGTTTTCTTTTAGCATTTTTTTTAAAAAAAAGAAGAAAGAAAAATAAACTCTCTAGACTCTTAAAATGCAACTTTTAAAACAAGGTTCCGAGGGGTACTAGGATGTTGGCTGGTGCTTACAAAACAATGCGAACAAGTCGAGTGTTAATGAATCAAAACCAGACAGGTTCCATTCCCCTTCAAGGAAATGACTGTTGGGGGGAGTGTGCTTCCCAAAAATGTGAGTTTTAACAAAACCACAATGTTCTGAATAAAAACTGGAGAAAAGTCTTCTGAGCTCAATCCGGGTAGATTTCAAAGAGGTGATATGAAAGGGAGAGTGACATTCAGGAGGCCCTTTTATGCCAGACCTTTGATTTTATCAGGAACATTGATTTTATCCTCAGAACTAACTGCATGAAAGGTAGATGTCCTTTCCCTACTACACAGATGAGAAAATTGAATTTGGGTAGCATGAATCACCTTCTCTGGATCCTTCTCAGGGACCCTGAAGGGTATTTGCATGAGTGAACTGCTCCACATCTCCAGGGCTCTTGCTACATGAGACTCATCGATCACCTTAGTGTGTATCACCTTGTCAAGGACAACACCCGTCCCAACTAATGTGGTGACTGGCGTAGCAAGATAA
Source organism: Hystrix cristata (assembly GCA_004026905.1). Lineage (NCBI taxonomy): Eukaryota > Metazoa > Chordata > Mammalia > Rodentia > Hystricidae > Hystrix > Hystrix cristata. Next base: position 150,785 of record PVJO010000146.1, read on the forward strand.
GGGGAGGTGGGGGTCTAGCATGATTTAAGTCAGCATCACTTTGAATTCACGCCTTAACTCCAAGTTACTGAACTTCATGGCAGGCCTGTGCTAATGTATCATCTGCATTAACTACGTTGGTCGGAGAAATCAAACTGCAGTAACAACCACAAGCATTCCCTTCCCATTCTTACAAAACCCAATATTTGGGGCTGGGGATTTAGCTCAAGTGGTAGAGTGCTTGCCTGGCAAGCGCAAGACCTTGAGTTCAATCCCCAGCCCCTGAAAACAAAAACAAAAATAAAAAACATGAACAAAAAACCCACAACAAAACCACAACAAAAAAACCAAACCCAATATGTATACGTCTGGCTTGGCTACTGTCCTCCAAGTGATGACATGTGGTGGCCCAAGCTCCTTCCATGTGACAGCTCCACCCTGTCAACAAAGGCTTCCACCAAGCAGCCGGCAGAGGGAAGAGGGAAACTTCGGAGGAGGCATGTGAGTTCCTGACTGCCTCCGCCTACTCCATTGGCAAGAACCAGTCACCAGGCCACCTGACCTCAAGACCTGGCATCCATGTTAGCAGCTTACCGGGAGCAATAAATGGGTTCAGTGGGCAGGCAGCCCGCATCTAACAGAGGTCCACTAGCCACTGCTGTGCAGGTGAGGAAACCATGCTACAAAGCACCTGAGTCACCCAGCGTCACACGGGGACAGACTGCATCTGCTCTCGCTGTTTACCTTGCCTAAACATCTACACTTTCAAAAAAGATATTTGCAGTGTTTTTTTGCTATCTTATACTTATTATAGCAAATTTGAAAAATACAGAATAACCGAAAGCGGAAAATATGATAACAACCGTTTATATCTTCCAAGAATAAACTATTGCTTCTATTTGATGCCTGTTAGTCTTCCACATGTGTATAATATTTATACATAATATACTATATAGTATGCTGTTGTATATAAATGTTTACTGTTATACATATTAATGTTATTTTATTTTATATAAAATAAAACTTATTTAGGTAAATGTATGTATAACATGAACTATTATATATTATATATAATACATTATGTGATACTACAGTTATTATGTTTCTAATACATAAAAATATGTTAACATGTAACGTGTGTTATAGTATATGTTATATATAAATTTCTAATTATTGAGTATTTCAGACACATAGAAAACAGTACAAAAAGAATCTGTATATGTATCACATAGATTTCACGAACATTAATATTATTATACTTGCTTCAATTTCTCTCTCTTTTCTCAAAAAACTAAATGGATCTAGCGAAGACTCATTTAATTCTTTTTCGTTCCCAAGAGAAATGAAGATGTGCCATCCTGAAGCTGCTATATATAGTTCCTGTGTGTGTTTTTATGCTTTTACTATGTATACATAATGCACACAACTCTAACAGTGTATATTATTTTGTGCACTTAAAATTTTTGCATAAATGGCATATCATACACAGATGGCCCTCCCTGGTGACTGATGATTCAAGTTTAGATTTTTTTTGACTTTATACTTGTGTAAAAGTGATACGCATTCAGTAGAAACTGTATTTTAAAGTTTGAAGTTTGATTTTCCCACAGGCTACACACGTGATGTGTACTCTCTTACGAGCCTAGGCAGTGTCAGTAATCTTCAGATCCCAGCAGCCAAGGAGATGGCGAGCTAAGTGATGGATTCTGTACTGTGTGCTGTGTTTGACGGGGTAGGCGTATGAGGTGCATTTCCAGATGAAGATACTTTCAACTTACAATGAGTTTATTAGGACCGTCAAACTAAATAAAACAGTTAGGGGGATAGTTTCCAAAGAATACTGATGTTTATTTGGGAGTAGCAGAACATTGTATGAGAATATATGTGAGATAGTAAACAACAAATGTATTCGAGGAGGTTAAGGCAAGGGAAAGTTTTTAATGACAAAAACTAGGGGCAATACATTAGGTATTTTGAAACAATAATTCTTGGCTATGATGATTAATAAAAGTGGTGTCAGTCCAAGGCTGAACTGACAGTTGCTGGCCAAATGTCCTTGCAGGAATGCTTTCCGTGTGAGGTTGTAGTGGTCTCTAAGCAAGCTTGGATTCTGATAAGTCTTCTGTGATAGTCACCATCAGGCCATCGTGCATATGAACCTTTCTTTCGTATTCTTCCAGCTTTATTTACTTTTTTTGTGAGGGTCGGCATAAGTGACTCCATTTTGATTGTGATGACTTTCACGTTCTCTTTCGGTCAAGATTTTTCTCTAAAACATTGTTGATCAATCGTCCTTTTGGTTTTATTTCCCTTTTAAAACTCTCTACCTGTTACTTGTCCAAATTCTAAAATAATCTGCCCCGATGCATTGAGACCATATGCATCACCCAGCAAACAGATAGAATTTAATGATGGTGTCCAGATAGACTTGGTTTGAGAATCGCTCCTTCAAAACTTGTTTCTTGCAGAAATGTGGCTAAATATGTCTTGACTCTGACCCCCACTCATCAGTCACCTCCACCTGGGACGTGAGACCAGACCAGACCAACAATGAGGACAAGTCCATCCCAGTAAAGGAAGGACTATTAAAACCTTACTCTAGGATGGTTGATCAATGATGTTTTCTGAGAAAAATTTGATTAAAAGGGGGGATGGAAAAGAAATTTAGATTGATAGAATGTGATACAATTTAAGTCAAAGACTGTGTGTTTGTCTTTTTGTACCTTTTCTTTTTCATCAGCATTATGCATTAAGACTTATCCATGGAAGTCATTTGCATTCAGATGAACTAGATGTGGTGTTCCATTGTATGACTATGCTATACTTTCTTCATTCTTCTACTCATATCCAGTTAGCATAGCTTCAGTCCCTTTATAATACAGGTTGAATATCCCTTATTTGAAATGCTTGGAACTGGGGTGTTTTGAATTTTTTTTGTAATATTTGCATATATATACAATAATATGTCTTGGGGATGGGATCCAAGTCTAAACACAAAACTCACTTATGTTTCACTCTATACACATACCCTGAAGGTAATGTTATACTATACGTATTTTCATTGTACCTATGTATCGACTGCAACCCATCACAGGGGTGGAATTTCTCACTTGTGGCATCATGCCTATCTATGCTCAAAAAGTTTCAGATTTTGTAGCATTTCAGATTTTTAGATTATGGGTGCTCATCCTATAGTTAAGAAAAGCCAAAGTAGCATCACATTTTACACACAAATTTGTTGCCTACTTTTTCCACCAATTGCCAAGTATTCATATATATTCTGTGAGAATATTATATTTAACAGCCATGTATTGTTTTCTCAAATGACTCTACCAAAGTTTATTTAAACAAATCCCTCTAGTGGAACATTTTGGAATTTATGATAATGTGATATATAAATTATATTCCCACAAACATCCTCTTATGTGCATTTTTGACATAATGACAAACTTAAGAGACCAAGAGATGCCTGTAGAAAGGAAAGTACTTCAGCAGTTACCAGTTGTGTTCTGGCCTCACATTCTCTGGGTCAGATCTCACCGATTCCACTTACTGAGTGACTGTGAGCAAATTCCTTAATGTCGCTATGTTTCTGTACAATGAGATGGATGACAATACTTACCCTGAATCCCTAAAAGTGGGTTTACATATTCCGTGTTGTATTGTTTCTTTAAGTTCCCTTGTAGGTAAACTGTAGGCAAGCAATGGCAGTCCTGCATCTGAGGTCAAACTTGCTTACATAAAGCAGAGGATAAGAAGTCTTGTGACTTCTATCACTTATCTAATGGGCTTTGAAAAGCTCTATGGAGCTCCTGGCCTGCAAGGGAGATGAAAGGAAATTTATGGGTGAGTAGTGTGGCAGTCAGGCTCTGAGTCTTGCCTCACCTCTGAGACTCCCACACTCCAGACTCTGAACAGTACCCTGTGTGGTAAGCATTTAGTAAGTATTAGGTTAATGTTTGTATACATAGTGAATATGCATCTGCTCATGTGCACACACATCTCTAACTCTATCATAGTTTGGTTAGGTGATATAGTACTGTTATGCTGTGTTCCATCCCAGCTTTTTCTTATGAATGAGTTTATTCACACTTCTGCCTATCACTTTGTTATATCTGGCATATCTTCCAGTGTTGTTTCCTGTGGCAGTAACTTCTCTTTAGATGTCCCCACCCCCGACAAGCCCTTACTATCAGACACATTGTATACCTGGCAAGTGTCACCAAAGCCTGTAATTGGCTTTATGAAATTCTCAGGCCCCTTTCCAGTTCAACCAAGAGGCCTGTCTATTCCATATTTTCTGGGGGCACCCCCAAGGCTCTCCTCTCTCTGTTTTATGAATGGCTTCCCACTTCTCAGCTGATGTCAGCAGGCTCAGCCAGTGTGCATTACCCAGTGTGCTCCTCAGTGTGTATTTACTTCTCAAGGGACCATAAAGAAACAATAAAGCACAAGACAAAGAAACTCGCTTGAGTTTTTCAGTTCTTCCAGACATGGCTCAATAAAAACTTCACTGGCCACAGGAGACGTCCTCTAATTCAGCTCAACAAACAGTCCTACTTTTAAGAATGCCAGTGGACAATCTAATGGGCTTTGAAAAGCTCTATGGAGCTCCTGGCCCGCAAGGGAGATGAAAGGAAATTTATGGATGAGTAGTGTGGCAGTCAGGCTCTGAGTCTTGCCTCACCTCTGAGACTCCCACACTCCAGACTCTGATGAGAAATGCAAGTCCACCAGGAAGTACTCACCACAGAAGTTGTTGCTGTAATTTCCAAGTGGTTTAGGGTGACTATCACACCTCTCATTTCTGTAGTGTCAGGGAAATACATAAAAAGCTCTTAATTGCTGAACAGCATCATAGTTAGAACTATTTCCATATTGTTAAGTATGGCTTAAATTAGCAGCAAAAACAAAACAAAGAAAAACGAAAACAGAATGGTGCTTGTAGAAAAGATGAAACACATGCACACAACCCTACCTCTAGGTGATAAACCTATCTGAAAAGAGGATTAGTTTCCATCCTTACTTTCAAGGAGAAAATCAGTGTCTTTTAGTCTCTAGGAGTTTGTCTCTAGGAGCAAGATTAGTTACACTTTTCCTACTTGTTAATATTAATTCCTTTTCTTACTGTAGCCTGACTAGAACTAATTCTATTCTGAAGAGTCTTAGCAATGAGACCCAAATGGAGATTTGCCCTCTGGCCTACAACAATTGGTATTACTCATATTAGGACATATCTAGACTCTGAAGGAAGTTAGGGATGATATTATCCTTAATTAGTTGTGATTATTTTGAACTGTGAGACAACAAATAACTCTTCTGCCCCTTTTTATACCCATTGGAGTTCCAGGTCCAGGCTCAACATTAAGGGATGTGAGGATAAAAGTAGACATAAATCTTTTTACCCCATGATCATGTCATCCAACATCATACTTTTTTCATAAGAATGGCTTTAGGAGCTGAAAATTTCATGTTATGTAGATGCCTATTTATGTCTTTAATGCATTATCTTCTTTTTCTAAAATTGAGTTTTTCTTTTGTTTTTGTAGTCTAGGGGAAAAACAAACCACTTCTTGAAGGCAATTAGCTTCGACTGAACCTTACCCTATATCTTCATCTTAACAATTCACACCCGACCATCCCTTTATCCAGGAAGGCAATTAAAAGGAGTCAGGGAAGGAGAGGAAGAAGAGAGAGCAAAGAAGGAGGGAAAGAAAGGAAGAAGGAAGGAAGGGAAGAAGGAAGAAAGAAGTAAATGAAGGGCCATACTATGTAAAATAATGTGCGTGGAATAGAAGGACTTCAGTTTATACCCAGTCAGACCCTCACCTCTCAGCGCATTCTTTAGAGTTAAAGTTCAGAGAGCCTACATCACCTTTAAGGCATGAAACAACAGTTCCCTCAAATACTTCAAGACTTCAGATCATGATAATGGGTCAAATGAGCCACACAGAACTCCTTAGAAGTGTCAATATTGTTTAGCACTTTAATTTACTGAAGATTTACATTTTTTCTTAATATTGAGAGTTTGGCTGATACCCAAACAAAATGAACCTCTCTCAATTGAAATTGAACCTGCCTCATGGCTACTGTTACATACAGTCTGGTTTGTAAGGAGAGAGGATGGTATAAAACAGAGCACAGCTTGGGGGTAAAAGCACAAGGAAATGAGTCCAGCCATGACTACAGCCGACTGTGGCTACCTTGGACGGGCCAAGCCAAGCCAGAACTCATTTGCTCCTCTGCACAATTTGCTAGACAATTTCTCAGGGTTCTCCTGGCATGAAAAAATTCAGTTCAGGCTTGATACTTTCTAATAGGTCCTTTATCAGAAATATTGAAAAAGAATACTTTAATAATAGCATAATAGAATGTTGAATACTATAGAAAGCACTCGTAAAATCTACTGCTTAATTATCAGAGAATCTTTAGTTCCTCAGAGATATAGAGTTACAAAGCCTATGAATCACGAAGTTTTCAGGAGTCCATGATTTGTGGTTCTAGGCTACAAAATCTTGCTCCAAGAGAGTAAATTTACTTGGGACCCAAAATGAGAACTTGGGTTAGATCCATACTGAGTATCCACAGTAGGGGCCAGCCCATGGACTGTCCCAAGGGGATGTTTTGCAGCCCTATAATTCTGCTCTTGTTATACAGCACCAGAGTTTAGAATGGATGGGGAGAGGGCGGCAAGAGTTGGATAACTGAGAAAAGCTGAGGAGTCTCAGGACATTTAAACCACTTAGTATTATTCCTACCCCTTGACTTCTGAGACTTGCGACCATTTTAGAATGCTGTTGTTGCAGGAACATAGGACAAGAAAGCTGCAGAAGGAGAAATTTTCTTATCCTGAATTCACATCTAGCTCACCAAACCAACTTGGAAGTATAATTTCATTGATAGCAAAGGCCCCGCTGCTTGAGGCAGACTGAACACAAAAGAAGAGGAAACATCTAGGAATGCAGCAGGAGCTTGGTGTGATGCAGATGTCCCTTATGGCCTGTGAAGCTGTGTATGATCAGACAACAGTGATATGAAATACAATTGTGACAAATTACTGTTCGACCCCTGTGTGGTGCAGGTTAATCCTGCTCCATGCGTCATTAAAAGGTTGCATTAATTATCAGCTGTTGACCTCCCTCTTTAGGTTGATTCCTGCCCCACAGGTTAAGTGATGAGGGCCAGGCAGAAACGCTGAGAGTGAGAGAAGAGGGCAACCTATATTTTTACGGAGTGTGCTCTCAACTGCATATGACATATAGACGGCCTGGATCTTATGATGACAGTGGTTAAAGAACGGCAAAGAAAATGCTCAAGTGGATTTGAAATGTTTCTACCTGAATTGCACAAGGGGGCAGCACATTTGCTACAGCAAGGGTAAATATGCACGTAGCCAAGAGATAAGGCTATCTGACCCACAGGCAAATAACATCATATAAAAATTGTCTTTTTTAAAATGCATTTTTCAAATTAGCATGTTGAATATTTTCTTTTGGCTAACAAAGTCAAAAGACGATTGGCATGCAGGGGGAAGAAATGCCCAGGGAGAAAGCCAAGTCTGAAAATTTAGACATTTCTTTCATTTGTCTCCTAGTCAATATCTCAGGCTTCCCTACCCAAACACAAATGCACAGATACAGCTGTCCTTCATTTTTGTACGTTCACAATTTCAACAAGAGCTAACAAACCAGAAGAGCCTGCAAAAGTCTGGTGAGAACACTTTCAGAATTTAGACTCTAAGGCCCTGGAAAAGCTTTGCAAATGGAGAGTTTTGGATGAGCCCCCAGATCTGGGAAGCTAGGCTCATGAATAGTTGGATCAGTCAACATTTCCTCCTATTGGTAAATTCCTGGGTAGTCACCTGTGGTGGAAACGCTGAGTAGGTCTATGGTGTCATCCCTATTTTCCAAACCAAGAGAGGAGGATAAAAGTTGAACAAGTCATCCGTCTCTCACCTGCAGCATCAAGAAGTGCCCGAGCTGGGCCTCAGGCTTGCCTTGTCTCCTAGGGCCACACCCACTAGCCTTCTCCCTGGCCAGGCTCTTAAAGCCTTGCTCAAGACCCCAGAAACTACTTAACCTTCACTTTTACATGCTTACCACCACCATTTGTCCCTGTCTTAGCCACTTGGAGACATCTGTCCAAGAACAGCTAGGATTAAAAAGCCTGCAGATCCCAAAGAGGTTGTTTGGCTGGAGAGAGAGGAGTATCTCGGCCACTTTTTCTTCTTGCTTTCCGAAGTAGCAATGTAAGTAATAGCACAACTTTTACCACATTGTTGCCTCATTCAACAAGCAGGTGTGATCAGAAACTGGAAAATTCTCAGCCATGGAGATTGCCCGCTTCCCCTGTACCGGGAGGATTTGCTGGCAAAGAAAAACTGAGGGCCTTCATTGTTGTTTTTAATATTTAGGGCAAAGTTATATTCTCTTTACAGTATGAGGATGTTCTCAAGGAGAAAGGGTGAGGCCCGGGGGCTGAGATATTCAGTTTCTTTGGGATCCTGAAAGACTGTCAAGGCACTTGTCTTGGGCTCAGGCGCATACTCCCCAGCTCCCTTCTTCAGCCCCTTGTGGTAGAGTTTTCACTTTTTACAAAAATTCTTCATGGGAAAAGGATGAAAGTTATGCTTGAGCTTTTGCTACAACTTAATGAAGTTTCAGAAAAGGAATCTGATCCTTACTCTGGCACTCGGATGTTGTGTCTTTGTAAACAGTGTGGGAAGGGGTTTTGTACGATTTATAGGAATTGGCAATTGGCAGAACAAACGTTAGCTCCTACTCTGGCCTCATAAAGCTATTCTGTTGACTTTGTAGAGCTCTCAAATAATGTTGCTGAAAACAGAAGTGAAATCAACACCATTCAGTCTACTGCCAGCCTGGGGCCTCTGAGGTTTATCAGCTGAGGTTCACTTGCCTCTCAGAAGAGCAGTTTCATTATGTGCTGGTGTCAGCCAGATTGTAGCGCTTTAAAAGGACCCCTCCTCCGCCAATCCTTAGAAATTTGTCTCCGAAATAAAAGGTTTGCAAAATCTCTCACCTACAAGGCGCTGGTGGGTGCAAGAATTTTCAATTTAGGACAAAACGATGGGAAAGAATACAATGGTGTTCTGCATGTCTTGTAGTGAACTTGATACTCCGGCTTGTGAGAGCTCAGATAGTCAGACTTACAATGTGTATGCAAGGCAGCTAGAGTTACCAAGAAGCAAGTAATTAATAGGGTGGCCAGCCTAATTATGAGGTTGGAAAGGAAAGAAATGAGAAGCAACAACATTCCTGGAGAACTGGGTTTTGTGTAATAGAATTTCAGACTTTATTACAGGAAAGGGAATGATTAATTATCAAATGCCAGCTCTCCCATTTTGAAGTGAAAAGTTCCAAATGACCCTCCCGCCTTGCTCTCAGACTGTCCTTGTTCTACCCAATGTGTGACAGCCTACAGGTTAATGTCCAATTCCTCCTCACAGGCCGAGGCCGCTCAATGTTCCCTGCCGCAGGATTTGTGAATGAGGAGCTGTACCCTGGATTTTGCTGAATGAAAGAGAGTTTGTACTTGTAAAGTCACAATCAGCCTCCCCCTCTGCCCATCGACCCCTTTAAAGTTGGTGGCTTGTCTCTCTACCCTGTCAGTCTTCCAATACTTATCCTCTAACCGTGATGGGGAAATGCCAAGCTCTCTGCAGAGGGGAAAGTGTTTCAATTATGCATCTAAATGTACTTGTTGCACAAAAGAACCCCAGTGCTGATTTCCCCTAGTCGGCTTTGAGGGACACACTTTGGCCCTCACCGCCCTGAGGACAAAAGCAGGCACACATAAATGCCACTGCAGCTCCTGGCCTGGCCCCGGTCAGGCCACGCATTCATGCTGTAAGTGTGGAATTTCCCTGTCACATAAAACCACGGCAAGGTCAAGAGGCAGATACACTAATCAAGGAGCAGAGCTGGACCTTTCAATGTCTTCTCTCTGGCTTCCAAGATGGGGGAGGCAGAGCGGGTCTTCTGGCAGGTTGCAGTGGGATGAAATGTCCAGGCAAAGTAACTTCATCCCACTAGTGAGTCTCCAAGCAGACAGACAAAGCATTCATGATAAATAGACATGTACTGACTATTTTCTGCCCTAAGAACAGAGCTTGTTAGGAGTATAAAGAAGTGGAGCAGAGTGCTGCTGTCAGTCCAAATTCAAACCCATCTGTGGAGCACATGAATGTCCCATGGGTGATAGTTATCCGTCCAATAGCAGGACCCTTCTCCCCTGGGAAGAGAATTTTGATTTGGTTCAAGCGTCATGTGGCAATATGTTTTCCCCAAAACTGAGCTTTTTCAGGCCTAGGGAGTGAATATTGATTGGTCAAAGCAAATGGCTTTAAATTCCTGTACATTAGAATCACCTGGGGAGCAGTTGCAAAATTCTAGTAACAGGGCCCACCCTCAGATTCTGAGTTGGTCAGACATGATCCCTATGTGCAATGGTTTTCAAAGTCCCACAGGTGATTTTAATGTACGGTCAGGACTGAGAAACAGTGGTCTCAGGCAACACAATCACTTCATTCTCTTGTTAGTGATTGGTTTAGAGTCAGTCACGTGATTCAATTCAGGTAAAAGACAAGGTGTTTGTTGAGAGGCTTCCAGGAAACTTTTCCTTGGGAACAAACGAGGGATTGTGCCCTCGTTTCTTTGCAAGCTTTGGGCAGTACTTTGAAAGGAGGTGAGCTACGAACAAGTGGAAACCATCTGTGATGACAAAGGGAAAAGTCAGCAAGGGCTAACCCCCAGAGGAAAGCAGAAGAGAAGTGTCTACCATGACATTGCTCGACTGAAGATGTAACTAAGACTGCAATCTCTCTACCTCTAGACCCACAGACCTAAAACTTGGTTGCGCATGTAAACATCTGCAGTTCTTTGAAAAATACTGATACCTGTGTCTTACCCCAGGCTCTGATTTAATTGGTAAGTGGTAAGGTGTGATCATCAGGACTTTTGAAATACTGCCAGTTGGTTGTATTGTGCAGCCAGGTTTGAGAAGCAGTGTCCTAAATTTGTTGCATGAGACAAATTTCCTGCATTTTAGACTGCTTGTTCTCAAAGTGGGATCCCCTTGACCAGCAGCATTGGCATGAATTGGGGAAACTTATTTCAAATACAGATTTTAGATCCACCTCTACGCTACTTGATCAGAAGAAGCGGGTGTTGGAAGCAACAGTCTGTAGTGTACCAGGCCCACCAGATGTTTCCAATGCATACTCCAGCTTAGAAACTGAGTGAAGAGTACTTTGCTTTCGAATGCTCCCTACTTGTTGAGTAGCTATCTATCATCTCCCTTTCCCCCTTTTTCACCACTCTTAAATAAATTGTCTTCTAAATAAATTGTCTTCTCTTAATAAAAAAAAGCTGAGTGAAGACACTTGACTCCTTTTTTGGGTAAACTTTTATTTTATTTTTTATTTTAATGGTACATTTTAGATGTACATAAAGATAACATTCATCATAGGGTATTTGTACCTGTACATGATATATCTTGTTGATTCTTTTTTTCTCCTTTCCCTTCCCTCCCTTTACCCTCTCCTTCCTCCTTATTTACAAAAGCTTTGTTTCTATTTTTTCCTTCCATTTCTTATTTCTCTTGTCCCTCTGTTCCTTTCCCCCTCCCCGTCCCTTGTTCCCTTTCCCATTTGGACACTTTCTTCTTTTTCCCAGTACAATACATTTTAGTCTTTATTTAAACTTTCAGTTTCTCACACCAGAGAAACAATGTGGTATTTAAACATGTGTGTCCGATGTATTTCACTTAAGAGTATGGTCTCAAGATGTATGCATTTAGCTAGAAATATCTCAAGCTTATCATTCTTTATGGCAGAATAGTATTCTATTGTATAAAAAAAACACATTTTCTTTATCCATTCTGCTGTTGGTGGGCATTTGAGCTGTTTCCAAGATTTAGCTATTACAAACAGTGCTGCTATAAACATGGGTGTGCATATATCGTTGCGGTGTGATAATTTTAATTCTTTTGGGAAGATCCAAGAAGGGGAATAGCTGGGTCAAATGGATTCTCTAGTCCCAGTTCCCTGAGGAATCTCCATATTGATTTCCATAGTGGTTGCACCAGTCTACATTACCACCAACAGTGGAGAAGGGTTCCTTTTTCTCCACAGCCCCTCCAGTATCTGTTATTGGCTGATTTGTTGATTATAGCCATTCTTTCTGGGGTGAGGTGGAATCTCAGGGTTGTTTTAATTTGCATCTCTTGAATTACCAGTGATATTGAACATTTTTTCATATGTCTATTTGCTGTTTCTACTTCTTCCTCTGAGAAGTGTCTATTCATTTCTGCTGCCCACTTTTGGATTGGGTCTTTAAATTTGGGGGGTCTGATTTTTTTGAGTTCTTTATATATTTGAGATGTTAGTCCTTTGTCAAAGGAATAGCTGGCAAAGATTATTTCCCACTCTGTGGGTTGTCTCTTTGCTCTACTGGTGGTTTCTTTTGCTATGCAAAAGCTTTTTAATAAGATCAGGTCCCAGTTGTTGATTCTTTGTGATATTTCCTGAGCAAGTGGGGATTTGTTCACAAATTTCTTGCCTACACCTATGTCTCAAAGAGTTCTACCTATTCTATCTTCCAACAGATTTAGTGTTTCTGTTTTAATATTTGGATCTTTATCCACCTTGATTTTAGCTTAGTGCATGGGCAAAGATACAGGTCTAGTTTTAACCTTTGGCATGTGGAGAGCCAGACACTGGACTCCTTGATTTCTGTTAGTTGCTACACAAAGCATCTGACTTGATACAATGACTAAGAGAGTAAAAAGACTATTACAACTGACCGAATTTGGATAAATGAGATGAAAAGGGGCACCACATGACAACTTTTCATAACATTTTTCCAGCCTATTTAGGAAAATGTGGGGAGTGGAGGAAGGTAGGGGCATTCTAGTCAAGTTGAAGCATAAGGAGTTGAGAAAATAAAATTTAAAAACATAGATTAGAATCATATTCCACAGGACCTTGAGTGAAAGGCTAAAGAGATTATATTTTACCTTGTACTTAATGGGGAACCACTAAATAATTTGAAAGAGAAAGGTTTTAAGGGGGGAAAAGCAAAAGTGATATAAAACTGGAAGAGTAAACTGGGGAAACTAGAAGGAAAGAAGAAGCCAAGTGCAGAGAGACTGGCGTGGAGACCATCAGGGCTCCACTTAAATTCTGGTGTCCCTGTTTAGTATCTGAAATATTCCCTCTGAAGCTAAGGAACCAGAAGAATCAGGAAGTAGACCTTTGACCTACTCCTGCTGGGAAGTGTGAAAAGCTGCCCAACAACCTGCACTTTCTTGGCACCTGAGAAGAAAAATAGTAATGTGTTTCTTCCACCACACTTGAGTGTTAGTTATGAGCAATGCATAGGCCCACTAGTTACCTTATAGTGATGAGCATAATGTGAGTTATTCTCTAGGAAACAAAGACAGCAAGAATTAGGTTCATGGTTGGGAGTATTTTCCCAGGCTGGACCATAAAAGCTGGAAAAGAATTGTCTGCTCACAGGTTGTGATTTTTGTGCTGCTATGCCTGGTTGGGAACTGTTGCTATGCAAGTGGAGGGTGGAATTTGGCCTTTTGAATACGTTTCCATTGGCCCTGGAGTTGGACAGCTAGTTGCCAGTGGCAGCCTGTGAAGCATATGAGGCCTCCGAGTTGGCAACACTGGTGTCTGACTAATGGAGAAAATTACCAATGAGAATTAGCAATCTTGCATCAGTGATCAGAATTCTTGTGTTACCTTTTGTGTGGAGCAACAGAACGAATCTTCCAAAAGGAGCTGGAACTGGTTTTAACACGGCTTGTTGGTCATCAAGACAGGAAATACTTAACATGACTCAGGTTCATATGGCATATGTTTGACTTGTCTTGGGTTTGGGGTTGCCAGGTGTTGGTCTTACTGAGAGCTGGTTTAGTTCTTTTATGGGTTGAAAAAAAAATATGCCCCTTCTTCATTCTGGGGTAGATACATTGGTGTGGTCTGGCATTATTTTGTTCTTTATTTGTGTTGGAGTTTTAAACTTAACACTTTTGGAGAAGTGGGGTGTCCTAAATGTTAAACTAAGAAGATGATGCTGAGTGAGGATCCCAAAAGAACTATGCTGCTGTCATTGGCTGAGTGGAACCCAGATGGGTTCTGGAATGAAAGGATCAATAGTTATGTAAAATGGCCTGAATGTGCATTACACAACAGTGACTCTCTGTGAGACAGCTTGATCCACAACCACTTGTATCCGTGCAGTTGGAGGTCGGATACCATTTATTTTGAACTTTGGCTGGCATGAAGTGGTCAAAATGATTTTAAAATGTTCAGTTCAACTGTCTTGAAAGGTGGCATCGTTTGAGAACAGATGCAGCAAAGTGAAGCAGTGAACTTGCTTTCCTTTGAAATGATGTCACGAATAAGAAGCCGAGGGCCATGGTTGAGGGCAGAGGTCATTTAGCTTCTTTATCTTGTCTTTTTAGACTGTTGAGAAACTTTGCTTTTGTACATTTACAATTTTTTTTTTTTTTTTTTTAGTAATAATAACAGCTGGGCAGAAGAAGATGCGGTTGTGGTTTTTTGACCCCTCTCTAACCAGGATAACAAATGTAATGACAGTAATGAAAACACTCAAAGAGCTTCTGTATTTATCTGTCCGTGGAAGGTCACAAGGTTGGACAGAGCTTTCATTAGTGGATTCTACCAGTGGGAAGATAGATGCAAATGATACCAAAGCCATGGGAACCAGGAGTGCTGCTGTCATTTTCTAGCGGTCAGTCAGAGCACCCTGTTCTAGAGCCACATTTTTCATTAACCATGGGACAGGATGTCCAGTTAAATTTGAATTTTAGATAAACAATGTGTATTAGATTTCCATTTCTGAGACAAGATACTTGACATATACAATTTAAAGCAGGAAAGGTTTGTTGTGACTCATGGTTTTAGAGATTTCAGTCCATGGTCAGCTGGTTCCAAGGCAGAAACATCATGGCAAAAGAACATGGTGGAGGATAACTTCTGACCTCATGGCAGCCAGGAAGCAGAGAGAGCAAGGAAGAGTCTGAGAAGAAGGAGTTAAGGACTAGATATAGTCTCCAACCTCACACCCCCATGAGCCACTCAGACACACTCAGAAGTATGCTTTACTAATTTCCTGTGTCTCTTAAACCAATCAAGTTAACTTTCCAGGTTAACCATCACAAAATGAATACTTGCTTTTACTATGCACATATTTCACACACTATTTGAGCGTGTACTTTTATTTGCTAAATCTGGTGATCCTGTCCTTGGTATTGTCTTAGTCAGCTTTCCCTTCAGTGGGACACAATACTGTCCCCACAATTTAAAGGAGGAGAGGTTTAATTTGGGTCATGGTTTTAGGGAATCAGTCCATTGTCACGCATCTCCAAGGTAGAAACATCTTGGCCAAAGGATGTGGTGGAGCAAAGATACATTAGTTTGTGGAGGCCAGAAAGCAGAGAAGGGGAACAGTACCAGAGAGGAATGGGCCAGATATAATACCCAAGGTCAAGACTCCATGACCCACCCAGATACATCCAGAAGTATACAGTACTGATGTCCTATGTGGCTCTCAAACCACTCCAGCTTTAGATTATTTGCTTGTAAAATGGGGGATGTGGATATCAAAGATTAAGAAAAAATTTTTAAAGACACTGGGATCACTTTAACATGGTAATTTTAAATTGAAGTTTAGCAAATTCTTTCTCTCCACTTAGGATTTTCAAAACAGTTCCTTAGATGATATATCTGAGTGTGTATAAAGTTGTCCAAACTGGCAAAGGGCTTCTTTTCTTCCATTTATGATGTATATGTGGATTTCAAGGGACTCTTTCAGCTTATTTAACACCAATATGTGGTCTTTTCAGTTTCTGCAGAGATTGGAAATATTTGATTTTGAAAAACTCCTCTCTCATCAATTAGTCTGTTCATTTCCAAGCCCACAAAAAAATCCCTAGACCAGTTAGTAAAAAATCAAAATTTTCACAAGCAAATGGAAATTTTTGTATCCTTCAGAACTAAATTTATTATTCACATATGCGTGGATCAATTTGCGTTTCTGAAATTTAATCCATTTAATCCACAGTAAGCAGAAACTGGAGTTCTATATTTTATCATGCAGTATATGCACATATACAATTGTCCAAAGCTCAGATGATGAGAGTTTTCATCCTAAAACAATTTCTGTAGATTGAAGAGTGATTAAAATTGGAGTCTATAAATGAGTTTTGCATTTCTTAAATTTTGTGGAATAAAGTAAGTCAGATATCCGAAAAGGTAATTCATAGTATTCTTTTTTAAAAAAATCACATCACTTTAGCAAAGCATGGACTCCTACTTTCACCCAAACTAATCAATGACTTAGGGTCAGAAAAGATTTCAACGACTGGTTGAGATGTGTTCTGTATGTTCACTAGAGAGAAATTTTGGGAATTTTGGGGCCAAGGTGAATTATGCAGCATGGTCATATTAAGAACAGGAGAAATATTAAAATCCGAGTGTTTAAAAAGTGATTTCTATAATATCTAAATGGATCTGCCATTTTCCGTAGGCCAAATGGGAAGTAGAGATGACAGAATCTTTTAGGTTGGGATGCTTTTCCCTTTCCCAAGTCTCTTCTCTCCTTCACGTAGAATCGGGTATGGAGTATGCACTTTATGATTACTCTCTTCTTTCCATTAGAGATCCCCTCAAGATGATGTGATGTCATTTCCCCTCCCTGGTGTCCTTGGGGTGAGATACTGCAGTAGACTGTGAGAAGTCTGGTATAGGCCCCTTTTAAGGCTGATCCACAAGTTTCTCCAAAAATGTTTTTATTTTAATGCCTGTATTTCTAGAAAGCTATACTCTCAAAAATACTATTACCCAATACTATGTGCTAAGACGTATGCCAAATGTTTTATATGCATGATCTCATTTAATCTTCAGAATAATTGTCTGAAGTAAGTAGGCCTAATTGTCTCTAATTAACAGATGAGAATTCTGGGGTCTGTAGAAGTGAGATACCTTCCCCAGGGCCACACATGTGGTCAGTGGCACCATTAGAATTTGAACCTATGGCTCTAGAAGCTTTGATTGGTACATTATGCTAAGATACTAGTAGCTTAATGAAAGTGACGTTATTTACTAAGAATAATGATTATTATGTTATGGCATCATCCACTGAGCCCTTACTATGTTTCAGGCATTGTGGTAGCTGCTTTATTGATTGTATTATTTTTATCAGGGTTAAGTGGAATTACATATCCTCAAGAGATGAGGGAGTGACACTCAAACGGTATCTTTTTCAAAGTTACGTAGCCAAAAAGATGCAGACCCAGGAAGCTAATCCAGAAGAATTTCTGTCAGACTCATGAGCATTTTCCTCTTTATCCCTCCTCTTTGGGCATCTCCCAGATATTCCCTGTTACAGGGTAGAAAGCCTTGGATCCCAGGCTCCTCCTCCTCTGATGCAGGGGGGTATGGGGCGTTCAGAGAGGATATTTCCAGGTTCTTTATCCGCGCAAGCAATGAATCGCAGGAGCGAATTTTAGGGCATTAAGGAGGTTTATTTAAGTAACAAAAGGGAGACTGGTTTGCCAGGTGAATAAAATAGCCAGCTGCTGCTGCAGTTAGGGATCTGAAGAGGAGTGGGAGGCTAGGGAGCTAAAGATAGAGCATGGGTTAGAGAGCAGGGGGCTAAGGGGGGTTAAGGGAGGTTAAGCGAGCAAGAGGGCAAGAGGGCAAGAGAAGAGGCCAGCTTGTGTGCCATTTACATTTCTCTGGATTCTGTTCTTGTGAGTTTCCCTGATCCTGTGAAAAGAGGGGTGATTGGAAATTCGTGCCCCAGGCTGACGTCAGGTCAAGGCCACTCCCCCAAGGTCATGTCCATCTTCCAGCCAGGTCAAGCCACACCCTATTCCTACCTGACCCCCACTGGCCTTCTCTCCCCCCACCTTTCTCTCTGACTCTGGCTGCCTGCCGGCCTGCTGACTCTAGCATTACTGCCACCTGTCCTGAAATCAACTTGGAGTGAAGCTGGCATTCGGTGCCTTTGAAACAAAGTGACTTTCCCTTGGGGTCCTTGAGTGAGGCCCCTGTTAGCAACGAAGACACGCTAAAGACCTTGCTAGAGGAAGAATGCACTGCCCTCTTGCAGCCTGATGTTACTCTCGTGGATGAAAAATATCAACTCACTTGGAAAGAAGGAACCTAAAAATCAAAACAAAACAGGACAAAACAGAACAAAACAGAAAGAACTTAGTTTTAACAAAAGGAAAATGGTTCAGCAGTTGCTGTCCAGCAATATTGTGAATCTTACGAACTTGGCTGTTAAAGATGGGAAATAGGGAAAATACATATGGTGAAGATGTCCTGCTTCATGCCTGCTTTGTCTCAACATAATTAATAATTAGCATTCTGTTTCCTCTTCAAAAATGTTCTGGTTTGGACGATAAGATTATATGGTTGTCCTACCTAAGAGAGTTAAAAACTAAATACTGTGAGGTTTTTTCATCTACTCCTTTATTCACTGGACAAATGTTTATTGAGTGCCTACCTGCTCCAGGCGCTGCTAGGGAAATGAAGTAGATCAGGTACCTGTCCTTACTGGAGACTAATGTTTAGTAGGGGAGACTGTCAAGTAACAAGTAAACAAAGAAATAAATACATAACTAAAACTGTGCTAAGAACAATGGTGGAAATAGTTGAGAAAGAGAAAAGAATGGCAGAGGTGGCCTCCCTGGGGAGATGTTGAAATGGGGACTCGGGAGGATGAAGAGGATCCAGCTGTGGGGTGCACGTGGGGTCAGACTGACGCGCCTGCCTAAAGCCTGCGAGTAGAGTAGAGCTAAATTAGTTCGCAAAATTGCAACAATTGACAATGAGGATGCAATTGTGGGAATAAGGGTGGGGCTTCAGGGAGAAGGAGTTTATCAGCAGGCTCCTGAAAAGTGATTAAAAGACAGGTTTCACCAGGCAAGAAGCAGACTGAATAAGGGCCAAACTGGGTCTGCGAGCAGCAGATAGTCCCACCTGTAGCTCTGTGAAAAGCAGTGGGGAACACGCTGGGAGCTGGGCTGGGCTGGAATGGGGAGCTGTACTGCGTAGTTTCTAGTTTTGTGCTCCTTAGAAGAAGGCCTGGATTCAAAGTCACGCCTATCCTAAATCCTCCAGTCTGCTGCTTGGTTTTTGTGTCAGTGCCCCAATGGGTTAATTAACAATTAAAACAATCAGTCTGCTGGCTTGGTGATGGAAACCCATAGGCTTTCTAGGTGGGAGAAATGGCCTTGTTTTATTTCAAATTTGAGGTCAGAGTTGGGGGTTGCAAGAGAATTTATGCCAAGGTACAGTCTATTTTAATGGCTATATTTCTAGTTTGGGCATATTTTAAGGTATGAGAAAAATATGGCTCATATTGTGGTTGCTCAACCTGACCTCCTTCCCTCAGTTCTCATCAAATTACATGGGGATTTTTTGAACCAGATTTCTAGTCAATAGGCTCTAACTAGGCTTTAGAACTGCATTTCAACTATAACATGAGTTTGTGGAATGCTGGGTTATGGCTCTGTTTTCTGCATTAACATGCCCCTTATTCCTTGGGGCAGGTTGATATTTAGTAAAAATTGAGGGTGATTTGTAATTAATCTGATGTATGATAGATCTAAGGCCTATTTCATGCCTTCTCTCATCATTCACAGGACTTTGTTGCTAACCCATATGTACTCAGTACGAACTAGAAAAGGCACCTATTCCTCCAGTCAGGAGCTGTGCTGCCCCATAATGTACATCAGACAAGAGACAGCAGGGCAGCCATCCTTCTGGCTGAGCGCCGCCGGATGGTGAAAAGCTGTAAAACACATAGAAGCTCTTACCATTCGCTGCCATGGTTTCAGACATTTGGAAGATTTTAGGTAGAAAGGGGAATACATTTTTGAGATCAATAAAAGCTCGAATTTTCTGTGTATGAAGCTCCAATTTTTAACACTTTGGTTTTGGTTTCTTGGAGCACAGTTTTCTTGACTTGTTTCCTGATTTCATTGATGGTTTTGTCCTGGTGGGAAAATGTTCAAATTTTCTTCCCCAAGGTGATATGTTCAAAAACCTTCACTAAAATTGGAAAAATAGGTAAAAACTCTGCTCAGTTTATGATAATTCTATTCACATTTACTGGGGTGCATACAGCGACCAGACAGTCTATTTCTGGAAATTTGAGAAAACTCAATTTTCTATTTCTGTTTGGGGAATGATTCTTGACCAGTCTTCATTCCATGGGAAGAACAAAATAACAGAGCTCATCAGTAGGTTCAGAGCCACTATGCTCTTGACAAAAATGTTCACCTTGTCTGTAATTCCAGGAAAACTCATTCACTTATCTGGATGACACAAGGCATGTCTCCCTCGAATGCTGCTTGGTACACGGAAAGGGCTCAAACACTGTGCAACTGAAAAGCCACTCGCTCATTTGATCTCTCCTGGGGCTCTTGTGTGAGTGGAAGAGACTCAACTCCAAAATACAAAAACTGTGGCACCAGTGTAACATTTGATTGGCTCGTATATTTGGATATGTAGAGACTTGTAAAACCAAAGTTAGGGTATTTCCCTCTTAGCCAGGTTTACAGTTAG
This sequence comes from Hystrix cristata, assembly GCA_004026905.1. NCBI lineage: Eukaryota > Metazoa > Chordata > Mammalia > Rodentia > Hystricidae > Hystrix > Hystrix cristata. The sequence continues at coordinate 171,399 of PVJO010000146.1, forward strand.
CAGCCTGCTACCTGGGGCAGGGTGTTACAGAGGGATTATTGTACTTTTTGTAGAGGCTTTCAGCCACTCTAATTTTGGACACATACCTTACCACATACAGGAGGTATGCAGGAATCAGCACTCAAAAATACCCTGGCTGACACATATCGTGGCTTAATTACAGCAAAGCGCATCCATAGCATTGGTGTCTTGAATTATTCCCATAGCGATATCTACACATTGGTCCACCCTGGGTTTCTAGGTAATTCGTCCCAGAGATGTGCACTAACATACTGTACAGTAATTATCACTGGGATTCAGTCATTCTTCAAGTAGGTTCATGTAAACTCTTGGGGTTATCAATGGAATTATCTAGAAGTCCTATACCTTAACTATATCTATGAGGTTTTATCCAAACTAAGCTCACAATCCATTAGTAGATTTTGAAATCAGTATAATGGATTATAACCAATATTTTGGGAAGAAATAATAATAAATAGAGTGTAGTACTAAATGTCAAATAATATTAAATAGAATGGAGTACTAAATATCATAATAAAGGTTAGTATTGATGCTGGAAATTCTACTCCATATTTTATCTGCTGTATGACACCCTTTAAGTATACAGTGAATCTCTAAATTCAAGATGAGTTTTACAAGTATACTATAATAGGTAACACTTTGTTTGTCTTCCTTATCAGTGGTAGAATAATTTTTATCTTGCAATTGATGATATCTTAATCGGTTTTGTGTTGCTATAGCAAAATACCCAAAGTTGAGTACTTTATAAGGAAAAGAGGTTTAATTTAGTTCACAGTTCTGAAAGTCCAAGAATATAGGGCCAACCGCTTTGAATTCTGGTGAGAGCTTCATGGTGGATAGCCTCATGTGGCAGGAATGTATGGTGGGGGGAGGGAAAGAGAGAGAAATGTCACATGGTGAGACAAGATTCAAGAGACTGGGAGAGGCTAGCTTTGTTCTTTTACGACAATCTTCTCGAGGGAACTAATCCATTCCTGTAAGATCCAAGCACTCCTTGAGATGAGCATTAGTCCCTTCGTAAGTATGCTCATGATCCTGTCCCCTCCCATGAGGACTCACAGATCATTCCAACTTCCAATACAATTATACTGGGGATTTAAGCCTCAGTGTGAGTTTGTGTGGAGGGTACCGCATTCGAACCATAGCACCTGGCAGCTTAGATGTGGAGCAGGAGTGTGGTGGGTTTTGACACAAGTGTATTTTTGTGTGTGAGTGGGTTTTAGACAAAAGATTTTGGAGAAGCTTGATTTTTGTCTTGAAAACCAAGTTTCCTTCTCCACTGGAACTTGGGTAGTTGGTCCATTTCTGGGTGGAGATTTTGTGTAGAATTTCTGAGTCTTAGGTGTCATCTCCTTTCCTGATGAGGAAAGACTGTAGTCTCTCTTTTGAATGACATGCTTTCATGAGCACATCATCTTTACATGGTCCCTTTGTGGATGTTGATTCAGTCAAATGGCAGCAGCACTCGAGATCTCAGGTGAAGGCCTCCCCTAAATGATGGTCTAGTCCACTCTTCACACCACTTCTCCTGAAAGAGGCTTCTTGGTGGAAGTGGCAGAGAGGGCAGCTAGATTTTGTTTTTATGGGTACTATCTCCTAAGCCTTCCTGCTTTTTTTCTCCCATTATCCTGGATTTCCTGTGGCCACTGTCACTAGGGCAGGGCCCATCTAAAGTTCTTGGCAGCTGTCATGTCTCGGGTGGCCTCTTCTCTTTTTGAGACTGACTCCTCAGTGGGACTCCCAGCACCACCTCTGAAAGACAAGTTCCGGGTCCCTGCTGTACCCCTCGCTCAGACACTGTTTCCTATAGACAGAGCAGGGAAACTGGGATGCTTTACACCAGGGATAACACTTCTACCTCTCTCCTGCTCCATCCAGAAAGGGAGAGTATGATCCTAAAGAAGTGAACTGCTTACCAGAAGTTTGAGATTCTGGGGCGATTGAGAAAAGAAGACATATTTTTCTGACTCACTGGGTTCTGTGCTTACTTCAAATCCTCCCTCTTCTCTTTTTCTCCTTGTCTGGCTATGAGTCATTTTATTAATGTTCTCAAATACTACAAGCTAGCAACTTAACTCTTTTGTAGAAGAACTTAAAAACCTTGAACCTGATTCAGAATTCCAAATTTATTTTCTGTCTCTATGTCCTACCTGCTTTCCTAGAGTTTAACTATTACCTATCCCAAGAGTAGCCTCTATTCTGATCCCCATTGACATAGGTTAATTTTGTCTGGCTTTATATTTCGTATAAGTGAAATTGTATGAGATGTACACTTACATGTCTATTTTCCTTTACACTGCATTGTGTTTGAGATTCACCCAGACTTCTGTACATTTTTTGCAAAATATCTGTTCTCATTTTTTTGCAAATTGTCTGTTCTCATTGCTACCTAGTATTGAATTTGCAATTATTAGGGATAGTTTCTAGTGTTTGACTATTATAAGTAGTGCTGCTATGAACATTCTAATATCTTCTGGGATGCATGTCTATGAGTAGAATTAATAAGTCATAAGGAATGTATGTTTGGTTTTAAAAGATATTATAAATGAACTTTTTCATTTAGCCATTCTGGGAGATGAAACTTACATTTCATGTGGTTTTAATCTGCATTTCTCTGAGAGCTAATGGGGTTGAGAACCTTTTTCCCGTGCTTATTGGTTGTTTGGGTATCTTATTTTGTGAATCGTCTATACATCTTTCTATTGAAGTATATATCTGCTTCTTACTGATTTATGAGATTTTCTGGATATGAGTCTTGATAAATGTATGTATTGCAATTTCCTGTTGTGTTGGCTACCTTTTAATCCTCTTAGTGACGTCTTGTTGAACAGATTTTTTTATATTTTAATATTATTTATCAAAATTTTGTGCTTAATGTTTTTGCGTCCTTTTAAAGAGATCTTTGCTGCAATCATGAAAACATTTTGTTTTAGCAATTTGAAAAAAAAGGATCCAATTCCTTTCTTTCTTCTCTTTTTCTCCTTGTTTACTTTTTTTGCTTTCCATTTACTTCTTTTCCATTTCTCCTTTTTACTCTTTCTGCTTCTCTGTTCAAATAAGCAGAATAAAATTTGCATACTTTACCTCTATAGTATTAGAGAAGAAGGAAAAGGTCACACACAAAACATTTTTTAAGGTATCTCTTCTCCTTCTCTCTAATCTCTGTTTTCCTCCCTACAGAAAACCAATATTATGCTGGTGAATTATATTATGCTGGTGAATCCTTTTTAGGATATTTTATATTTATGGGGTAAATATATACATATACAAGCAGGTATATGTACTTTTTCCCACTTTTAAAATAAATGAAAACTTTTAGTAATATTCTTTCATATCTTTCTTTTCTTCTCCCAGTCTGCCAGATTGGGGCACTTTTGGATTTTAGATACATAAACTTTGTATAGCATGATGTAAATAACAATGTGAATTATTCCTTACATTTACCAAAGGAAAATATAATAAAAATAAATTTAAGGAAGACAGAAGTTATAAAGCAGCAAAGTCTGCTGTTTGTTCATTTTCTCAGTGTTACTGGCAGTATCAATTTGGATCTAAAATGAGAGAAAATTCAGATTTAAAATTGATTGACAATTTAAAATATAACCATTTCACAAATTTGGACTTTTCAGTGCTCATCAGATGGTTTTTGTTTGTCATTCTTAAATTTGAAATATAAAGTGATGTCTTCATTAAGAAATAGAATAGTAAAACAATTTTCGAACTTCTTAAGCCCAGAAGACTAGGGTTCAAGTTCATTCTTCAGGTTCAAATGGAAACCACGAACTGATTGGTCACATTTTTGGGGCCTGCGCTATGCTGGGTGCTGCCGTCATTGCAAAGAGCACGTCACAAGGTTTCCTTTCTCCAGTGGGTGGAGCTGAGATGAGGGAAAGCTGGGTACAGTACCCAGTGGTCTCCTGATCTTTGTTAAATCTAGAAATTTCCAAACCCCATCCACATTTTGAGATACTTGGTTTCGAGTGTCTGAGGTGGGGAATCTGTGTTTCTAATGAGCACTCAAGGCTATTCCGATGGAGGTGAGGTTCATACTGGCTCGGAAAAGCAGAAATAATAGAGTATGTGGAGGTTCTTGTTGGGCTCCACCTCTACCGGTCATTGCAGTGCAATGTGGAGCAAGTTTCTTACTCAGATTGGGCTGCCGTTAACAGAATACCACAAGCTGGGTGGCTTAACCAACAGACATTTATTTTCTCACAGTCTGGGGACTGGCAGTCGCAGATCAAGGGTCTGGTCAGTTTGATTCCGGGGGGGCTTCTCTTTTGGCTTGTAGATGACCACCTTCTCTGCTGCGTCCTCACATGGCCTTTCTTCTGCGTGCATGTGGAGAGGGAGGAAGGGAGAGAGAAAGAGAAGGGGTACTTCCCTTTCTTCTTCTTCTCTCTCTTCCCCTTCTTATAAGGATACCATCCCTACCAGATTGGGCCCTGCCCTAATGACCTCATTTTATCTAAGTTACCCGCTAAGGACCTTGTCTCCAAATACAGTCACATTGGGGGTTAGGAAGTCAACATAGGAATTGAGGGAGACACACCTCAGTCCACAGCAATTACAAAACCTCCCTGAGACCTTGCTATCTGTAAAATGGGAAAATGGGGATGATAATACTTGCCTTAGTTGGAGAACTGAATGATTATATTGTCATGTCAAAGGTATATGATGTGTGTTTTGCTTTTAATTTTCCTTTTTAGAGAGAGAGTAATGAAAGTAAGGACTTTTGTTTTGTTTTGTTTTTTGGTGCTGGGGATCGAACTCAGGGCCTTGCGCTTGCTAGGCAAGCACTCTAACCACTGAGCTAAATCCCCAGCCCTGTTGTGACTCTCTCTTATGCCCTGGTTTTACCAATGGAATCCTAAAACCAGGACATCTCACAGAATTTTACACTATTGTCCAACGTCACCTATTAAATGACTTACAGAAACTGGACTGAAACCTAGGTCTCAGGACTACCAGGCCCATGCTGCCCTACACAGTACAACTTACTTTGCTCAGAGTTGACAAGAGTGGGCGGACTGCTCCGAAGGCTTAGATTTGTCTTGGGTATTTAACAGCAATCCTGCCCCTAGACACACACAGGCATTATAGGCTGAGTGGAACGCTATGTGCCCTGTGTAAAGCTATCCCCTCATTGGATTAGTAAGCGAGGGTGGCCTCTTCTGCTATGCACAAGTCTGGCCTCCCGGTATCTAGTTTCAGAAGAGCATGATTGGCCAGCACACAGGTCAGAGAGAGAAGGTTCTGCGGGGGTCACCAGTGTCCTTGGGGAAAGGGGATCGTGCCTCTTGCTGGGCCGGAGCTCTGCACCAACTGCATTATAAAGTCCACCAGCTCAAGCAGCTGAAATAATTTGCCCTCTAAGGGACTGGGGTTTTGAGGGGCAGTATCTGTGATAGAATGACTCTCTCCAACTGACCTCCACATGGCTCCAGTTACCCTGCCATTCCAGCCTGCATAAACATTCTCTCTTTAGCCATGGGTGGCTGGGTACATAATATCACCGGCTGGTGAGAGTGGAGACTGCGCTGTGTCTCAGCTGGCAGGATTTAAGGGGCAGTGTCTGGGGCCCATTATCCTCCAAGGTTTCTTCAGTGGAGTGACTTTATGCGTGAATTCCCAACATTAGCCACAAATTCCTCTGTGTGTTGAAAACTTTGGGGTTATAGTCAGTCGCCTTTATGACTTCAGAACTGATACTTTGACCAGAGGAAGCCTCTTGGTGTGTCTTGGTTCTTAGGCACTGACAAGGAGGCCGAGTGGAGGAGACACAAAATAGACTGAGAAAGGGTATTGCAGAAAGGCAACATCCCAGGGTTCATCTAATCCCTTGATTTAAAGTCAAGGACACCAAAGGAATAAGTTCTGTTGGAGATCACATCTAGTTACGGCAGAACCAAGTCAGGTATCCCAGCTTTGGCTTATCCATCTGGCCTATTTATTTAGTATAAGCGATGATGAAGAAAACAGCAGAGGGGTGAACCCCAGAGTGCAGTGGATGGAAAGGAGGATAGAGACAAATTCTAACTGCCTCGCAGCTGTGCCTGAGGCCGGCCCTGGTGTCAGTACTTTCTTGCAGGAAATAGCCTCTTAGAAACAGAGTCGCATTCCAAAGTTCATTCACATGTTTATTTCTTGAATCATGGATCTTGTTTTTCCATAGAAATAATATTTTAAATGTTTTAAATGGTGAATTAGATTCGCCAAGATCCATCCACAAAAATCTATGTAAATGATAGAGTGCCCAAGGGCCTTATTCATAGGACTATTTCAGTTAATCTTATGAAATGATTTTTACATTATTAAATTATTATTTCTCTTGGGGCACAATATACAATGAGTTTTAAGTCAAGTTGAGAGAAAGATGTCGCCTGAACAGGGCAGGGTGGCTCTCCTGAGACAGGGTGGTAGTTAGGCCAGGTGGAGGGCAGGTGCCTTCTCTGATCCTTATCTCTGAAATAAGAATAATTAGAATAATTTTGCCCTGCCTTATCTCTAGGGTTGTGAGGATGGAGTAAGATGCTAGGTAGGAAAGTGTTTGGATATATTAGTCAGCTTTCCCGTTGCTGGGACAAAATACCTGACATATAAAAGGAAAAGAGGTTTATTTTGGCTCAGAGTTTCAGAGTTGTTTTGGCTCACAGCCCGCAGTTGGCTGGCTTTAAGGCAGAAACGACATGGCGGAAAGGAAGCTGCTCAACCCTAGAGACCAGGAAGGAGATAAATAGATACATAGATAAAGAGAGAGGGGAAGAAAGAGAGAGAGAGGGGGGAGAGAGAGAGGGAGAGAGAGAGAAAAGCTGGGGACGAGAACACACCCCAGGTCACACCCTCAGTGACCTGTCCCCCTCTAACCAGGCCCCACTTCCTAACAGCACATTCAGCTATGGACACATCAATGAATTGGTCCTCTGATGAGTATAATGCCCCAGTGATGCAATCACTTTTCAAAAGCTCCACCTCTGAACACCTCTGAGACTACTGGAGGGACATTTTTTATCTATATTATAACACTGGAAAGAAAAAAACCTTTTATCTAAGTAAGAGAAAACCTTTCTGGGCCAGTTGCTCCATTTTGTTTTGGTGGGGTGGCTGAGGAGAGGTGCTGGGGTGCTGGTGCTACACTGCTGGGTTTGGGCCTCACTTAGTAGTAGTACTATGGTGACAATAGTAGTAGTAACAGTAAAAGTAATCTTTACAGTGATTTTTTTTAAAGTCCCAGACATGGTGCTTGGTGCTCTGTGGCCCTAACTTCTCATACCCACTGTGATTGTTAATTATGTGTCTCAACTTGTATGGGCTGTAGATATTTGGTAAACTACTAGTACTGATGTCACTCTGTGAAGCTCTTTTAAAAATGAAGTTAATGTGCATATCAGTAGACGGTGAGTAAAGTGGACGACTCTCTATGAGTGGGCCTCATCCAATCAGTTAAAGTCCTCAAGAGAAAAGATGGAGATCTCCGAGGACAAATGTAATTCTGCCTCCAGGTGGCCTTCAGACTTGACCGCCAACGTTAGCCTCTTCTTACATCTTCAGCCTGCTGGTGTGCCCTGCAGATTTTTCCCCCCTCCCCCGACACTCATACACAAACATACAGATCTTTGAACTCAGTTTTTCTGGAGAATCCTGAATAATACACCTACTTAAAAAGAGAAGAAGCTAAAATACAGGTTGAGTAAGTAACTTTCTCAAGTCAGCAGTTATAGACCAGAAAGAGACGATCCCTTGGTTGCTGAGCTAGTTCCCTTTTTCCTCTGGGCACACAGCTGGGCTATATTTCCCAGCCTCCCGTGCAGGCAGGTGGTGTGGCTTCCTGAGATAGAGGGTGAGAGTGACATGTACAGCCCCAGGGCGTCAATGCTGTCCTCCGCCCTGCTGACTCCAAGGCTGTGGGGTTTGGCAGGGACACAGACAGAACAGCCACGAAGACTGTGTGGAATGCAGTGTCTCGGCTTCAAACACATTGTACAGTGAGTGACCCGTGTGAGCCAGAAACTGTGCCATGCTTAGTATCTAAGATTTAGGGGTTCGTGCTTTTCATTGTAGCAGCTTCCCTGACAAATAGTTGATGGGCTAGATATACACCCAGGCCATCAGACTCCAAGGTCTGAATGCTTCTTCTCTATGCTGCTCAAATGTCTCTGGCATTCACGGATCAGGAGCTAGAGTAGGAAATGTCTCCTTCACTGTTCCCTGCCTGCCTCTGAAAACCAAGTATACCCACCGGGTACGGAGCTGGAGGAATTTGGGTCCAAGTGTGTGCTCAGTCTGTCTGCCCATTTCCCCGGACGTGGCCTTTGTCTTCCCCAGGAAAGGGGTCCTGGGCCTTCACTGCTCAGCAGTGTGAGCTGTTTAGGCTGGAGGACTGTAGCAGTGCCGAGCGCATCTGTCCAGGGTGGATCACTGCTTACTTGACAGCGATATTCTCAGTTTGGTTCATCAAGGGAGGGAAGAGTGGCTGTGACTTTGCTCTCAGAGACTGGGCCAATCACACTTCCCCAACTAAGGGTTGCTCTGAAGGTTCGGGAAGAGGGGTGCTTTGCTTTTCTCTTTCTGTGAGCTTTGGACCGCTTACCCACTCTTACCTGTGCCAAATACCCTGCCAGTCTGGGCAGTTATGATCCTGGGATTTGTCAAGGGTCAGAAAAGCTTAAATTGGGAGATAACAGACTGAGCTCTTATGACGGAGTCATTTTACCTCACAGAACAAAAAAGTCCTGGGAGGAGACTTTGGATTAGAAAGGGATATGTTGATTCTTTTTTAAATTTTTTTATTTTAATGGTACATTTTAGATGTACACAGTGATAATATTCATCATAGGGGATTTGTACCTGTACATGATATATCTTGTTGCTTCTTTTTTTCCCATTCCCCTCCCTTCACCCTCTCCTCCCTCCGTATTTACAAAAGCTTTGTTTCTATTTTTTCCTTCCATTTCTTATTTCTCTTGTCCCTCTGTTCCTTCCTCCCTCTCCCTCCATTGTTCCCTTTCCCATTTGGACACTTCCTTCCCTTTCCCAATATAATACATTTTAGTCTTTATTTACACTTTCAGTTTCTCACACCAGAGAAACAATGTAGTATTTAAACATGTGTGTCCGATTTATTTCACTTAAGTGTATGGTCTCAAGATGCACGCATTTAGCTAGAAATATCTCAAACTTATTATTCTTTACGGCAGAGTAGAACTCCATTGTATAAAAAAAACCCCATACTTTCTTTATCCATTCATCGGTTGATGGGCATTTGGGCTGTTTCCAAGATTTAGCTATTACAAACAGTGCTGCTATAAACATGGGTGTGCATATATTGCTTGGTATCTTTTGAGAAGATATCAAGAAGGGGAATAGCTGGGTCAAATGGAATCTCTAGTCCTAGTTCCCTGAGGAATCTCCACACTGATTTCCATAGCGGTTGCACCAGTCTACACTCCCACCAACAGTGGAGAAGGGTTCCTTTTTCTCCACAGCCCCTCCAACATGTTATTGGCTGATTTGTTGATAATAGCCATTCTTTCTGGAGGGAAGTGGAATCTCAGGGTCGTTTTAATTTGCATCTCTCCAATGACCAGTGATGCTGAACATTTTTTTCATATGTCCATTTGCTGTTTCTACTTCTTTATCTGAAAAATGTCTATTCATTTCAGTTGCCCACTTTTGGATTGAGTGTTTAAATTTGGGGGTTTTGATTTTTTTGAGTTCTTTATATATTTGAGATGTTAGTCCTTTGTTGGAGGAATCACTGGCAAAATTTTTTCCCACTCTGTGGGTTGTCTCTTTGCTCTGTTGGTAGTTTCTTTTGCTGTGCAAAAGTTTTTTTTTTTTTTTTTTTAATAAGATCAGATCCCAGTTGTTGGTTCTTTGTGATATTTTCTGGGCAATTGGGGATTTGTTCATAAAGTCCTTGCCTACACCTACGTCTCAAAGAGTTCTACCTATTCTATCTTCCAACAGATTTAGTGTTTCTGTTTTAATATTTAGATCTTTGATCTACTTTGATTTTAGCTTAGTGCATGGGGAGAGATATGGTCTAGTTTTAATCTTTGGCATGTGGAGAGTCAGTTTTTCCAATACCATTTATTAAAGAGGCTATCTTTCTTCCAGTGAGGTTGTTTGACCCCTTTGTCAAAGATAAGGTGACTGAGAGTGTTTGGACATGTTTCTTCATCTTCTAATCTGTTTCATTGGTCCTGGAGTCTGTTTTTGTGCCAGTAACGTGCTGTTTTTATTATAATAGCTTTGTAATATAGTTTTAGGTCAAGGATTGTGATGACCCCTGCTTTACTTTTCTCTCCCAGAATTGCTTTTGCTATTCTAGGTTTCTTTTGGTTCCACACGAATTTTAGGATTGTTTTTTCAAATTCTGTGAGGTATGAGATTTGTAATTTAATTGGGATTGCATTAAATCTGTATAACAATTTTGGGAGTATGGCTATTTTCAGTATATTGGTTCTTCCTACCCAGGAGCAAAGGATATCTTTTCATTTTCTGATATCTTCTTCAATCTCCTTTTTCAAATTACTGTAGTTTTCATTGTATAGACCTTTTACTTCCTTTGTTAGAGTGATTCCTAGGTACTTCATTTTTGTGGATGCTATTATGAAAGGTATTGTTTTGCTAATTTCTCTCTCAGTGAGTCTGTTGTTTGTGTACAGGAATGCTACTGATTTCTGAGTGCTGACTTTGTATCCAGCTATACTGCTGAATTTGGTTATCTTCTTCTCCTATCCTTTTTCCTTTTATTTCTTTCTCTTGTCTATTGTCTTCTTTCTTTCTCTTGTCTCTGGCTAATGTTTCCAGAACTATATTGAATAAGAGTGGTGAGAGCAGACGTCTTTGTCTTGTTCTGGATTTTAGTTTTGACCATTTAGTATGATGTTGCTGTTGGTTTGTCATAGATAACTTTTATCAGATTGAGATAAAGACCATCTATTCCAATTTTCTGCAGGGCTTTTATCTTGAATGGTTGTTGGACCTTGTCAAATGCCTTTTCTGCATCTATTGCAATGGTCATATGATTTTTGTCCTTGGCTCTGTTAATATGGTGTATCACATTTATTGATTTGCCTATGCTGAACCATCCCCACATACCTGGAATGAATCCTACCTGGTCATAGTGTGAAATCTTCTTGATAATTTGTTGCATTCTGTTTACCCATATCTCACTGAGGATTTTTGCATCTACATTCATTTGTGAGATTAGCCTGTAGTTCTCTTTTTTCGTTAGGTCATTCTCTGGCTATGGTATCAGGGTAATGATTGCTTACAGGAATGAATTTGGGAGTGTTGGTTCTCTTTCAATTTTGTTAAAGAGTTTGAGCATTAGTGACATGGAATTGTCTATAAATTTAGTGTGGAGTTCAGCAGTGAATCCATCAGGACCTGGGCTTTTCTTTCTTGGTAGGTTTTTAATTACTTCTTTAATTTCAGTGGCTGATATTGATTTATTTAGAGTTTTTACATCTTCTTGATCCAGTTTTGGTAATTCATATGTATCTAGGAATCTATTTCTTCTGTGTTTACAATCTTATTAGAAACAGGCTCTCGAAGTAGGTATTGATGATCTTCTGGATTTCTGCAGGACCTGTTGTGATTTCCCTCTTATCATTCCTGATTGTATGTATTTGAGTCTTTTCTTTCCTTTTTTTTTTATAAGGTGGGCTAAGGGCTTACCAATTTTATTTAATTTTTCAAAGAACCAATTCTTTGATTCATTGATTCTTTGTATTGTTTTCTTAGCTTCAGTTGCATTAATTTCAGCTCTGATATTTATCATATTGTCCCTTGGAGGAACTTTGGGTTTGACTTGCTCTTCTTTTTCTAGAAGTTTGAGGCTCAACATTAGCTTGTTTTTTTGAGCTTGCTCTGTTTTTCTGATATAGGCGTTCAATGGTAGAAATTTCCTTTGTAGAACTCTTTCCATTGTGTCCCATACATTTCGGCAGATTGTATCGGCATTATCGTTCAATTGTAGAAACTAATTTCTTCTTTAATTTCATCTGTGACTCACTGATTGTTCAGGAAGGTGCTATATAATTTCTATGTGTTTATGAAGTTTTTGTGGTTCCTTTTGCTATTTATTTCCAGTTTCAATGCACTATGGTCTGATAGTATGCATGGGATAATTTCAATTCCTTTGTATTTACTTAAGCATGTTCTGTGAGCTAGTATGTGATCTATTTTGGAGAAAGTCCCATGTGCAGCTGAGAATGTGTATTCTGATGTTGTGGGGTGGAATACTCTGTATACATCTACTAGGTCCATTTGTTCAAGAGTTTGGTTTAGTTCTGATATTTCCCTGTTAACTTTTTGTGTAGTTGTTCTGTCTATTTAAGACAGTGGGGTACTGAAGTCCCCCATTACAATCATGTTAGTATTTGGTTTTTCATGTCCATCAATATTTGTTGTATATAGTTAGGCGTGTTGGTATTTGGTGCATATATATTTATGATTGTCATCTCTTCTTCTTGGATTGTTTCCTTTATAAGGATGTAGTGAACTTCTTTGTCTTTCTTAATGAGTCTTGGCTTGAAATTCACTCTGCAAATAGAATGGCTGCCCCTGCTTTTTTCCGGGTTCCTGTCACATGAAGTATTGTTTTCCATCCTTTGGCTTTCAGTCTATGAATTTCTTTTTGAATTAAATGTGTTTCTTGTATGCAGCATATTGCTGGGTCTTGCTTCTTGACCCATTCTGCCAGTCTGCTTCTTTGGATTGGTGAGTTGAGACCATTTACATTGATGGTTATAACCGACATATGTTGACTTATTTTTGTCATATTATTTACCTGTTGTTGGCTCCCTATTTTTCCCTTCTGTTTAATTACTTGCCTTGCCTGAAGGATTCATTCTGTTGTGATTCCTGGAGTTGTAGTCCTCATTTTCTCTTTCCAGAATGTTCTTCAGAATATTTTGGCATGCCAGTTTGGTGGTCATGAATCTCTTCAGGTGTTCTTTGCCAAGGACATATCTTACTTGTTTTAGTTACTTTTCTCTCGTTTCTGGGACAGAATACCTGACACCCAAAGTTAGGGGAAGAAAGGTTTATTAGCTCACAGTTTGTAGAGGTTTTAGTCTATAGTCTGCTGGGTCTGAGGCAAGGCGGCATGGCCAACCGGCAGCAAAATAAAGTGAGGAATGCAAGGAATGTAGGCAAGGAAATGCAAGCAAGCAGCTAATTAGCTTCTTCCTGTATTTTATATTTTATCTAGGCTATCCGTCCTTAGGGCAGGCAGCACTCCCACCCTTAATCCTAATACCCTTAATTTTAGTTTCACATCCTTGATCCCAGCAGAACCATGCCAAACCGATCAATGGATTAATTTAGTAACCACACACTCTAGATCCAGCTATCTCTTACCACCTGAGGCTTTGGGGGGACATCTAGACACAAACCATAACATTACTTCTCCATCAAATTCGAAAGACAGATTTGCTGGGTACATCAATCTGGGCTGAAAGTTATTGTCTTTTAGGGCTTGAAATATTTCACTCTAAACTCTCCTTGACTTGAGAGTTTGTGTTGAGAAGTCTGCTGTTATTCTGATGGGTTTTCCTTTATAGGTTATTTGTTTCTTTTCTCTAAGAGCTTTCAATATTCTGTTCTTGTGTTGAATTTCTGGACTCTTGACTGTTACATGCCTTGGGGTTTGAACTTGGCTCCTTTTTCTCCTACCAACTTCAGTTTGAACTCTGCTCTGCCTTGCCCTGCCTTGCTCCAGCACCAAAAGCCGCTAGCAGCTTTTCTGAGTTCTGAACTTGGACCCTTTCCAAGATGGTGATCACCACCCTCTCCTGGGGGCTGTCTGAGATCAGATGACTCAGGTAACTCACCAGCCACTGCAGTCTTCAGTGTCCACTGCTCCTCTCTGTTTCTGTGTCTTTCTGTAGAAGTCTCTGGGGTCTCCAGTAGTCACCATGTGTCTGCAGTCTCAAACTGCATCACTTGTGCCAAGAGCTGGGGCTGCAAGTTGTGGCTATGAGCCAGGCTCTGAACTGGGGACACGTGCAGAGGCTGTGAGCTGGGGCTGTGAGCTGGGCTGTGACCTGAGGCTGTGAGCCCAGGCCATGAGCTGGGTCATGAGCCGGGGGTGTGGGTTGGGACTGTGAGCCGGAACTCTGGAAGAAAGTGCCATTCGTCTGTTACCTTTTTCTTCTGGGGTGGTCTCTCCTTTTGCTTTCCCCGCGGGCTTCAATTCTTGCTTCAGATCCCTGCTGGGTCCTGAGAACGTGCTTCTCTCCTTTTTCTCTTCCCTAAATTGCTATATTCCAGGGTCTGAACAACAAATCTTGGAGAGGCTATTAGTCTGCTTCTCTCCACTTTGCCATCTTCCTGGAAGTCTTGATTCTTGTATGCATCTGTTAAAGCATAAATTTTGGCACACACTAGCTTTTGTATCAAATGATAATGGTGACCTTGAATGTGAACACATGCACAAAATCCAAAACTCATTGCCTGTGTATCCTGGGTGATACAGTAGAAAGGATTGATTTGATTTAGGAAAACATGAAGTTAAATACAGTACAGCCAACTATGTAAGATCAAAAGATTTTGTTGACCCACTTTTCACTTGTATCAACATAATGCCAGCTTCTGTCATTCATTTCAAATAAAAAATAGAATAGGTCTTCTTTTAGGTTGACCACTTATTTAATTTGATCATGTAAACCTTTGACTACTTTTGTTTTCCTGTGTTGTATATAGTAGAACTTAAATTTCTCAAGCTAGGACAGCAGAGTTTTGGGGATGGGGAATGTGGTTTGACAAAACTCCCCTGGTACCTCTGATCTTTCCTACTCTACCACCCTCTTCCATAAGAATCCCTGTATTGTAATGAATTGCTGGATATTTACTGGAGAGGGAGACAATCAGATTTCTTGGCTGCAATCAGTGGAGGCAAGTTCTGGCTAACAGTAAGTACACAGAGATTTATTTATTTTACTAGGGGTTTTTGATGAGTTTTTTGATGAGTTTTGATGAGAGGCTGGGAGACCAAGCCTGGGAAACAGGGACCAAGGAAACACCACTGGTTCCAGAGACTGGAAGTGGGAAGCATAGGATGGCCAGGGTGCCACCACCACTGCTGCTTCCGAAAGAAAAATACCCTCTAGGAGTTTTCTGCCTGTGAAGATGGGATCCCATAAAGACCCCAAGATCCTCACCCCCCAGGATAGGGTCAGTCAGTTGTGTAGGTACCAATGGGAAAGGGTTTTGAAGAAGTACAATCTAACATCAGTGGACCTATCTGGATGGGCTTGATCTAATCACGGAAGTCCTTTAACAGCAGAAGGGGAAAAAGAAGGGGAAGCTGGAGAGAGTTGAAGCCTCAGGAGGATACTGTACAAGCTTGGCAGATTTAAAGAGGGAAAGGGCACCAGCAAGGACCAAAAAATGGTTGTGAAGAGCTGAGAGTGACCCCCACTCAACAGCCAACCAGGTAACAAGGACACTAGCCTTGTACCTGTAAGAAACTGAATTCTGCCAACAATGAGAACGAGTTTAGAATAAGAGCCTGAGCCTCAAGTGAGAGTGCAGCCAGTGAACATCTTGTGAGTCCCTGAGCCATGATATCCCGAAATTCTGGGCAGATGTTTATTGCCTCAAGTTGCTAAGAGTGGGGTAATTTTTAATGCAGCAATAGGTAACGAATGCACTGTGTCCAATATCAAGGTGCTGGCATCTGGTGAGGGCTTTTACGCTAAAGCATGTCACGGCAGATAATGGACAGGAAAGAGAGCATGAGAGCGCTGGAGAAAGCCAAACTCTCTTTTATTAGGAATACACTGCCAGGAGAATGGACCCAATTTCACGGTGACAACGCGAATCCGTTCACGAGGACAGAGCCCTCATGACCTAATCATCCCTTAAGGTCTCACTTCCCACAACACTGTTGCACTGGAGATCCGGTTTCCAGCACATGAGCCTCGGGGACACAGTCAAACCACCTTTCCTGGCTTTTCTATGGTGTCAGGTTGGGTGGTCCCTGAAACCCAGTGGCTTTAACCTGCCTCCACTGAAAATGTAAGGGATTGTGATCAGTGAAACCCAGTATACCTTCCAACTAAAAGATCTTGTGATTGCCTGTGTCAAATTCACTCAATCACGGCATAAGGCCGGAAATGTCAGGTTCTCAGGATGTAGCTGTGGGCAAGGCTGTCAAAGTCCTGGTCTCATGCACCTCCCATTCTTGTGAGAGAGATGGATAAAACCACTTTTAATACATGCTACAAGGAAAATAAAAGTAAAGGGTCAACATCGCGAATAGGTTAAGGAAAACCTCTAAGGAGGTAACATCGAAGCGGGACTTGGGGACCTAAACTCGGGTCTACTATGAGATTATGATTGCCAGGAGGTTGAGACAGGGCAGGCAAGCTTGGTCTAGATATTGCCCATGGGCCTACCTGTTTTCACATGGCCCTTGAGTTAAGAGATGTTTTTACATTTATAGATAGTGTATTAGTTTCCAGGGGCTGCCATAACAAAGTACTACAAACTCGGTGGCCTAAACCGCAGATTTAGTGCCACACAGCTCTAGAAGCTAAAAGCTGGAAATCCAGGTGTGGGCAGCGTTGGTTCCTTCTGCGGGATGTGGAGGAGGGTCTGTTCCTCACCTCTCTTGCAGCTTCTTGGCTTGCAGATGATGTTTTCCATGTGTCTCCGTGCTGTCTTCTCCTCATGTATTTCTCTGTGTGTCCCAATTGCTCCTTTTTAAAAAACTAGTCATACTGCATTGGCACCTGCTTTAGTGACCTCATTTTAACTTGGTCACCTGTGTAAAGACTGTATTTCCAGACGAGGCCACATTCTGAGGTACTGGGATTGGCACCTTGACATGCTTTCTTTGGGGGACACTATTCAACTCATAGCAAATGGCTACATACTAAACAGTTATATGAGTATCCGCATAATATTCTTAGTTTTGCCTCTTGGCCGGCAAAGGCTGAAATATTTGCTCTCTGGCTCTTTAGCAAAAAATCTTTCCACCTTGATCGGATCTGTGGCTTTGAAACTTTAGGGTGTGTCTGTCACTTAGAAAGTCTCGCTTCTGAGCTCCCAGAATTTTCATGTGCTGCTGGTGCTATTGATCTAGACCGGTGGAGGTGAGCCTGTGGCACGCATGCTGCGGCGGGCACACAGAGCCCAGCAGCTGAGCACTTTTTCTAACCTAAAACCTCAGTATTCAGGCTTAATTGCAGTGTGACAACGGAGCTTTGTGACAAATAAGCAGGTTTTGGGGCTGCGGTTTGGGCACTTGGTCTCTGAAAGGTTCGCCATCCCTGTTCTAGACAGTGGTTCCCTAATTCAGGTTCTCCAGAGGTGGCACGTCACCTGGAGAATCTGTGGATAGCACCGATTCCTAGTGCCCCAGACTTAGTCAGAACTTCACAGGTGAGACTGGAGATCATTCTAGTGAGCATCCAGGTGCAAGAACTATCACAGTCTGATCAGTTATTTTAGTCAGAAGAGCAGTTGATTGGGTTATTCTTTGGAATTGGATTGACTGCTTGGGCCTCACTATCCATGGGAGACCGGGGCAGCCGGGGAATCCTGTTCTTCTTGTCAAGACTTGTGCTGAAGGAAAACATCATCAAGAAATGTATGGTCTGGATTCTTCCAAGGCCAGAGATCTTTGTTTAGGCTGTTTCTCAAATATTATTACCATTAAGTGGCTTGTCAGCAGCTCATGGGGAAAAAAGACATATTGACTGCAAACTCAATTGGAGCCAACAATAATTCCAGACATCTGCTGAGAGACCTGAGGCCTTCTCGGCTCCCTGGAGAGACATTTAATATCCAGGCCACAGAAGGTAACAGTCCCTTGTACTCTGGGCTCCATGTACCGTGACTACTGGCCAATTAAGGGAACTTTAAGAGGAATACTGACAAACTGGAATATTTCCAGGGGAAGGAGATGAGGGACCTGGAAACTATTGTCAAGGAGGAAGGATTGAAGGAGGACTTGTAAAATGGTGGCCTGCAGGCCCTTCTAGCCGCAGACATTTGCTCAACAATCCTAGTGGTTGAAAACATTTTGCCCTTTCCAGATGGATAAGCTCTCTACTTCCTACTACTGAGTACCAAGCCAGGTCACAGAGATGTGTTATCTGCTTGTTCTGTGGAACTTTACAATCTGAAAACTTTCAGAGGGAATAAATATATATATAGGTCACAAAGAGCTAAGGAGAGAATACTTGCTATTTTTAAACATTTGAAGGCATGCATGCATGCATTAATTCATTACATTTTTTAACCTCTAGGATTGTTAATGTGAAATAATAAGAGATATATATTTATCTATCCCTGGTTCCTGGTTGCTAGGGGAATCTTTTGTTTTAATATTTGGTCTTTGACTTTGGTTCCTGACATAGAGCCCCTAAGACCTTGCAGCTTCCTGAGTGATGGGATCATCTGACACAGAGCTGCTAATTACTTTGGAATTTTCTGGTGATAGGACTGTCTTTTGCTTCCATGAAGTGACTCTTGGTGGGCTTCTAAATGGGTCCTGATCACCAGAAACACCGAGTCATGAATAGAAGCTTGGAAATTTCAGTGCTGTTCCCTCCTTTGGAAATGCAGTTAATAATCAATTGTGCCTGTGTGATTGAGGAAGTTCCAGAAAAATGCCCCAAGTCCAGGTTCTGGAGAGCTTCAGGTGGTGGACAAATACATGTGTCTGGAGGATGGTGCACCCCAACTTCTTAAGAACAGAAGCTCCTATGCTAAAAACCATCTAGACCTTATCCTGTGTTTCTCTTTATTTTGCTGTTCATTTACATTCTTCAGGATATCCTTTGAAATAAATCAGCAATAGTAAGCAAACTGTTTTCATAGTTTCTGGGAGATGCTTTGGCAATTTATGGAACCTGAAAGGGGAGGGTCACGGGAATAAGAGTTGTGGGTAACTTGGAAATAGTGCAGTCTCATGGGACTGAGTTCTTAACCTATGGAGTCTGTGCTAACTCCAGTTACTCAGAATTAAATTGTAGGCAGCTCAACTGGTGTGAGAGAATTGGTCAATGTGTGTGTTTGGGGAGGACCCCAACACATCTGAAATACTGTGGATAGAGCAAATATAGAGGAAAACAGATGGTTTTTCCTATTTCATGTTGAGCATTGCACATCTGAGACTGAATTGTGCTGGCCATGTCTACTGAGTGCCTGTAATGGGGCAGATACGGTTCCAGATGCTGGGGGTACAACCATGAAGAAGACAGATCAGTGTGGCCTCTCTTAAAGCTAACACTCTAAGATGCACATAAAGCAAGTATAAGCTGTGATAAGTACACTGAAGGAAACTGCAAGGATGTAAGATGAGAACAATAAGACACAGCTTTGTTTGGATGCTGAGTCAGGGAAGCCACAGGCCCTTCCAGAGGGGCAGATGCTGTAGTTTGGATGTGGTTTGTCCTTCACTGTTTTATAGGTTGTGGGCTTGTTCCCCAGCGTAGCAGTGTTCAGAGGTGGAGGACTTTTAAAAGCAGGGCAGAGTGAGAGGCCACAAGAGCTGCCTCTAACCCTTACTCTGGCTTCCTGTCTCACCATCTGATGGCTCCCTCCTATACCTGCTTCTGCCATTGTGGTGCCATCTGCCACAAGGTAATGAAGCTAAAGAAGCCCTCACGGAGCTGGCATTGTACTGTTTGGATTTTCAGCCTCTAAAATGGTGAATGAAATAAACCTCTTTGTAAGCACTCAGCCTCAGGTATTCCATGATAGTAATGAAAAACAGATTAATACATGGAGGAAGACTTATGAGATGAAAGCAAAGTGTGTTAATTGTAGCATTTTGTTTTGAAGAGCAGATAAACCCTGGAAGAATATTTAAAAGGGAGATTTTGTTCAATATAAAAAATCTTTCCAATTTGAGCTCTCTAAATATGCATTAAGGGGCCTGGTGAGGTAATGAGGTTTGTGACAATGGAAGTGACAGAGATGACCACAGATTTTTCATGGATAGAGCTGTGAAGGAGGTGGCAGGAGAGGATTCTTTCAACTCCAAAAAAGATCACCCACATTTCTGAGACTCTCTGAAGTGATGCAATGACCATAGCATAAAACTAGAAAAATCCTATTTTGGGCCCTTATTATCCCAAGTGAGATTATCTGTAAATTTCAGAGAAAAAACAAACGCAAAATAAGGAAAAATACATATGGCCTTGCAGACAGAGACAAGTACCCAGAGGGTAAAAACTGGGTCTTCACATGGAAAAACCCTGAGGCACTAAATTGATGTTTAGAAATATGATCAGAAAAAGCCCATCCATTGTTACTATAATTATGTTCTTCTGAAGGAATGAAGTTTGAAGCCATTGGGTGGTACAGTTTCTACCATCCTTAAAAACTATGTGTTGAACCATGTCCACATTATGGGAAATACAGATCATCATTCAGAGTTGTTTGTTTTTTGTGTGAGTGTTAAGGGGAGTTTTAGAATCAGACCTCTGGAGCCATCAAATGAGGGTGGATATGATGATTCTTTTAAAACAACCAGTCCCTCCTGAGATTGTTCTGCAGAAGTGACCCTGGATTGGTTGCTCCTGAGGGCTTTATCTCCCACCTACTTTCACCACCTCCCCGCAGGTGATTTCCTCTCCATTAGTAATAATTACAACAACTAATCGTTGAGAGTCGTCTGTGTGTTGGGCATGAGGTGCTTCTCATGTGTCATCCTTGATACTTCCTAATAATCCCTTCTCGGTTTTACTGATCAGGTCACTGAGGCCCAGGCAATCAAGGATCACAGCCTAGTCGCGAGCGACTCACAGGTACAGACAGGCTTTAAATTTAGGTGTGCCTTGCTCCAGGGCCTGATTCTTTCTGCCATGCTGCCCTCATTATCTTGGAGGATGATCCCGGAAACTAGATTTCACGGTGATAAAAATGTTAAGAAATCCTCTTTGAGAGGCTTTGGCAGAACCCAACACTCAGACAGCTAGAGGGGTAATCGCTCAGGTTGAGAAAGAAGTATTTCTAATGAATCCTGCTGTGTGTTTTCAAAGTAAAACTCTGATAGTTTGGTTAATTTAATTTTTTTTTGTTCCTTTAAATTGTGAAGTCATGTTTATAATCAGTTTGATATTCTGGATAGACAATAGAATGTATAATTTAATGTGAGTTTTTTCACATGGTGAAATATGCTTGCTTTCCTCTTTATTTCTCTTTCCTGTTTTGAGGTATAATTTACTTACAGCAGAATACATAGATCTACATGTACAGTTGAGTGGAGTTTGACAAATGTGTAGATACTCCTACTTTATCACTAATTTTCATGACCTAGAAAGGTCATGGTGCCATCCCCCTGAGGAAATTTCTGTTCTAATTTCTATCATCATATATTAATTTTGCTAGTCCTTGAATTTAACATAAGTAGAATTACATAGTACATATTCTTCTCAGTTTGGTTTTTCTCACTCGGTATGTTCATTCATGTTGTTTCACACATCTTTAGTTATTTTTTATTTCTAACTATAACTCCATTTTATGAACATACAACAACTGACTCATTTAGTCTTCTTTTGATGGATGTATAGTTTTTACAGAAGTGGCTATTAAGAATAAAGTTTCTATGAATGTTTGTACACAAGTCTTTCTGTAGGCATATACTTTTATTTCTCTGAAGTTTATTCCTAGGAGTTTATTCCTAGGGGTTAAGTGTTGTAAAGTAGAATGTGTATAAAAACCTGAAAAATTTTTTTCCAAAGTCATAGTGTCTTTTTTATTTTCTCATTTGATATGGTCAGCCTTTAATTTTAGTTGGATCCCACTATGGCTTTAATTTATATTTCTTATCACCCATACTGTTAATCATTTTTTCATGTGTTTATTGCATATTCCTATGCCATTTCTTGGGAAGTATGTATTCAAATCTTTTGCTCCTTTATAATTGGGCTATTTTTAGAGATGTATTAATTTGTAGCACTTTACGTATTCTGAAAATGAATCTCTTTTCATATATATAGTGAATATTTTCTCATACAGATAGTCTTCTTTTTTTCACTTCCTTAATGATAACTTTGATGAGCAGAAGCTTTTACTTTTTAATGAAATTGAATATCATTTTTCTCTCTGAGTGCTTTCTGCATTCTGATGAAAAAAGTCTTTGACTATCCCAATCGTGAAGATGTTCATTTGGGTTTCTTCCTAGAAGCTTTAGAATTTGTTTTTGTTTTGTTTTCACATGTAGATTCATGATTAACCAGAAATAATTTTTGTATGTCCTAATATAGGGGATCAGCATTAGTTTTCACACACTTTTTTTTTATTCATTCCAGCACTATTTGCTATTATGGCACCATTGTTATTCCTCCCTTAAATTACATTGAATTTTGTTGCAGATCTACTGACTGAATGTGTATGGGTCTTTTATGAACTCTGCTCTTCTTCACTGATCTATTCATTTTTCCTTGTGTCGACAGACTGTTTTAAGGCAACTTTAAAGTCTTAAAATCTGCAAAGAGACATACCAAGGTTTTGACTGACTTTATGTTTGATCTGTGTTTCAGTTAGGGAAGAATGGATAGCTTAGCAGTAATGAATCCTCTGATCTGTGAATAGCTCTCCCACTTATTTAGGTCCTTTAAAATTTCTCTCAGCAATGTATTCATACTTTAGAAACATGGAAGACTTGCACATACATTTTTTAAAATTATTATTATGTATGCATTGTATTTTGATGCTATTATAGTATTTTTTTGGGTTTTTTTTGTTTTTTTTTTGGTGCTGGGGATCGAACTCGGGTCCTTGTGCTTGCAAGGCAAGCACTTTAACCACTGAGCTAAATCCCCAGCCCGCTACTATAGTATTTTAAAATTATGTTTTTTGTTTCTGTCGGTACCAGGATATAGAAATAGTGCTGATATTTTATTTGTTTATTTACCAAGAACATATATTGGTACATTGTAGATAGATATAATGATCACATTCATCATAGTTAGTTTGTACTTGTATATGGTATATCTTGGTTCCCCCCCTTTCCCACCCCTCCCTTCCACTCCCTTTCCCCTCCTTATTTACAATAGCTTTATTTCCATTTTTTCTTTTTCTTTTCTTTTCTTTTCCCCTTCCTTCCTTCCTTCCCTCCTTCCCTCTCTTGCTCTATTCCCATTTGAACTTCGTCTTTCTTTTTCACCGTATCTATTATAGCTTTTTCTCCTCATTTACACTTACAGTTTCTCATATCAGAGAAACAATTCGATATGTAGTCATGTGTGTCTGATTTATTTCACTTAAGAGTATGGCCAACATTATACTAAATGGTCAAAAACTCAAAGCTTTCACTTGCAAATCTGGAACAAGACAAGGATATCCACTATCACCACTGTTACTCAATATAGTTCTGGAAACACTGGCCAGAGCAATTAGGCAAAAGAAAGAAATTAAAGGAATAAAAATAGGAAAGGAAGAAGTTAAATTATCATTATTTGCGGATGACATGATGCTATATGTAGAAGACCCTAAAAACTCCACTAAAAGACTTCTAGATTTAATAACCAAGTTCAGCCATGTAGCTGGATACTGTTGATTTTTATGCATTTTCATTTTAGCCCATGGCCTTGTTAAATTCTCTCAGTAGTCCTATTAGTTTCTTTGTTGTTTTCTTTGGATTTTCTATATACATGATTATACTGTTTGCAAAGAGTTTTATTTCTTCTTAATTAAGTTTTATGCATTTTATTTTCAGTTTTACATCATTCTTTTTTTCTTATATATGACTTAAAGGTACCATTTTTCCTTGAAATACTGCTTCAAATACATCCCACAAGTTTTGATATGTTCTGGTTTCATTATCATTCAGTACAAAGTATTTTGTAAATTCTGCTGTCATTTCTTCTTTGACGCAGGGCTTATTTGGAAGGATGTGGCTTAATGTCTAAATATGTAAGGGTTTCTGGTTATCATTTGCTTATCGATTTCTATTTGGGTTACACTTTGCAGAAAGAATATACACTGGTAATTTCAATTTTGTGTATGTTAAATTATTTACTATTAACCCACATTTCTCTGATGTTATATTCAGTATTTTAATTATTTTTTCTTTCTATACTTCTTTTCTTCTATTTCTTAATTACATATCCTTGTATTCCTACTCTTTCTTTTGTTTCCAGTCTGCTCCTAAGCTTATTTCTTATTTTTTGCATGTGTCAGACATGATATTTTTCTATTCTAGTATTTCTCTTTGGATCTTGTTTAGAGCTGAAGTTTCTCTGATGAAATTCCTCTCTACTCACCCACAAGCTCTTTGTTCACCTTTGTTTCTAAATACCTTAACATCTTCAAAATTGTTATTTCAGGCCTCATCTACTGATTGCAACATCTGGTCAGCAGGGGGGTCTGCCTCTATTGACTGTTTTCTTTTTTACATTTGGGTCATATTTTCATTCTTTATGTGTCTCGTAATATTTTTCTTGTATATCAGAAATTTTTAGTAAGCTACCAGTAGGACTAAACTAGATTGTATATTTTTATTTTGAATTTCCCAGAAAGCACCTTCCCTGTCCTCTGTCCAAAAGCCTGGGAAATAGATTTTTATGAAGATCCTTTCCTAGGTCTAGCAGAGAAGGGACTTCAGTTAGTTTCAATTTACTTCTTGCTAGTGAGATTATGATTTATCTTGGCCTTTCAGTATAACCTCCAAAGTCTTGCTTTACACGAAGTGGGCTGATCTCTTCAGTTTTTCAAGATTTGAACCTAGTTTCAGGTTTGCTTTGTTTGATTTCACCTCCAGATTCAACTCTAGAAGAACTCTGGAACTAAAGAAGCATGAAGGCTGAGAAGAGCTCTCTCCACCTCTCTTTGCTTTCTATCTCTGCCCAGCTGCTACTGACCTGGCAAAATTCTCAGGCGGAGAATTGTTCTGAGAAATTTATTTGTGTACTTGAGACTCTTTGAGATGCCAATATTTTATGTTAGCCCATACTATTGTTGAAAGTTAGCTTATTTTTCCTCATCCAGGAAAATCTTTCTGCTTATGATACAACTGCTTTTTCACCTGCCTCAGGCTAAGATATTTGCCCCAAGTATGAGAAGAGGCTGTTCTCAGTCTGCTGTTCTCTGATGGGCACACTCACTTCTGGAATTAGTTTATTTAGATTGTGTGTGTGTATGTTTGTCTATTGTTGTTCAATGACTTTGGAGAAAAATATCATTTTAGCTTGTACATTGTTTTCATTTGTTATAATGAAAGTAACAATCTTTATGTCTTGCTATATCTTAACCAAAACAACGCCGTAGTTTCTTGGAGTTTGGTTCTAGATTAACTTCGAGAGTCAAATGTGACGCCTCAAGACAACATAAAATATTTATAGTTCTAGATTTAGACTTAGAATGCCAGTTGCTTGAGTCATGAACAGTATTTGGCCTTGTAAAATATTGTTATTTTAACCCTTTCTTTTTCCAACCCAAAGCACTTGTATTTTATTGTATAAGCCTATCCCATATACCCTTTCCCTTTTTTAAATCCAGTACAAATCGTGATCTGGCTTTTCCATTGATCTGTCTCCCCTGGTACCACCTTGATCTAAATTACTATCCTTGTCAGATAATAACAATTTCTTATTCTTAGGAGTCTAGCTGATCTCCCCCACCTCCTCTCTGGGCTCCCTCTAGTCCAGCCCCAAAACTGTAGCCAAACTGATGGTTATAAAACTATAAATTGACCATGTTGGCCTAGTCCTTAAACTCCTCCAGTGATTTCTCATTGCTTATAAGGCCCAAACAAAGCTCAACTTGTGTGCTCTTCAGCTCTATTTTGCATCTCTGCCCCTGCTTCCCAAAGTTCCATTAGTTTTCTTTTATTCCCTACTCTTTTGTTTAGTCATACCACAAAGTCTTTGTACAAGCTGACCTCTCTATCTGGAGTATCATTCCTTCCTCTCCCTAGCTAGTTGATCAACTTTCAAATATCACCTCAAGAATCCCTTCTCAAAGAAGTGATTACCCTGGCCTCCTTGGCTATTGCACTTCTTCTTATCTCAAGTGAAGACACTTGACTCAGTGATGAATTTTGTGTTGTTTGTGGAACTAGCTAGTGATTGGCAGTGTCCTCCATTAGACCACAAGCTTGTATGAGGAGAGAGAAAAATATTGGGATCATCATTTTATCCCCAATGCACAAAACAGTGACCAGAATTTAACAAAGTGTGTGAAATGAAGGAGTGAACAAATTAATTAATTTGGAGAAAACAAATATATTTTATTTCCTTAACACGGGGTGTGTTCTTTAAATGGCTCCAATGTGTGTGCTATCCGTCTTCATCTAACATGTTTTCTAAAAACCAGAAGAAGACTCTTGGACTTCAGAAATTTGTCTTAAATCAGATTTAAAACATAAGGCTACTTACTACATAGGAAATATGCCTGCCTTTAAACTCCAAGTTGACCACGATAAATGTGTTATTTAGTACACCATAGCAGAAGAATATGACTCACAGAGCAATAAAGGACTTTTCTAATTCTTTCTTTTCTGGCTGCATTGATACGTTTATTTTTCTTGACCTAGATAACTTGACTAGATGGAAATTGAACATTTGCCAATTAATTAGCGACTTAAATCACTTGTGAAAATGGCTGTAAAAATCAATTCAAGCTGACATAGCTGACTCTTCGAATGCCATGTAAACATAGTGGTGTTTTCTTTTTCTGTGGTGGTGTCCAAGGAATTGTGGTCAAGACTTAAGATCCCTTTAGGACCTCCCCCATAGACTTCTTGAAAGACTGGGTCTCGTTACCTAAGCTATTCTTAAATCATCTCCAGGTTTCCAATTCCATTCCTCATCAGTCTTTTGATCCAGTGTGCAATTACTGGCATTGAAAATGGTGGAATTGTAAAAGAAACTTCCCTCCTTCAAAAGTCAGGACGATTGAGTTTCACAATCACATGGGAATAATTTTGATGTTTAGGTTTCCAATAATTCTTTGGCATAACATCTCGAATGCTACTGGCATCTCCATGGTGACTCAGAGTTGAGAGACTCTCAGGGTCTCTGTCAGGGGCCTTGTCTTAGCATTTTAAATGTCAGGGAAGACAGCCTATGCGGGCACAGCTTCTCTCATACAGGTCTGAGATCCTCCAGGATCTCATTTTGCCTTGTCTTTTTACACAGGGTAAAAGATATTGCTTGAGGAAAAGAAAGAAGATATAATTAGACTGTCTGCTAGGAGGAAGGAAGCAGTTGGCTGTTCCCTGCCATATCTTTATTTTTTTAAAAGAACAAGTAAATAAGTTCAAGAAAGACCAGATTGTATCTAATATTTAATTTTCTTGACATTTTAATATGATTAACTGGAATTGAGCCAATCTGGAATGGTTTAAAATGTCAAGAAATGCCTGTTTGTGGTTTGTCTATGTGTGTGTGCATGCGTGTGCGTGTGCACACGTGAATTCATGTTACATGTATTAGTAAAGAAATAATTACTCTCTGGTTGAACATGTTTCCAAAGAACACAGATAGCAAGAAAACAGAATAACTTCTTGTATAGACTAATTCCTAAGCATTTTGTTTCTTTGCAACATCTCTCTCTTCAGCATGTATGTAAACATGTGGTAATCATGGGAGAAAAGAAATCTTGGGCAAGAATTTTAGCACCACTGTATTAATTCATACTTCTATAGGAATATTATTAGTGAAGCTTTTATTCCAATATTTACTTCACATGAAATAGAAAGACAATAGAATTTCTTCACATTCACTTCTTCAACAATTTTTTTAAACATCTACTATGTAAGGTATCTTATTTGGTACTATTAATTATTTGTAAACATGAAAATTTTATAACTTGAAAAATACCATTGTTTACATTTATTTTTCTCATCCACCTTTACTCTATTATTCTTGTATCCTTATATCCGGATTACTTTTGTTAGTACTTTCTAGTACTTCAATGAAAGAGACTTTTGTGACTTATGATATTACAAAGGTAATAATGAAAATAACAAGTAACAGTTATTTGGGGATTATGTTCACTGTGCTAAGTACCTTACGTGCTTTATCTAGTAAAACATAGTGGCCCCGTGAGGTCATATCTATTTTTATCTCTTCTTTACACATGAAGCAACTGAGGCAGAGAGTTCAGATAACTTGCCCAAGGTTGCACTGGTAGTAAGTAGCAGAGCTAAGACTGGACAGGCTGAAAAATCATGAAAGGATGAAGAGACTTAATTTGTGCAACAAAGACATGAAACACATAGGAAAGAAATAACATATAGTATTTAAAGTCAAGAAACCAAGGTAGCTTAAGAAGACACAAATTCATTCTGCTGATTCTAGACATATTTATATGAACTCTTTAAAAGTAAGAGGAATTAAGGTATTTCATGTACAGGTACCAAATACTCACAATGAATACAGATGTTGTATGTCATAAACCTGAACTAAGAATAATAATAACAAGAATGAAAATGGGGGAAGGGAATTTAGAGATGAGTGGACGGAGGTGAATGGGAAAGAGAAGAGGATTAAAAAGAAACAAGCCATGTTATGTACATGTACCTACTCCCTAATAGGAATATAACTTTTATGTACTGCAAACATCGACTAAAAATAAAAAATAGGCACAGAGGTAAAATTAAACAGACTGATCAATAAAAGAAAACAAAATTCTGGAAACAGATTCACATATAGATAAATATTTAAGACTTCACAAAGTTTTTACTTCAAGAAGAGAAATGATAGGTCAATAATTGTTAAGAACAACATCTAACATTTGCTATGCTTTGGGCAATATCTAATTCTTTTTGTTGTAACACTTTTCACCCTCAAAGCCACCCTATGAAATATATACCATCATTCTCATCCCTATTTTATAGATTAGATAAGGAAAAGATTCTTTTTTTTTTTTTTTGTGGTGCCGGGGATCGAACTCAGGCCCTTGTGCTTGCAAGGCAAGCACTCTAATCACTGAGCTAAATCCCCAGCAAGGAAAAGATTCTTAAGGTACAAGTCCGCCAGTGTGGATGCAGAGCCAGGGACTATAACCACCAGTTATACTATATATCCATTAGGAATCCTGCTTAGTCATTTAGAAAAAGTGAAATTGTGACTTGACCTCACATCTTACAACAAAGTAAGTTTAGATGATTTGAGTGTTTAAAAACAAAATATGAAACAGTAAATATACCAGAAGAAACTATAATTAACAATCGAGATAATTAGGATTGGAAAAGTTATTTCTTTTTTTTAAATTTTATTTTATTATACCAAGAACATGTATTGGTGCATTGTAGATAAACATACTGATCACATTCATCATAGTTAATTTGTACCTGTACATGACACATCTTGGTTCCTGCCATTTCCCACCCCTCTCTCCTGCTCCCCCTTCCCTCCTTATTTACAATAGCTTTATTTACATGTTTCCATTTTTTTCTTGTCTTTTCTCTTGCCCTTTCTTTTCACCCCTCTTCCCTCTCTAGTTCTATTCCCATTTGAATATTATCTTTCTTTCCCATAATATCTATTGTTCCTTTTTGTCCTTATTTACACTTGTGGTTTCTCATATCAGAGAAACAATTTGATATGTAGACATGTGTGTCTGATTTATTTCACTTAAGAGTATGTTCTCAAGGTGCATCCATTTACCTATAAATGTTTCAAGTTTATCCTTTTTATGGCAGAGTAGTACTCTATTGTATTTAAAAAACACATCTGAAATGAATAGACACCTCTCAGATGAAGAGATACGAAAGGCAAATAAATGTATAAAAAAGTGTTCAACATCACTGGTCATTTGAGAGATGCAAATTAAAACAATGCTAAGATTCCATCTCACTCCAGAAAGAAAGGCTATTATGAAGAAATTAACCAATAATAAATGCTAGCGGGGTTGTTGGGAAAAAGGAACCCTCTTCCACTGTTGGTGGGAGTGTAGGTTGGTCCAATCATTGTGGAAATCAGTGTGGAGATTCCTCAAAAAACTACAATTAGAGGTTCCATTTGACCCAGCTATTCGTCTGCTTGGTATCTTCCCAGAATTAAAAACATCATACAACAGTGATACATGCACAACCATGTTTATAACAGCACAGTTTGTAATAGCTAAGTCCTACAAACAACCTGAATGTCTAGCAACTAATGAATGGTTAAGAAGATAAGAAGATGTGTTTTTTTTAACACAATGGAGTACTACTCTGCCATAAAAAATGGAAAAGTTATTGCTAAAAAGAAATACTTTACAATTTTGGTTACACCATAATTAGGACATCTATATAGAAAAACACAATGAAATACAGTCAAAAGGAAAAGGAAAAATGAGGGCTCAGGACTGAAAAAAAATTTACTATCTTTAATATATAAAGATGAATAGTCACTAAGAAGTGAGTCAAAAATATCAACGTATAGGACTAAATACTAACATAAAAATTAAATATCAGTGGTAACAGATGTGAGAATAGTTTCACTTTTGTTAGTGCTCGAAAAGATACACAATGAGGTTTTTTTGGCCATTGAATTGGCAAATGATATTATTTGTTTGTATGGAGAGTTGTAGAAGGCTGGCATTGTTATACATGGCTGGTAGAATTATAACTTTGTCAGAGGGCAATTTTGCAAGATGTTTAAAACCTCTCTCTATATATAGATATTACATATATTAGTATTTATATATGACATATATATTAATATTTATATATATTTACTCAGCAATTCAATTTTTAGGAATTTATTCAAAGATCATTTTATGTTCAGGAATTTATGTACAATTGTGCTAATTGAAGCATTATTTCTAATAGTAAAATGGTGTAAACAACTAAAAAAACAACAAGAGAGGAATAGCTTAAATAAATGAAACTAAAATACACCTATAGTGAAATCTGTACCTACAAATTGGATTCATGCTCTGTGTGTCATTTTAGATCATATTTTATTATTAAGGGTAAACATGATCTTGTGTTGTAGATAACAGTTATTGTTTGCCGACCTATGTCAATTTTGCCTAAGTCTTGGTAATAACATCCCATAACTCATTTGGGATATCACTAGTTCCCCATGCAAGTCAGGTGGAATTGGTCTTTTTCCATCTTTAGGGATGGAAGCTGGTTGACTGAAACAAACAATATTCTGGTATCCACCTGGCCATAGTGATGAGTTCAGAGGTAAAGATATCGTGCAAGCATATTTTTACCAGGGTGTACCTCATAACTTTTGCTGGGAATTCCTGAGACAAAAAATGATCTTGCTTCTTTCGAACGCTGTCATGAAAGCAAATGGCTTCAGAAGATATTGGCAGTCAACTTGGATCATAAGAAGGAAGGCTACTAACGGGGCTGATGGTGATGGGAAGTACAGCTGAAAAGTGGTGAAAGAGAAAAAACGTCCTCTTCACATCCTTGAGGATACCCTAGATAAAACCTGTCTGAGGCAAGCATTATAGACCATCTCAGACTCTTCAGTGTGTGAGCTCATAAATTCTTTTCCCTGCCACACATTTTAAAAGCTATTTTGGGTAGGCATGTCTATCCCATTCTATTGAAAGCATTTTAATAGATACACATTTCTCTGTCTCCTACACAACACATATATTCATTCAGGGTATACTTACTACATTCTGAGTAAAATACAAATGGCTGAAGATTGAAATACATATTCTGCCACCTAGGGGTTTAGCTCAGTGGTTAGAGTGCTTGCCTAGCAAGCAGAAGTCCCTGAGTTCAATCCCTGGGACCAAAAACAAAAACAAATATATATTCTGTCAAAGCAGACACTAGAGTCAAATGTCACAGTCATTAACAGAACTTCTGGAATATAAGAGTGACATTTTATGCAAGTGTTCAAATTATGATGGTTTCATTGTCAATATTTAATAGAAAATTGATAATTTTGTTGTTTTAGTCTATAAATACAGTAGTTTCTTGGAATTGTCAACTGTTAGACAGTTCTTGCTGCTACATTTCTGTACATTTCCATACTAAAGGAAGAGTCACTTTTAATTGGCATATTTAATAATGTCACCAACCATTTTGTACAACAGAATATAATTTAGAAGAAGATTTCAACAATGGTTTTCTAAAAGGGACTTCATATTCAAGATTCATAGCTTTAGCAAATTTCAAAATCATTTATTTTTGACTACCCCAAATGACTGGTCACTGAGAGATAATTTTTATCAGCTTTTTATTTAAGTTCAAGGACTATTAAGAGCTGTCTTCCTAGAGAGTTCTTATGAGGTTGGCATTATGAACCTTGGGTTAGTGAAAATAAAATGTGTTATACGTGTCCACTTTCCTTTTCCAATTTGTTGTATAACTTAGAAGCTGTACTTACTGTTTCTGGCTAAAAGATAGTTATTATGGATTCGTGATCTGAGATTTTTTTTTCTCCTTGTGAGATTTTCAAGTAGTAGAGTTTGCATTGTAGTTTAAATTCACCCTTAAAACAAGTTAAAAAAAATTCTGAAACAGGATTTTTTCTTTAAAAATTCATGGCTAAATAGAATAAATAGCTGAGTATTAGCCTGCTTTATAGTATAATTTAAATTTTTATAAATGTATTTTGGTTCAGAAAGGATGTTCTGATTTTCCTAAGTTATTAGCTAATTCATTCTCTAAAGCTACTGTAATAAACACAGCATGGTAGTGGCAAAAAAAAAAAAAAAGACCCCAGGACCAATGAAACTGATTAGAAATAAGTCCAAACACTCTCAGTCATCTTATCTTTGACAAAGGGGCCAAACACCCTCACTGGAAGAAAGATAGCCTCTTTAATGAATGGTGCTGGAAAAACTGGCTTTCCACATGCCAGAGGTTAAAACTAGACTCATATCTTTCCCCATGCACTAAGCTAAAATCGAAGTGGATCAAAGATCTAAACATTAAAACAGAAACCCTAAATCTTCTGGAAGATAGAATAGGTAGAACTCTTCAAGACATAGGTGTAGGCGAGGACTTTATGAACAGAGCCCCAGTTGCCCAGGAAATATCACATAGAATCAACAACTGGGATCTAAGCTTATTAAAAAGCTTTTGCTGAGCAAAAGAGCCACCAACAGAGTGAAGAGACAACCCCCAGAGTGGGAAAAAAATTTTGTCAGCTATTCCTCCAACAGAGGAGTAACATCTTGAATATATAAAGAACTAAAAAAATTTAGACCCCCAAAATTTAAAGACCCAATCCAAAAATGGGCAGCTGAAATGAATAGACACTTCTCAGATGAAGAAGTAGAAACTGCAAATAAACATATGAAAAAATGTTCAACACCACTGGTCATTCGAGAGATGCAAATTAAAACAACACTGAGATTTCATCTTACTCCAGAAAGAATGGCTATTATCAACAAATCAGCCAATAACAAATGCTGGAGGGGCTGTGGAGAAAAAGGAACCCTCCTCCACTGTTGGTGGGAATGTAGACTGGTACAACCACTATGGAAATCAGTGTAGAGATTCCTCAAAAAACTAGGACTAGAGGTTCCATTTGACCCAGCTATTCCCCTTCTTAGTATCTTCTCAAAAGAGTCATACCACAGCAATATACACAAACTCATGTTTACAGTAGCACAATGTGTAATAGCTAAATCTTAGAAACAGCCCAAATGCCCATCAATTGATAAATGGATAAAGAAAATGTGATGTTTTTTATACAATGGAGCACTACTCTGCCATAAAGGATGCTAAGCTTGAGCTATTTCTAGGTAAATGGATGCATCTTGAGACCATACTCTTAAGTGAAATACATTGAACATGTAAGTCCTTTTATCAAAGGAGATGGAGAGCTGTTAATCCTCACCTAAATCTACTCCAGGTCAGTATTCTGTTTCCTTCTCTCTGCCTTCTCATTTTTGGGTTAAACAAACTTTCCTTGTAGTAATCATTCACCATATCCCCTTTTGAACAACTGGAGAACTAAGAGAAAAAGAGAAAAGTCCTCCTTCAAAGGCATGCTGTTATTCTTATGTCTCTTTATGGCTTTAAACCACTTGGCAGATTAATTTTTTAAAAAAGCTTGCATGTTGGAGATAGCCTTGGAATCCCACTTTGCAGAGGAGTCCTGGAACTTAGCAAATAAATGGATCCAGAATTATTAGAATGATTCTATTCTCCTCTGTCCTTAGAATGCTTAAAGATAGAAAAATCATTTGAGGAAAAGCCCCACTACATGTATGTACACACAAGCATATTGTTTTCCTTATATATTATTTTCCATATTCCTTGCCAAAAAATGCAGGCAAAGTCTTTGCCAAATCATGTTGGGTTGCATACTGGAAGGAAACATAGGTTTCCTTTGGGGTGGAAACAGATAGAGAATGTGAATCTTGGGGTCTAGCATATCTTTGCAGCTAAGACAGTTAGTTATTCAAGGTCTGATCCAGGCAATGCAGGTTCAAATTCTGGCTGCGCCTGTAGACTTTAAAAAAACAAACAAACAAACAAACAAAAAACAAAGCAAAGCAAACTGAAAAAAAGTTCCCAGCCACCAACTCCAGTGTTTTTCCCAGTTGGTGTGGACCTCAGAGATGAGTGTACAGTTGGGCTTCTGGAGGGAGCTGTGCCTGCTTGTCTGATCATCCTGCCAGGCAGAATTTGACCTTCTCCAGGTCTGCACAGCTTGTGAGGGACTTGATGAATGACCTGTGTCTAGTTTAGTGTGTCTAGTTTACATCTTCGTTAACACCCTAATCTTATAGAGGAGGATAAAAGTGGCTGATCAAAGACATACTGATACCATCCTGGTCTAACTAATAAATGGATAAAGTAATGGAGCAAATGCTTACAGGAACACTGAGCTGGACCAGTTACCCTGCAACTGTGAAAGTGCATTGACTTGTGACAGTATGTGATATTGTGATTCTATCGATAGGCTTGCAGAATGGCTGCATATTGAAATCAAAGTTATAACTTTACTTAAAACATTACACTAATTCTACTTGGTAAAATTCAGAGCACAAATCTTATGCCAAAGAAGCTAATGAGTTTGCTTGGCATGCACACTTAGTGATTGCAGATCAAGATCCTTTCCCTCTTCGAAATTAGAATTAGAAACCTTTAAGCACAATTTAAAAGAACTCAAAAACCTGTTTTTCAGTTCTTCAATACATTGTTATTTTTCTTAAATTATGAGGAAAGTATAAAATGTATTAAAGCTGCAACTTAATAGATCTAAGGCAGCGTTCGATCTTGGAAAAAAGTAATGTCCCAAGCATTCTTCTTTCTTTAAGCTTTAGACTTGGTGCAGAAGCACGCAGGGGTAGGAAGGAAGATGGATTCTCCCATTCATTGAAATTTGATTAGCATTTTGCTCAGAACGTCCCAGCCAAATGAATGCATTGGGTTGTCATCAGCCAATGGGTTTGGTCCCAAGATGGGCTATACCCAAAGATGGAGCTCTGCCACCAGGGGCTGTAATCCAAAAACACGGCAGGACTGTGGGCAGGAACTGAGCTCCTGGTGCCCCTCAAGCTGGCTGTGAGACGGTTCTGTGGTAACTGCTGCTGTCTAGGACACTTGGCTTATTAATGTGACCAGAGTAGAGCAGAGCAAAGTGTTTGTGCCTTTGCCAAGGGCGAGGCGGTTGCTATGGGAGAGGTAGTTTGAGGAGGGGCTCCTGGCTTGGCTGCTGCAGAATCTTTGAAGGGAAGGCTGGTGAGAGTCGACATGCTATTGTCTTCTAGAAACCTAATAGGACACACATTTTTTCCAGTAAGTGAGACAATTGCAGAATCTGTATTTCTTAAATTCTTAAAAGGGGATCTCACACACATAAGAGAGTAAACTCATAACTAATATCCCTTTGGGAGGAAAATTGTACTTTCAATTACCATACTCACATGGTCTTTCATTTAATTGTGAACACTGTTGTTGGAACTGGGCTAGCAGCCAGTTCTCAAAATAGTATAAATGGGAAATATTTAGGCAAGCTGTGTGATGTATACTAGGTATGTTTGGTTATTGTAATTCATTTCCCTTTGGTCCTTTCAAAGCATTCATGATGGATTATGGGGTTTGATATTATTACAGGAGGCGTCACTTCCCATAAATGACACTGCTGGGCTAAAGGTTACAGCAGTCAGAACTCACTCCTAGCAAATGAGAGTATGTATGCCTTATTGGGGAATCATGCTCAAAAATAACAAAACCTTCGAGTAGAGTAGGTAGGATATTTACTTCAAATACAAAGTTGAAAAAAGTTGAATGTTGATCTTTAAAGTTATTTTCAGCTCTAATATTGTATGATGTAAATTTCCAGGTTGTTAACCTCAGACTGAAACAGGGGAAATAGTGCTCTCTACCATGGGGATCACCCTCAGTGTTGATATGTGGATTAAATAAATTAGTGTATGAAAGTTACCTTCTCTAGTGCCTGGCACATAGGAAGAGCTCAGTAAGTATTAAAGGCTGTGATTGCTCTTTTTATGGGTCTGAGTTTTAACACCTTCTTCAAACCAACAGTATATTCCATGTTCCTTATTCTATCCACAGAGCTTCACATACTGCTTAACAGGAAGTTTACCCCCTTTCAGTAATGTTGCCACTGCTCAGACAATCCGCAGTTTTTGTCTCTAAAACAAAGACAGCCACTAACAGAGTTAAATCGATTGAGAAGGTGTTTCCGAGGTACCCTTAAAAGATGTTATTCAAATACTTAACACAAAGTTTTGGATTGGCTGTCGCTAGTATGGCTGCCCCACATCGAAATTTCCCAGATGCGTGTTCATTTTAAAGGAAGGTTTTCTTATCATGCGGGGAGGCAGACAGATCAGGAGATGACTGTTACTGGAAAGATGGTTTGTTACAGCTCCCAAGAGGAGAGGATACACTAAGACACCAGGCCGCACAGGGGACCCAGGTGAGTCAGGAGAAAGGAGGGCGAGGGAAGAACATGAGCAATAGCCACTGTGTGTGTGTGCGCGCGTGTACACACGCACATGTGCCCTGTGGGAAGGAATGGGCAAGGCAGAGTATGCAGGCTCAGCAGTTTTATGATTGGCTGGCAGGACTGAACATAGCTGTCCAGCACTTGGCCCTAGGGTACTTAGGGCAGAGTGGGGAGGCAAAGTGTGGAAGCTTCACCTATGAGTACTTCTGTGAAGGAAGCTACCAGTGGATATGGGCTCTGAACTGATCTGTATGCCTACTTTGATGGCAAATATGGACTGTAAGCTTGGATCAAGTGACATCTAAGAATTCATAAAACATACTTCCAGGTGTGTCTGTGTGTCTGATGTGGGTCAGCAGGCTGAGAAGGAAGAGCGTCCCTGAAGATAGGCACTGCCCAACAGGCTGGGGGCCAGTGGAAGGAGGAAGGCTGCCAGCCCATGCAAGCTCAGTTCTTGAGCAAGTGCATCCTTTGCTGCTGTCATTGCTTGCAAACATCTGTTTCCAGCTTCTTCAGCTTCTCAACATAGATTCACCCTGAAGACTTTCTAGGGAGCATCCATGTCTTTGGCCTCAGAATGGCTACCTCACTAGTCCCGCATATTCTGAGTCTTCCAGTGTCTTGAACTGAGCAGGTACTGGACTTTCTAGGTCTCCAGGGTGCAGATGGCCATTGTGGGACTATTCAGCCTCTGACAGTGTGAGCCCTTTTTATAATTATAAGTCCTTTTTTATAATTATATGTAGCCTCTTGGTCTGTTCCTCTAGAGCACCTTGACTAATATACCTATGAAAAGTGCACCCAAGGGAGGCACTTGCTATCCCTGGGAAATGGCCCTAGAGGAGCAGCCTCTCCAGCAGAGCAAGACCCCAGATGCCAGAGCACCAAGAATTCAAATAGTGGAAAAATATACAAAAGAATACTAAAAATAAGAAAATATAGTTAATATGCTGTTTCCTATTCATAACATCTTCAGATTTTTGTTTGTTTGTTTCTTACCTGGAGAGGACCTGAGGAGTTTGGATGAGGATGGAAACAGAGAAACTTAGCTGGAGTGAAAGGAACCTATTGTTACCAGTCTCTTGGACTTGTTTTGTGCTCTGTGTGAATAAAAGAGATAAGTGGCAGAGACTGATGAAAATTCTCTATCTAGTCCCAAGAGGTGATTTCAGGCAGGCCGCATAAAGACTATGGCGTGGAATCTGGCTCTTGTGGGATTTTTCCTGCTGGCTCTGCAGGCAGGAATGAAGGAGTAGAAGACAGAACAGAGTGAGAGCAAAGCAGACATGTGGGGAATCCCTTTGGGCACTCGCGAGCGTGACTTGGGACTATCAGGCCTGCTATAGCAGGTAGCATTACTTTATTTCAGGACCCTTTTCATTCATTCAAGACTTTCTTAATATTTACTGAGCTCTTTGTATGAGTTATAGAAAAAAATTCATCATGCTTATTTTATAGCTCCTTCAAGCTCTTACCCTAAATATGAATTAAACAGATTGACGAGTTGTTATGGTTTAGATCTAAAATGGCCCCTGAAGCTTCACGTGTTTGGAAGGTGACTAGATATGGGGGCACTATAGCTAACTTGCTGTTGGGACCTGGGGCCTGGTTGGAGGTAGGTCACTCGGAGCATGACCCGGAAGCATGTATCTCCCTCCCCGGGTCCTCCTTTCACTCTCTGCTTCCTGGCCTCCATGATATGAGCGACCTTCTTCAGCCAGGCTCTTCCACCTAGCTGTTTTGCCCTCAGAGCAGGCTAACCATGTATGAACTGAGACCCCTGGAGCCATAAGCCGCAATAACTTCCCCTCCTTTAAGATGTGGGTGTCAGGTATTCTGCCGTGATGCCAGTGATGACAGAAGAGACTAAAATACCAGTCCCCTCTTTCTCCAGACCTTCCCTTCATGTCTTACCATGACCAGTCATATGTTGGAAGCTGCACGAGGCAAAGAGACAGCAGCTGGGGCCATCTGTCAGTCATGCTTCCGGCAGTAAGAGATTTGAGTGACACATTTTCATTGCCACCACATCTGGGATCAAAGGAATTTTGGCTTCTTCCCATATCTAATTTGGCTTGAACATTTGAGGATTTGCTACCGTTGGGAAGAGTCAGTGAATGTTCCACAGGATTTGAAAGCAATCCCAGAGAAAGCATTCTGAAAAAAAAGAGATAACTTTGAATTAGTACATATGCAAAGTGCCACTGAGGATTGATTGAGTTCGTTGTGCACTACATAAACCATCTGGCAGAGGGGGCTGAGATGTAGCTCTCAGTTTGTTCAGCAGTCTGTGTGCCTCAGAGTGGGGTTGCCTCTGCCCAGAGAGGTTGCTTTACCTCATCTGCCCAAACGTTAGTCCTAGGACCCAGTTCCAATGTCAAATATCCTTTAGAGCCACTTGTAGAAAGAGAGGTATGTACATCTACCTCATGGAAACCTATCAAAGACTTCTTCATTTGCCCACAAGATCAAAGGTGCGGGAACATCTATGAAAGACACACCAGCCTCTACCTGCTTCTTACTTCAGCACTTTTTCTGGCCAGTGGAATTTCTCCCCATCCTTCCCCCTCCACATTCCCTCCTCACCCTTAACTTTGTGTCCCTCCCTTGCAGTCACGTCCAGGGCTGCCCTGTGTGCTAAACTTTCTGTACCAAGACTTACTTACATTGTATTCAGTCCTGCACCAA
Organism: Hystrix cristata; assembly: GCA_004026905.1. NCBI lineage: Eukaryota > Metazoa > Chordata > Mammalia > Rodentia > Hystricidae > Hystrix > Hystrix cristata. The sequence continues at coordinate 210,926 of PVJO010000146.1, forward strand.
CCTGCCAGTAAACTTTCTGTGAGAAACAATCAGGACTGAATAGCTTCTCAGTGCAGCTAAACAGTGAAAAGAGCTCCTAGGGGAACAGTAAGAGGAGTTTTGTCTGACTCACTTTGTACCAGGCGATCTACCAAGTGACTGCATTTCAGATGCACACAGTGGTGACGGGGCGTCTGCCTCCTCATGTTCTCAAGAGGAGAGTAAGGCCCTGGGGCTCATGTGACTACACCAGGCTGATGGAGTTAATGGTCACCCAAGTCAGGTGTGGAACCCAGACACGCCCTGGATTCCTTTCTCTTAACCTTCCTGTAGACATATTCTGCCACAGAACCTTCTGAAGCTGCCCCTCTGTAAATCTGGAAAAGAGCGAGGTTTTTAATAATACTCTTTATAGGATGATACTTATCAGTATTTTTCAAAACAGTTGCTCAGATACTATTTTTCAACCAAATTTGTCATGCGCAGCATTTCCAAAAATGAAAATACAAGTTAGAAAGGTAATACAATAAAAGAAGAAATACCAGAGGGCATTGCATATGCAAAAGGTAAATATTGTTTCATGAAGTTATATTAGTTTCATATCTATGCATACATTTGCTAATGTATCTGTGTGTGGATGTAGCTGAGTCCCGAGTCCTGTAGAATTGCGCAGACATTGTCCTCTTAACAGAGGGTCAGGGTCAAATGAATTTGTCTCACACTGACACATGGGTGGTGGATTAATCTGCTTCCTCATTTATCTGGCCTTAGTGGGAGCAGAGAACTAAATGGGAAGCCACGCTGGCCTGAACTCACTCTGCTCTGCTCCAGGCTGCTGCCTGGACCCTGGGGGAGGCAGCGGCCCTGCCAGCAAAGCTGTGTTCCCAGCGAATGTTCTCTCCCTTTCCCCCAACCCGCTCTCTGAACTGCACCCTGAGGCAGTGTGCAAATGTGGGCCAACCTATCCAGGCCTCGGCCCTAGAGTGTACCCATATTTACAGGGTACAAAATTGTGCAATTACACACACTTTAGAGAAGAGCGCATAATTTAAATATTAGTTGCATTCATGTGATGACAGTATGAAAGTCCCTTAGGTGTATAGAAACCCCTCAGAGAGATTTCAGTTAGCAGAGAGAATTAGTTAAATAAAGCAGGGATGACATTGCCATTGTATATGACCAATGTGTGAGCCGCACGGTGAATTACAAAGTGAATTTCAGGAACCGTGAGACTGAAATTCATGTTCTGTCTCAAGCATCAAAATTCTAGTTAATTTGACTCTGTCTATAAAATATTTAAGCCCAGGGCTGCTGTGCTTGGTCACTAGCCAAAGATCATGAGGACTCACATTGGGTAATACATGGTAACTTACCAAGTGAAAACATCCTGGTAAGCAACACATATATAATCTGCATAACCACCTGTCAGCTAGATTGTATTTTCATCCCCATTTTGCAGGTGGGGAAATTGAGCCCAAGAGGTTAGATGACTTGTCCATGGCCATACATCTAGGATGAACCCCCAATGAGTTCAACAAGTTGCTGTGATGGATGATCCACAAGAATGGCCACAGTTCTTCTCAGTAGTATAAACTCTCTTGGCTACAGGCCTTTGCTACAACTCTCTCTCTTCACCTCCTGAGCCAGGGCTAGCCTGAACTCTCTCTGGCTAATAGAGTAGAAGTGACTGAGGGTGGTACTAGGTCTCAACACACTTCTCAACTTCTGCATTCTTATTGGACCTCCTGCCTCCATCCTGCCAACACACCTGGGCTGGTCTGCCGGAAGACGAGAAGTCACATGGCTGATGTGAGTCGTACCAGCTGGACCATTCTAGACCCAGCAGCCCCTCGCGGAGCCACCCACTGACTGACCACAGACATGTGAGCGAGCCCAGCCACAGCTGGCTGAGCCTGGTCCACCTCAATGGATCTGTGCAGCTACTCCATCGATTCGTGGAAGTAGCAACCTGGTTTTTCAGCCACTGCATTTTGAGGTGACATATTGTTTCGTTACAGTAGCCTATAAAAGGTAAAGTTGCCTACTTACAGTCACTTGGAGTTTTATTGAGGCCAAATCTGCTTCCTGTGACAAGTTTAAATGCTATGCATTCATATTTCAAACTTTCTTTGCAGTTGGAGTGATACGGTTCCCGCAGATGGATAGGGTGTTGATTTGATGGGGGAGATGGGGGGTCAGGGACAGACAGAGTATATTGGTTTTGAGACACATTTTCTTTTGAAAAGAAAGAACCTGGAAATAAAACAGGCCTTCTCTTTTCTTCTCTATCTGCTTTTGATCCTTTCATTAAAAAATGGACCCTTGAGCAACAGCAGCCATCTAGTGACCATGAGGCAACAAACCTTACGAACTACAACCTAACACATTAGGGGTGGCAGAACGGAAAGCCAAAATGACCCTGGGTTTCTGACCACATCATTCAACTGTGCAAACAATTGTAGAACTGCTTCACATTCTATCTTCTTTACTATTTAACCAGTTGTGTGTTAGTTTTTCTAACTGACAGTGCAAGAACCAGAGCCCCATCCTGGGCAGTCTAGTTTGCAGCCATTATGCTATACCTGCGGTGCATTTGAGTGCTGTTAGGACGAACAGAACTCTGGGCTCTAGGGGCCCAAGTGAGTGGACCCTGGGGCGTGTTCAGCTCCTCACCGCTGTGGGCTGGCATGGTCTCTGCCAAGGACACTCAGTCTGCTGGATGATAGAACCACTGAGGCCAGAGCAGGACTTTCGAGGGGGAGTCAGGTGGATCTCAAAACCTCTCTGAGGGGCCTGAAGAAGAGACGGGAGAGGACCAACAAACCCAGCTCATACATCCTGCCCCTCCATGGTCCCAAAACCTCAACTCCAAGGAACACAGACATCTTTCTAAATTTGTTTTAAATTTTAAAATACCTTTATAATGTCTTGATTCATTAAATTGCCATATTTTATAATATTCTTGTAGCTCTAGATCCAGTTACGAACATCAGACTTTCTATACACAGAAAAGCCTGTATTAGCCTTGGCATTAGGTCTCCTCATTACCGGTTGTACGGTGTCTTTGGAGATAAATCCGGGAGATTTCTGCCCTGTGTGTTCTGTGTCTCCTCCAGGGGTCAGGGCCTCCTTCTGATTCCCTGGGATCCAGTTTCTAGTCACTTTCTCTGGGGAGTCTTGAGGCTGTCAGCCTCCACTTTCCAGGTGTCACAGCCCCTGATGTGCTTCATACACACCCGTCTAATCCCCTCTTCCTGCCCGAGCCCGCCAGCCAGTCCCGTCTCTGACAACTCGAGGATTTCCATTAGTGTATGCACATTTGTGCCTTTTCTTGTTATATAGCTGGAGAACATCTTGGGTAGATTGGTCATGGTTTTTATGTTAAAAAAAAATAATCTTTCCATCCTCTTTCCTTCCCACACCTGACCTCACAACATATATAAACTCTCCAGTGTGAAATTGGAGGTGGAGAAAATGAGAAAATGTCCAGATGGATGCAGAATTTTTGGAAAATGCTGAATTCCCTGTGTTTATCTTCTATTCAGGCAGCGGACTGCAGAGAGCTGTTGTACACACAGATACCAGTGCTGGACATTCAGATCTGAGCTCTTCCTCGAGGCATTCCACCTGCCTGGCAAATCTCGCTGTTTTCTCATGTAGAGAAGACCTTCCGGAGCCTGCAGGGATCCAGTTTTGCGGCTGGAAGACTTTTCAGAAGCCCAGTTTGGGTGAGAATTTTGAGGGAATGTCTCCCTTTTCTGCAAAATGCTACCTTCTTTGCAGAGATGGGAAATTCTCAATCTAGAGTCATTAGTCAGAGTTTTCAAAAAGGAAAAAAGTAGGGGGAACAGGGGCAATGGAGGAATACAAAGCTGCTGCTGCCTCTTGGCTCCTCAAAGGCTGCACAAAGACACTGACCTGGTTTCAGCACTGTATTTACCCTGCCTAGCACGAGCCCCCCCCCTTTTTTAATAATAAAAGACTCTCCCTTCTTAGGCCACCTGGAGGGCTTAGAAAGGACATCCATACACAAGTCAGGCTGAAAGGTGCAAACCTTCCAATCTATTCATCACCCCCCCACCCTGCCACCTTTCTTGGTCTCAAAATGTTCAGAGGAAGGCTGGTAACTAGTTCATTTACCATACAAAAGAACTGTCTTGGTGACCAGAACACTCAGGACAACAGGTCTTGAGTATGATGTTCCTGTAGGAAATCTACAAGGAAGGCGATCAAATAATGACGGGACTATCTCTAGGTTGGCACTACGGAGGATGTGAAATAAATGACAGAAAGCCAAGAACACTTGCCCCACTGTACTTCAGGGATGACCTTACCAACAGGACCAGAAAACTCACAGTCGGTAGGCAGAGGTGACCTTCTCCTTTAACCATGCTCCTTTTCTCTACTTCTTGGGCTAGTTGACACTTTTCCTTGCATAAATTAATATATTTACTCAGATGACACCATCTGGTCCAGCAGGGTGGGAGTCACTCCGATTCTGGTAGCAATGCATATTTTGGATCTCTTGTACACTGATTCCAAAACTCAAAATGTTAAGGACACTTTGATTGCTCATATTTTCAAGTTGTTGGGTGACATCTTGTAGTACTGTCGAATATTTCCACCAGGCTGTCCTGGAGGTTGGCATATGGGCTACACTGTCTCCTATGTGGTTCCATTTTGCTCTTGGGTCTTTCCACAAGCTCTGTAATTTCATGGAGAGACCAGTGTCCCTAATATTTTAATGGCTATTAGAGATTCTCTACACACACATGCAGCCAGGAAAATTCAAGAAATTGCTAATTGAATGTACTGTCCTGTTATTTGTAGCCGTACTGAAGCTCACTAGTTATTTAATTCAACTCTGACACTTCTCCATAGGATTCTCCTCTGGACAGTTTCCAAACGTGCTCCATTTTCCTCCAGAGCTCAAACTACCTTCTCTTCCTTCTTCTCTTATTGAAATATTAAGGAATTTGAACACGAATGTTCATGTGCATAAATTCCATCACGTGCTCCTTCTCTTTATTCTCAAAGGAGGAAGCGCTCCTCCTCCTTCCAAATGCTAGTCCCATAACGTGTGCCCTTCATCCCATATTTTCTTAGTTTTTCTAAGATTTTGCTTCATTATTCTTACTCCCCCTTCTCTTGACTTTTCCATTATGCCTTCATGGGCTTCTACGCCTCATCTTACAAACGAATGTGGGCCTTCTCCATTAAGATTGTTTTCTCCACTCTATTCTTTCTTGAGTTAGCATCTTATCTCTCTGTCCTGTCACTTCCCCTGGCCTTCTGGTGTGCTGTCTACACTGCCTGGCTCCATTTTTGTCTCTGTATTTCATTTCCTAACCCCATTCAGTTGGTGCATCATCCCCATTGCTCTTCCCAGCTGCTTTTTAGGGAACAAGAAGAAGAAAAGGGGAAACAAGCTTCATGTTCTGGTTAGAAGCAAATCTGTTTGAATCACAGATTTCATTTTAAAACCAGGCTTATGAAGAGCAAAGTGAGAAAAAAGGGTCTGCTGTATAAATAATGGTGAGTTAGGGAACACAATTAATGACTTCATGGGGTTAGGTGCCCTCCATACAAAACTTGTGTGTACCGTGTAATTTTTAGTACAAAAATGTGTTTTTTAACAGAATTTTTTTGTTTATTTTATTTATTAGTACATGTTTGCAGGGCACAGTGTCTACATTCCTCACCCGGAGCTGATAAATGTACATAACACATCTTAATTTTTTTCATCCTCTTTCCCTTCGTTTCCTCCCCTCTCCAGCCATCCTTGATCCCCTTCATTTCTCTCTTTGGACATGTTTGTAGTACATAATATTTACATTCCTCATGGGGAATTGGTACATGTACATAGCACATTTTAATCCCTTTTTTCATCTCCTCTCCCTCCCCTTTCATCCTCCCTCCATCTCTTGATCTCTTTCCCCTTTGGGAAATATCTATCTCCCCACTTCCTATTATCTATTTTTTTATTTTGCTTTTTATTCTTTGCAATATTTGAGCTTGTGTGTCTGATTTATTTTGCTTAATATTATGGTCTTGAGGTGTACCGATTTTCCTATAAATGACTCAAATTTAAGGCACAGTAGTACTCCATTGTGGATAAATACCACATTTTTTTATCCATTCATCTGTTGATGGACATAGACCACTTCCAAGCTTTAGCCACTATGAATTGTGCTGCTTTAAGCATGGGTATGCATGTATCACTGTAATATAATGTCTTTAAGTGTTTGGGGATGATAACTAGAAGGGGAATAGCTGTTGAATGGAATTTCTAGTTTCAGTTTTAGCAAAAATTATTTTTATAATAAACATAATGTGTCCAAATATAATTTTTACAACAACCATGTAGAGGAAGATTTGTAGTTATCACAGCTTTGCAGTCAAGGTTTACATTCCATGGAAGATAACTATAAAACTTTTGTGGTTAAGGCGAGAAAATCACAGAAGAGCTTCTTGCCTTTTTCAATAAACAATTTTATGATGACAAGGTACAGAGTATGTATAGATTTAATTTAAACAGGAACTTCCCCCCACCTGCTAATACTTCTTATTTTTTATGCCTCATAGTAACTGGTGTGTAAAGTGACCTGACTGGCTTTCTCTTTTTTACAACCAAAGATAATTCTAATCCAGAGCCTTAGTCTTTTTAGAGCACTTTCATCTACAGTCTTTTCTATTCAAATTTCTCTTTCTTTATTAGTTCCTACTTGCTATCTTATAAACAACTGGTCTTCTAACTCCTAGAAAGACAAAATCTTATCTCAACCCTGCGCTCTCTGAAGTTAACCTCTGTGCCTGCCTTATTCAAAATCTTGAGAGTCAAGCTACACTGCTTACTTCCACCCCAAGCTTTCTTATTAACCATCATGGTCCATGACATAGAAATTCAGCAAGGCCTCTTTAAGAGAGACTGAGACAAAGCTGTAGGGGCTTATAATTTCTTCGTTTAATTAATTTCATTCAGTACCAACTACATATCTGATACTTTGTATACAGTAACTTACTAAATAATCATAGCTATACTAATGTGGCCACCATTTTTTATTTAACAATTGAATGAAAAAGATGTTTAAGAACATTGACACTTACCCAGTTAGTTTCATAGAGGTTGGATCCAACTTAGGACAGGATTCCTGGTTGCAAGCAGCAGAAAGCAATACTGGCTGATTTCAGTAGAGAATGAATTGATTGTGTGGTGAGGAGGTAGTTCAAAGAATTCCAGGCAAGTCAAGAGACACGAATGTAGCACTCTGTAGCTGAGCATGAGCCTCATTCGGCCACAGGTGGATGGGAGAGGGTACTTCTGGCAGCTCTGAACTTTGCAGCTTTTACCAACACTGGAAAACAGAAACCATTTGATCTTACCCCACCAAGCTCATCACTGATCTAAGAAAATATTTCTATAACTGCTTCTATCATCAGAATCTCTCATGGCCCTCTGCCACAGGGAGCTCCGTCCAACTGGCTCATCCTAACTGTGGACAGGCACCTTGTATCTTGGGGGAGTCTCTGGAATTTCCCATGTCTCTAATGGGAGGTAGGTTTGGCTTCCTTCAAGAGCCATAATGTGTTGGGGTGTGTGTGTGTGTGTGTGTGTGTGTGTGTGTGTGTGTGTGTGTGTGTTGGTGTGTGTGTGTTAGTTGTAAAAGACTAAGAAAATTTTGAAATAAAAAAAGTTGGGTTCATCTATTGGATGGTCAAAAAGAACAACAAATTTCATCACCATAACTCAATGTGTCTAATTTCAACTCTCTAGGCAATGAAACCTCTTAAAAGTCACAAATGACCTCCCATCCACCAGTTTTAATGACTTTATCTCATTTTTTGTTTATAGTTATAAGGATTTGACAGAGTTGAATATATTTTTCCTTCCTTTCTTTATTCCTCTGTTCATTTCTTCCTAGAAAGAAATCAATTTATTGTTTTTGCAAAACAAAGAAAGAGGAAGGAAATAATACAAAGAAGAGCAAAATTCAGTGGAGTAGAAAATAGCTAAATGATAGACAACATCAATAAAAGCAATATTTGCTCCTTTAAAGTGTTAATATGATTAATAAGCCCACAGCAAGACTGATTTTAAAGAGAGAAACATAAATCAGGTAACATCTGTACAGATACATCAACATTAAAAGTATAATTAGAGGCTATTAAATTAGTCAATTTTCCATGAATAAATTGGACAACTTTGAGGGAGGGGAAATTTTCTTTAAAAGGGCAAATTTCTGAAGTTAGTATAGGAAAAAATATGAATATGCTTATATTTGTTAAAATCAAATCCATAGTTAGAAATCTTCCCACAAAGATCAACCCAAGTGGCTTCATTTGTTAGGAAGGCTACCTAACCTTCAAGTAAGAAATAATATAAATTAAAAACATTTCCAGAGAATAATAGAAGAGGAGATACTTTCCCATTCAGTTAATGAGGCCAGAAAACCTCTGCTACCAAAACTCAGCAGAGAAAGTATAAAACAAAACAAAATGAAGTGATAGACCAATATCCCTCATGAACATCAATGAAAGAACTCTAAATATATGCAAATAGCAATACATAAAAAGATAAAACATCCTAACCAGTATAGTCATGCAAGCTTGGTGCAGTATTTGAACATCAATCAATACAATTTAGCACAATATGAAATAGGGAAAAGCATGTAATGATACTAATAGGTGGAGAAAAATAATTTGATAGAACTCAATATTTGTTTATGATTTAAAAAACCCTCTGAAAACTGCAAAGAGAAGAGAATTTTCCCAGTCTGATAAAAGCAATTGCAAATTAAACAAAACAAAACAAGAGCTAAGAGTAAGGTAAGACCTGAGAGAGAAATGTTGAGTATTTTCCCCCAATGCAAAAATGTTTCCTCTCATCATTTCCATTCATTCTACATTGTAGCAGTGGTGATGGAAATACCCTACAATCTTGATCGAGGTAATGGTTACATGGGCTAAAATCCACTGAGCTGTACATGAAAATTTATGAATACTCATAATCAAACCTTAGTCATGTACTCTTCTCATTAAAAATCAAGCTAAGAAAAGCTTATAAAGGCTTTACTGTGGTATTTTTAAGCAGCTTCACTGAAGTATAATTGATAAATGAAATTTTTATCTAGTTAAAGTGAGAAATTTGGAATTTCTAACAGTTTTTTTAAACTCCACACAAGGAGTCCAAACATTTATGGAAAAAAGAAAAGAAAAGAAAAAGAAAGAGGATCAAGAGATGGATGAAGGGGGCCAGCAGGGAAGGGAAAGGGGATTTAAAAAAGGAATTGAGATATTATTATGTACCTGTACCATTACCCCATATGATGCAAACATTAGGTACTATAAACATGTACTAATTAAAAAGAAAAGAAAAGGAAATGTCTGGCTACCATCTGATGCCTTTCCTAGCTCAGATAGTCTTGGGACATTGCTTTGTTTCTTAGAATCTTATAGACAGTTTCACATTGTCATCAGTGTTGCTATTGAGGAGACTGAGTCTCATTTGATATCACCCCCACTGAGATGGTTGGCTTTTGTTGCATCTAGATGGGCGGTTCCTTGTGGAGATGGGGAAGAAAGTTTATGAGGCCTTGTAACATTTATGGAAAGCTGTGATATAGTAAAAACTTGGTTGTGCATTTTAAGACCCAAATTCAAGAACATTTTTGTCACTGAACATAGTTAGGCAAGTCACTCTCTTAGAGATTTATTTTTATTAAATCTAACGAAGTTGTTATAAACGTTAAATGATCACATACCAAGTGTTTTATAAATCTAGATTTATGTATATATTTGTATAGAGATAGATATGTAAACGAAGTATACACTAACGTATTGTTAGTTTCTTAAAAGTTCCCATGGTATAGGAGCCAAGAAGTAATAGTTTGCACATAGGATGTCAATACATGTTCCTACCTAACTGCAATCATGCCTGCCTGCAGAATATCAAGGAGATGCTAATTGGTGAGGATAAATGTGGAAGAAGTTGAAAGCTTGCATGGTTGTGCCAGCAGTTTGCCAAGCTGGACAACTTCTTAAGTGCATTGTCTAGGATTTCATCATGGAGCGGAGGATCTGTCTACATGGAGGCAAGTGGATTAGATGCTTTTTCCATTCCCTTCTGCCTTAATGTCTAGTCTGTCATAGAACAACACATAATAGATGTTAAATGTAAAAGTGAAATATTTGTTTATCAGTAGCTATTTTACATACATGCACTTATATACATTTCAGATGTGAGTTTATACTAAATATATTTCACGTAAATATAGACATTTAGCTCCTTGAATGTTTCCTTATATAGCCTTTGTTGTCATTCATTCAATCATCAGTGTTGATCTTTTCCAGTTTTCCAGTAGTGCTCTGTTTATAATCCAAAGCACCAAGCTAGTATGTCCACATCAAAGTTGGATAGAGAGTGACAAAACAAGAACAGGAGAATAGCCATTAAGTAATTCCCTTAATAGTTGAGATCATCTGGATCGAATCCTGTGTATATTCAGATTTTCCATGCCAGCTTCTGCTTTTCCTCCAGAGCCATATGCTCAAATATTTTTTAATAGTCTAATTTTTTAAAATCATATTTTGTAGAAAACAATCCTCTATACAGTTAGAGGTCTTAATAAGGGAAAATATATATTCTTAGACACTGCTTGTGACATGATACATATAAGACCATGTTAGCAATGCCTAGTTGAATGTTCACATTTACTTTTTACCTGTTGGGTAAAAATGTGTGTAGCCCCAGCCTGAAATGTTCAGTGGTGTCTCTAACAGTACACTCACAAGAGCATATGAGCTTAGAGAATGAGGGACATTTCTTGGAAAGTATGTATTCTAAGGGGTGAAAGTGGCAGGACAAATGTGGCCTTTAAGCCTGCTCCTTTAGGGGTGGCATTTGTCAGCCAGTCCCTCATGAAATTATGTCTAAGTCCTGGGGGCAAAATACACAAGGAGTCAAAATGCTGGGAGACATTGAACAAAGCCACTTTGTGTGGTTAGCTCAGTGTCCCCCCACCTTGCCGTAGAGAAGCCTGACACCTGGCGAACCAGAGCACAGCAGCAGGGGTGGAAGTGGAAATACCAGAAGGAGGGGTAGCGGCGCCCTGTCTTGGAAGCAGCTGTAGCAGGTGGCAGGCAGGTGGTGAGTCAGCCAAACTCAGCAGAGGGCATGTGCAATGGCAGGGACACATCTTTGTACCCGGGAGGTGGTGGCAAAGTGCCTTCACATAGATCAGTGGCTTTTGGCAGGGCTGGAAACAGTAGGGTAAGAGCAGAAGAAGAGAAAAAAACCTTTAAAAATATACATTTCTTTGAAAAGCATCCACAATGTGTTTGCAAAAACTTTATTGAGGGACAGAGGGAGAAGAATTACTAATCTTCGAAGAAGTTGATCACATGTTTAAAAACTTGCATTTCATTTATTCTCTTAAAAAATGTACTTGTTGAAAGTATTAAATCTGAAATAAGGCATGACATGCATCTATTTAGGTAATGTTTATTAAATAAATCACAGTTTATCGAGTGTTTTCAAGGAAAATATCAGTTGAGCCCAACAAATCAAGTTCTTGACTTTCAGTTGCATAGGTAAAAACACCTTTTATTCACTAGTTATTAAAGGCATCTTAAATGATTGAAAGTTTTAAAGAAAAATTCTTGTTATCATAAATCATTAGATTATGGGGCTGAGAGTACTCTAGAGGGGTGAGGGGAGGTGGTATAACTTGATGATGGTGAAAGCAGAAGGGACGATGAGAACATAGGGGACCCATAGGGGACCAAGAGGGAGAAATGACTCAGAGAACGGCTGCTACATTTAGTCCTTCAGTACAGCAACTGGGCAGGCTTAGTCTTCTGCATGAGGTGCCGCTTATCTGAGCAAACCCAACTAACGATGGCGCCTGTTCTCAGCTGCCACGTCAATCACTAAGGAAATCTTTAGCCAGCTTCATTCTGGCACATTGTGCAGGGAATGTGAACAGGTAATGTGAATGAAATGTGTGAGAGTTAGGAGAGAGGGATGCACAGGACACATAGGAAAGCACAGAACAAGGGTTCTACGTGAGCTGGGAGTTTAGGGACAGTGCACATGGGTGCAGTGTGAATTTTACACAGTAAGCGATAATCAGGCAAGTAGAGATGGGAAAGGTATTTTAACTAGAACTAGCGAGAGTGTAAAGGCACAGAAGCCTAGGTGAATGTGTGTGTGTGTGTGGGCTTGAGTGCGAATGTGGTTGTGGGAGGGGTGGAGAAGAGGTGGTACAGTAGGCATAAAATGATATGAGTGCTCAAGATAAAAGAGAGCAGAACATCAGGATAAACACACACCACTGAGGCTGAAAATACATGCTGGAAGACTAACAAGGTGCAAAACTGTACATTTGTTTTGACTGTATAATGTCAATGAAAACTGGGCAGGTGACCTACTTTATCTTTGTCCAATTTTTCGTGCTTCCCAAGAAGATACGTGGATGTACAATGTGTACATACATTGAATTTCATATCATCCAATTTAGCAGTTATATAACCATTAGACTTGATTGTATAATTATACTACATATGTGTTGTATATTATACTATATAATATTTATTACACACACATATATATCCACCAAATTTGTCAAATTTAGTGTGGAATGCAGCAGTGAGCACCACACTTTCAGACCACTATTGCTTTTTCAAATGTTCAAGTGATATTATTGCCTACTTGGGCATGATTATTTTCTCACTGTTTAAACACTTACATGGACTGTTCCAAGGATTCAATACTTGTGCTCTTGCATGACTATTGCTCCTCAGATTGCTTAGCTTTGGTATTGTTTATTATTTTTTGTGAGCAGATACAGTCTGCTGTTTGAGCAGTCAAAAGGCCTTGTTCTCACCTACACTCTACCCAACTAGCTGTGGGGCTCGGGGCAGTCTGTTTCTTTTTTGCTCATTTTGAAAAGGTGGAATTAATGCTCCTTGGGAGCCATCAGGGGTAGCAAAATGTGATGGCAAGATGAGGGGACCAAGGACCAGGACTCCTGGCTGTCAGCTCTGACCTACCCAGTGTAGCTTGAGACTCAATCCTGCCGTCTGTTGAATGGGGACAATGATACCCATGTAGGCGGGGCACCTGCTCTGCTGCTTTCATCAAGATGCCACGGGAATGAATGAGATTGTACATGGAAACACTTGTTAGAAAGTAAAATACTTTGTCATCTCAGCTAGTGATGGTGCTACCTCACTCTAAAATACTGTTACCAGCAGCCGCTGCACCGCGTGACTTTCCCAGCATCTTCCTTTTCCTACCTCTTTCTTGCTCTTTGAGATGTTATAGTGTTAATACTCTATTATTATGTATACAAAACAGTAATATTTAATATAGTCTTTTTCATTCTGCAAACTTATTAGTATACCATAATGTCCAATATCATTTTCAGGAGTCAAAGATGCCCTTTGCTGTATCAGTTAAGTGTGGTTTACTAAAAGGACAATGCAAAATCAGACTTGCCTTGGGTAGCAAATCGGCAGAATTTTAGTACGGTTTCTCATAGTAGGATCTACCTACCTACCTACCTGCCTGCATGCCTCTTCCGGAGTGGGGGTCATCTATTTACCCTTAGACCATATGGGTGGGGAGAGGTGAGACTGAATGAGGAAATTAAATTAAAAAATAACTAACGGCAGACCCTGATCCTGTCATCATTTCTCACCAGCCCCAATAAGACTCTGAAAGGGGGACTCTATGGAATTCATTTTAAGTCTTAGGGAAACAATATGCAATTTAAAGATCTGCACATAAAACTGCTGGAGGTGGCTGGGTGGGTCAGAAGGTGTCAGGCAGCGCCGGGATGACAGCCCGGCTCTCCAGACCCTTCCCTGTCAGCCCCGAGGGTGACAGAGCCGTGACTGGCAGATCCCGGAACTACCTATTTGGCAGAGATTTTTCTTGTGAAAATGGCAAACCAAGCCTGTCAGTATTTTCCAAATTTATTTACTAGCAGAAGAAATTACATTCTGTTTGAGTTAGACTTTTAGTTTAGAGGCCTTCAGGTTAAACTCGCTCCTTCTTTCAAGTAGGAGACAGCCCCAAAGGGGTGAAGAGACTGTTGTGCCCCAACCCACCACCATGAGGAGGAGTGCACAATGGAAATACTAGGTCCAGCTGATTGTCTTTCTTTCCCTTCCTCCCTCCCTTCTTTCCTCTCTTTCTTCTTTTTCTTCTCTCCCTTCCTTTCTCTTTCTCTTTGTCCTCTTTCTCTTTCCCCTTTCTTCCTTCTTTCCTGTCTTCTCTCTCTTCTGCTTTCTCCTCTCTTCTCTCTGCCCTTCCTTCCTTTCCTTCCTTCAATCCTTCTCTCTCTCCATCTCTCTCTCTCTCTCCTTCCCTCCTATATTATTCAGCTCCTGTAGTAGGCACGGCATTTTAAAAGCTTGTAGGAATATAAACTAAAAGTAAGTTTCCTCAAGAAGCCTCCTGTAGGGTCTACTATATGAGTAAACTATTTGAGACAGGGCGAGATGAGTTGCTTCCCAGTGATCCAAATGACCTACTGTACAGGCTAAAAGAAAGATCGCTGGTCAGTGATCGCTGGTCAGAGGAGAAGGCATTTGAGAGTAGTCCAGAAAGATGGCAGAATATTAAAAGATAAATAGGGCTGAGTGGGAATTGAACAAATGTACAGAGGTATGAAACCAATGTGTCTTTTTAGTTTGGTCAAAGAAAAGTGAGATACAAGGCTGGAGGATTAGGTAGGGGCCTTGTAATGGATAGATTTGTGCCAGGATGTGGAGTTTGCTTTGCAATTGGGAGCTAGCAAGAGGCCCCTGAAGACTTCTCTGAAATACTGGCAGGAATGAATGGGAAGGGAAACAGGATGAGGTGTAAGCAGAGATAATGGAGGAATTACACTGGGGTCTTGGCAATGGGAGCTGAAACTGAAAGGTAGGAGATGACTTAAAAATTACTGTGGAGATAAAATCAACAGAACATGGCACATTAGTTAGATAAAATGGCAGAGAAGACTATGTGAGTTTACACGTCAAAACCGATAGCAAGATGTTATGGTTGGGATCCAAAGCACCACCTCCACTCCAAAGTTTCATTGTTTCTAGAAGGCTTGGTTGCCAGCTTTTGGATTGCAGGCCTCTAACTTCATCATGAGGCTCAATCCACTGGAGAGTTCACAGATGAACAGGCTCTTGGGAAGTGTGGCCAGGCTGGAGGAAGTCGGTCACGGGGGGCTACCCATGGAGGGCACATTCATTCCTTCACTCTGGTTCATCCTCTCTGTCTGCCACCTGTCCACCATGAAGTGAGCGCTTTGGTCTGCCGCATGCCCTCTGCCATGATGCTGTCTCACCACAGGCCCAGAAGCAACAGAGGCAGGTAGCCCTGGGCTGGATGTCTGCAACCATGAGCCCAAATAAACTTTTCCTCCTTTAAGTTATTATTCTCAGGTGTTTTGTCACAACAATAAAAAGCTGACTAACACGCAAGAGAACAGTCATACATAGTAGGAACACAAGGACAGATTTTGAATGCCCTTGGAAAATGCTGCGATAAGAGGGTTCCTGAGCACAAGGCAGATGCCACAGGGGTGGATTATAAGCTTTTGTATAGGCTTGCTTTTCTCCAGTGACACTCAGCAGCTCTTGAAGAGACATGGAGAGTAGAGTCTGAGGATTCTCCAGGGTTGGGAATAAGGAGAAGATTCTGAAAGATTTAGAGAGCCAGGCAGAGCACTGTTGAAACAAGCGACTTAGATTACAGGCTAGATAAGAACAGAAATGAAAACTGAGGCCCCAAAGAATAAGAACAGTAGAGTAGAGAAGGACTAGATGTGGGAGGTTGGGCTCAGTGGGATCAAGAGTGGAAAGATGGAAGATAAAGAGGTGGCGGGCTGTAGGGAAAGCTCCGGGGTTGGAATCTTGGCAACAGAGACTTTCTGAGAGACAACAAGAACCAGTCAGAGACTGGGCTGTAGTGACCTGCACAGAAACTGGGATTGTGAGTGTCAAGGAACTTTGAGGCTGAGTTAAAAAGAAAGTCCAAAGAAAAATATGACAGAGTTTGTTAAAGACGTACATGGAATCTGTGTGTTTGTGTGTGTTGAAAAGAGAACTGTTGTATTATATTCTCTCTTTATTGCTGCCTCCTTAATTCTTTACACGTTGGGCCAATGTGGAGCTTATTCTTACTGTACACAACCCATGTGTTTATCCATGTCTTTGAAATATGCCAGATGTAACGTCTTTTTCTTTGATTTTCCTTTGTTAATTCTGTTCCTGAGGAAACATCCACTATAATGTCTTCTGCCGACTTATGTTTTTCTTAAATTAATCTTTGCTATGTCTCTGAGATTAATCTAAATACCTCACACCTGGCCAGAAATTTCCAATACAATGTTTATTCCACTGGCTGAAATAGCAAAGAGGGTCAAGAAAGACAAGAATGAGAGGCTTCCACTAGGAAGGGTGCGAGAAGGCCGTGCACAGAGTTTAAAGCATAGGGGATGCCTTTATGTGTGACTTTAACATGTGAGTATGACACCAAAAGGGGTTGTTTATTTCGTTTGGTTGGCTGACATTTTTTCTCCCTGAGATGGTAAATACAGGGAGTAAAAACAGAATTGTGTCTGGCAAGGATGTGAATTAAGAGAAGAAAAAGCCAAACAAAGGCCGTATACCTTTGCCTGGTTTCACAAGTTTCGCCCCTGGCTACGGTGGGGCCAGCAACCTTTCTAATGTCTCTGTGTGCTGCATCTGCGAAGAAGAAGATATACAGAATCTCTGAGTCTCACAACTGCCTTGGAGATGGTACCAGACCCTCTAGAGTGATCTCCACCACCTTCTAGCCTCCCAGTTAGCAGCAGTGGGCAAGAGTCCGGAAAGCCCAGGATGGTACGTTACGCTAATAAGCCTGCTTCTAATAGCAAGCTGGCCTCATTCCATGCAACCGCTAAGCTCCACCCCATTCTGAACACTCTGGGATGATTTTGTTATCCTCCCTGGAGGGTTTCCCCGCTGGGTGTGTTTACACTAATGGAAGGAACTCAGGTTCCCCGAAGCAGAGAGAAAATTTTGTTCTGTGGACAAAGAACAGAGAAAGAAGAGCTATTCTCTAAAGACAACTTCCCCCCAGGTGAGACAAGAATGGTTCCTGTTATGATGAAAAGGGTGGATGTCGTGGATCAAGGTGGAAAAAGGATACAAAGATCTCTTTTTTATTTAGCACCTTTTGCAGAAAGTCCTTTTCATACCAGCCACCCTGTTGCCATCTTGTATTTTTCTGGTTTGGATTGCTTTTGTGGTTCTGCTGTTTACCTGGCCTTCTGCTTTGGTTCCTGTTAAGCAAGGGCCACCAGAAGAGTGGTTAGGCATGGCCAGAGTCACAGGGTCTGTTTAGGCGAGAGATTTGTGGTGCAAGGGGAATCCGAATGACAAAATGGGCCTGATCTCATCCCTCCACATTTTGTGCTGGTAGCGCCGGAAGAGTGAAGCTGCCAGTTCTTTGCAAGGGGCACTAGTGGAGTCCCTCCAGAGGGTGACAGAGGCATTATTGCTACAGCTGTTGGCTGGGTATAGCACTCACGAAATGGGTGGTCACCATCGAAAGCAGAGAGGTAAATTAATGAGCAATATAAGTGGTTCCTAAAGAAGAGAATTTGGCAGGAGGAAAACGAATATCTAGGTCTTAGAACTTCCTGTTTAAGATTATACGTGGGCTTCGACAACTAAAACCTTAGCATTGAATGCTAATAAATAACACCAATTTTGTTCTTTCTTTGTATTTTCTTGCAGTTTTTAGTAGGGAGAGGAACATGGGTTAGGAATGAACAAATAGCTTGTAAAGCATGTTGTAGTGCCATGACTTAAATCTCATTGTTTAAATTCTTTAAAATACTTTCTCCCTTATTGAATACAAGGTTAGGTGGGGGATTTTTTTTTCTTGAACTTTGTGCTAATGAAATATCTTTCTATTTATCTTTCATAAGACCACATTTCATCACTTATACATGGGATTTGCTTTGGTCAGATGAATTTGTATAACAGCTAACCTTTGAAAGGTGGAGAAAAAGAAACTTAAAAAAAGAAAGAAAGAAAATCTGTCCTGGGCTGTACTTACACATGCATGCAGCTACTTTTCTTTCACCTGGAGACCACCAAGATCGCATAGATGGTGGAGAGCTGGTCTGCTTTTTGTTTGGATTGGGTATTTTTATTTTTAATATTTGTCTTCTGAGTCAGAAGTGGTTATCTCTTAAAAGAAAAATTTGATGGCTTGAAAGCTGGGTGTTTGGGCTTTCCCCTCTGAAATGTTAACATTTAAGTAGCCTTCAGTATGCTTCAAAGTTAGCACCCTACTAAGATGAATGAGTGACCTGCTCCCCACCCCACCCCACCCCCACACACTGGTTGGTGATTACTTCCCTTTGGCAGCCTGCAATGGGTAGTTCTGTAGGAGACTGGGTCAAACTGGGTAGCACGAAGGCTGGGCCTGGACAATGGTGGCTTTTCATGAAGATTTAGTAATCTGAAGAATGCAGCAGGCTGTCCCTGAGAGGAACCTGCTTCTGTTGATATGTTTATGTGGTTTCCGGAGGTGGAGGGGCAGAGGGCCAGGGTGGGGAGTGGGGAGTGATATGTGGATTGCTTAAAAATTTACAAGTCAGTTTGAACCTGATTTATTGAGATTTTATGAAAAGTTTAAAAAAAAAAAGTCACCTATCCAGTTTCCTGACACATTAAGTTAAAGATTGATGAAAACAGGCTTTTCTGTTGCAAATATTGGCCTTGATTGCTCAAAGACCCTACTGCCATCACAGCATATAGTTCATGGTGGTTTTGAGCATCTTTTTGTAAAACGTCTCTGTCCCTTTTGTCTTGTCTCTCTGCTGGTTTAGACATCTCACTTGGTGTGTATTTTGTTGCTGTGGATGTTTGTGGCTTGTGCAACCTATTTCAACAGTGGTGTCAAGGGAGTCAATGTTGGTGACTATTAATTTGCTTTCTCCACCACTAAGAGAAGTTGGGGATGTGCTTCTAGGCAACTGTGCCAGCCTGTGCTGTGGAGGAGAAAGTGCCAGCGGTTCTATGCACATCTACTCCCTCTGCCTGAAATGCAGTTCAGATTGTGATGAGGACTTAGAGGGTGGGCCCATGGATGCCCAGTGGGTGACTGAAAACAGGCGGAAGTTTGGTATGTCTGCTTTCGTCTTTGTATCTCCTTCATTACCTTAAAATAGGCACGTCCAACCCATGGATCGCGGGTCCCATGCTGCCCTGGAGAGCTAGTAATGGAGCCCACAAGAACATAAACTTTCAACCTTATTATATGATTTTTTAAAGATTTTTTTATGATTAGATTTCATGGTACTTAAGCAAAGACTGTGTAGGCAGCACTATGCAGGGGAGGGCACAGTGTGGTGCTGACTGTGCCTCCACGCTGCCACACACAGTCACATTGAAACCCACGTGTAGCAGACGTTACACGCGCTTGTGCAACCTGGTGAGTGGAAGACAGCAATACTGGCGATAGTATTTCAACCTGCCGACACGTGTGTGTGCCTGTGAAAGCAGGTGTCCATTGCTAGTGCACAGAAATGTAAGTTTTGTTCCTTAATTATTAAACCTGGGCAACCACTTCCATCAAAACAAACACTGCATTAGTTTCACAAAAGCGAGGTCAACTATTTCACTGGTTTTGTTTTTACATTGCTCTCCTTTTTCAATGCTGTAAGTAAAGGAATTTTTGTTACTTAGCCCTTTAACTATATTATACATTTTATATGTGGCTCAAGATAATTCCTTTACATTCAGGGTGGCCCAGACCACCAGAAGTTTGGACTCCGTGCCTTAAAACTTTGGGTCAAAACCAGAACCAAAACAAAAAACAACTTGGGGTCAGTTCCATGCTGGGTTCTGCACACAGGCATGTTACTCACTTGAGTTTCTGTCGAAAAACTAGCAATGCAAAGTTTATCACCTCGCCTCTCTCGTCCTCTTTCAAGGCTGAGGATGCTGAGATAAGAGTAACTAAAGTAATTTTCAGGATTTATGGGACGTTCAATTGCCAGCTTTTACAGTGTCCTGCCCCAGAGCCCTGGCGCAATGCCTAGAAGTCTCCAGTAACTGTCTTGAGCCACAGTCGCCTCTGAGCCCGGAAAAAAAGGAGTCTCGCACCCCATGATGAGGTCACCCCCTGAGTGAGGATGACTGTGCCACGACAGGAAACAAGACTGCATCCCTAAGCAGGAGCCATTTTCTCAGATTTGTCATCTCACAATGAGAACCAAAACACCTGCTCAATGTACGATGAGTTTCCGGAAGCTGGCAGAGCCAGTCCTGGGATTCCGGTCAGGGTTACTACCCTGCCAGCTGTGCAAGTCTCCAGTACCTGACTTCGTTCCCTTTTCCACAGAACTCCAAGCTCCTGTCAGCCCCTCGCACACAGATCTCGAACCTCTGTGTCTGTCCTTCCCCTTGCAGCCACACTGATGGAAGCTCCTTTCCCTTCTTTCACTGCTGTGCGTCTCCTTGACTGGTTAATGTGATGGGGAGCCTGGCGGTCGAGACCCCTGGAGCCAGGGCTTTTGCCCTAAAACTCAAGTGACGAAATCAGTAGGCTGCTTAGGGATGTCAATCTCTATACACGTGTGACAACACTTGTCTCTCCAATTCTAGTTCAGAACAAATTGACGTGCCTCCAGCCCCAAGCTACCAGTGGGAAACTCTGCAAGATGCTACGGGCAGTGCTATCCCTGTGACGTAAAGACAAAGATGTGTGGAGTGGAGCCAGTGAGAGCTGGGTTCATATTTCGGCTCAACCAACCGCCCTCTTTGAAACTCAGTTTTCTGATCTGTAAAATGGGAAAGTTTATACCTCCTAAAAGGACTGTTTTGAGCTTTGGGGATTTAAAAAAGACCTCGTTATTGTTCTAACTCACTATATGTTGTCTCTTTACCCTCTTTTTTCTTGGAGTCATTTCTCCTCAGCTTATCTCAGATTCTAGGAACAGTGAGCCTGTCAGGCACCTCCCTCCGTGACGGGAAGCTCAAAGACCCCTCAAGCATTTATGACCCCCTGGCACCAACAGCGCCCCACACAAACAGCTCTGAGGTAATGATCAACCAGACCACAGGCTGACCAAGATTGCTTGACGGTGCAGCCCTGGCCGTCTTCCCCTGTAAGGTCTTGGAGTTGCCAGTACTTCAAAGGCAGGGCTAGGTAGCTAGACCTCTGTTCTCAGTGAGGCCACAATGCAGAAAGTTTCTTCCTGTTTCACCTCCGCCTATTTCTCTGCTCTTTGGATCTTTTGGACTGAGTGGCTGGAACTTGTCTGTTGGGACCTCTGGAGCCAGGCCTGTGGCCTGGGACTCTGGTAACATAAATAAGACAGCAAAGTGATGCTTCTAGGGTAGCTCCTGGCAAAAAGCAGGTGCTAGATATATGTGAGACTACTGCATGGAACAAGCACAACTCGGGGTGCATTTGAGGAACAGCTTTGCTTTTGCTTCCCGTGGAACCTTTACAATTTTAGGATGAGGAGCAAGTAACATTCTCTTGGCCCAGATAAAAAAAACCAGGCAGGCTTGTGACTTGTATGCTGAGGGAAGTAACAGCTTGAGTCCTTTCAAGCCACATAGTGTTGAATCTGAAGCAGGATTCTGCCCCGGCAATGAGAATTATTCCACATCTGATCTGGCAGCACATCACCCCTTGATGCCCCCTGGTGGTTCTGCGGTCATCATTCTGGCCTCTGATGTATGTTGCTTTTTTCTTTTTTTTCCTTCCTTGCAGGATAGTGAGGTAGAGGAAAGAGACGAAGGGCAGAACTGTTCCTAATCAGATGTGTCCAGTCTGGCAGACAGTCAAGGCTTTCCCTCATGGAAACATCAGTGGGATCCCCTCGCTCTCAATTTCTGGACCCAGGTGGCACCATCTCTATTCTAACCTGCTCTTGTGCTGTCTTCAGTTATCTGGGGCAGCTGGTGTCCACCTCTAGTCTCCTTCATCTGAAGCTACCTCGCTTCCTCTTGTTGCTCCATAAGCTCCTCCTCCCTCACGCCCCACCCCCACCTCCAAGGACGCTGTGGGCCTGTGGAAGGAGCCTACGAAGAAATTCCGGAAGTGCTCATTCCTCCCCTTGGGAAAGTGGAAAGAAGACCGGTTTTCTTCAAAGATTTTCTTACAGAAATCTCTTTTCTCCATTCTCTTCTCCCTATTTTATGTCTTAGAAGCATTTGTGCGTGTGTGTATATGTGTGTATGCAGCAGAAGAGTGTGTCTCATATCTGCCTTCAATCCTGATATTTATCATATGGACACCTCAGTCTAAATTGAAGGGGAAATTTCACTCTTCCCACGTAAACATGTTGGCCATAATTTACCGTAAGGGAAACTTGAATTGACGGCAGTGTGCAGCAGTGTGGGACGGGAGCAGGGATTGAAAGCCAGTGCCCCAGAGCAGACAAAACACACGTTTAGGGCAGCTGGAAAGAAATCGGTATTGCTACTTCAAAATAACATCAAAGTCATGATGATGAGAAACTAGAAGTTTATTGGGTTTCCTTTAATTTATCTGGGTTTAAAAAAATTTTTTATGAATGTTTGGGGGCAGCACAGCTTAGAGCAATGCACATCCCTTCGGGTCCTGAGTGCCTGAGAAGGTTCCAGATTTGGGGGATATTCCTGGTGTGGCTGTACTCTGACAGGGGCTGGCCTCTGCACAGCACCGCTCCTTGGGTGTTCCCTTCCTCTGTCTTCCAGGCTTGAGCCCACCCATGGAAGTGGTGATGCCCTTCAGGGAAGCCACAAGCAGCACTTTCTCCACCAGGTCCTGCTCTTCCAGCATGGCCTGGCGGTGAGAGGTCCAGCGCTGGAGGCACAATGGCCAGGGTTCAAGTCATGAGCCCACAGCATGACCTTGGCAGATTACGTAACCTCCGGGAGCCCCCATCTCCTCCTCTCTGAAGCAGGAAGAGCAACGGCTCTGTGGAGTTTGTGTAGGCTGCAGTGAGGTGAGGAGTGTGAAGCAGTCAGCTCAGTGTGAGACACACAGGAAGCACCGGAAAATCCTTAGCTAGTATCCCAGCTTTCCCTCAGGGGATTCTGATTCTGGAATACACATTCACAACTTTCTTCAAGTCATTTATCTGGAGAACTGGTTTGTAAGTACTGTGTACACCCCTTCCTTCTACTCTCTGGTCTTTTCTTCATTTTCCACAGGATGTACCAACTCTTGTTTAGATTATGAAGGGAGATGGAGTTAGGATGTCTAAGGTCAAACCCAGCTCTACCACATACTTGAGATTTTCTCCTGTGCCTCTGTTTCCCTGTCAGTGGGGATAACAATGGTGCTGGAGCAAGTTACTATATGCAAATAGCACACAGCAAGGCGCCGCACACTGTAAACCTTCCATGATATTAGCCACTGTTAGGTGTGTTTAGTTGGGGGAACTTATACCTTGAGGATGTCTTTCAAATTAACAAAAATTTCAGTTCTTTAATGGATTATCTTTATTAGCTAGTTAATTTAAATAACACAAACCCAAACTCTGTAAGCAATCTAAAATTCCAGAGCAGCAATAATCAGTAGATTTTAAATAACTAAATGTTAAATAATAACAATAATTATTGTGATTATAATTATAAAGCAATTATAAGGAAATCCTAAACAAGGCAGAAAGTTCTGCTCCATGTAGCTAGTATTTGGTTCTAAGTTTATATTTAAATTCTCACAGCTTTAGCCTTAGTCTGTTTTTCATCTCTCTTTAAATTAGTAGCACCTGTAAGTTCATCTTTAAACACTTTTAATGTTATCTTTTAAGGTTCTGATTGAAACAGCATTAATTTTTTTCTTAATGTGAAGGTGAAGAAAATGTTTTCTTAATATTTTTTGTTTGTACTTTCCTGCAAAATGAACATAGAGGTTATTAAAGAGACTTTCACTCTAAAGCAAAATTAAACAGGGCCTAAACAATTCAAATACCTTTCTTTGTGAGGTCTCTTTGTGGCACAAGTTCATAAAATCCTTATTAGAATAAGAACTAAGTCAAACTCAATTTATAATTAAGGTTTGGGTCTGTACTTGAAATCTACCGCATGAGTTTAAAATACCATTATAACTAACAGCAGTGAGAATATTGATTCAAAACATCTTTAAAGATACTCTTGATCATTTCTGTAGGATAAATGATTAGAAGTAGAATTGCTGGATCAAAAGGTATGCCTTTCATTAAGGCTTGATGCAGACCATCAAATTCCATTTTCCTAAATTTAAACAATTTTTTATTTCTACTGGCATTATGCAAGAACACCTCCACACTTTTACCAACACTTGTTCATATCATTGAAAACTGTATCCTGTTTAAACGTACATTTATTCATGAGGATGAAATTTATACGATCTGAAGAGAAACCAGAATATTGAGGATGAACATTTAAAATCTATTCCTTGACTAGTTTTCTTACGGCTTACGTAGTTATGTCCTTTGACCTTTTCTTTTTTTTTTTTCTTTGACCTTTTCTTTAGTTCTTTTTATTTTATTGATTTATAAAGCTCTTTCTATATTGAAGAATTAAATCATCTCTAAAATATTGCAAATATTATTTCTAGTTTGTTCTTTATATTTTAAAATATGTTTCAGTACATTCAATATCTTTTGATATATGGTTTTTTGGATGTGTAGAAATTTAGGAATTTTTCTGCATAATATTTTTCTTTATGGTTTTTTCTTTCTTTTGTGATAGTCCTTACTAATGTTAATTTTGCATAACTATTATTTTTTGAAATATCAAACTCTACCATGGACTACACATTTATTGACTTTGCTTTTCCAAGTAATCAAACATTTATCTCAGTCCCGTGTATAAACCATACCAAGAATAGCTCCTGTACATCATAGGAAGTAAATAAAATGTTTGAAATTAATGAATACATAATTCAGCTAATTTATTATTCAGGAAATTGTTTATTAGAGTTTGATCAAGCATTTCTTTATATTTGGAGAATGAAGAATAGACTGACGTATGGATTATGATATGAAAGATCAGAAACCTTACAGAAGTTGACCTATGTACTGAAGAAAGTGTAAGTGTGTACATGGCTATCGTGGAGTCATTTGTATAGGTGCCCAGAGCCTCCAGTCATCTACAGTACTGTCACCTATCCCAGATTCTAAGAATGGAATGATTTTCACAAATGTGGCAGGTTCTGTTGGCTGCCGACCCGAAGGCTATTCCACACTGTTTCCTTAGTAATAGAAACTCCAATTTTACTTGGGTGTGGATCAGGGACACACTCAGGGATGAAGATCCCAGGACAAAAAGCAGGAGTCATCTTATAGTGGTATTCCTTAGTCCTATCTTTCTTCTTCTTTTTAGTATTTGGTTTAGGGGTGGGCATGTAATTCAGTTGCAGCTAATGGGAAGGGAAGGTCTAATGGGGACCTCTGGGAAATCTCTCTCTCTCTTTCTTTCCTCTTTTCCTCTCTCCTCCTGCCTCTCTCTTCCTTCCTCTCCCTTATTCCCTTTGGATACTGTCATATAAAGATGAGCTACTCGGGGCTGTGAGCAACCATCGTCCCAACATGAGGGACAGTGCTGTGGCCTAACAATGCTGAGTCTCTAAAACAGTGCATCCTCGAACTTTCTGAACAACCTGAATTTTTAAAGTCATTTTCAATTTTTTTGTTTTTTTGTTTAAATAACATCATCCAATGCTACTCTTTTGAATGAGCCACTCAACCTTTCAGGTCTTTAGTTTCTATGAAATAGTGAGCTGGATGATGCTATCCTGGTTTCAAATTTTATGATTCTTATTAACTTCTAATTATCCTTTGGAAGATCTTTCCTTATTTTAAGAAAAACACTTTAAAATCCTGAAAGAATGACAACATCTGTACAGTACATCTCATGTATATCATTTCTTACAGTCTTTTAATAACTTTGAAAAGTAGATATACTCATTTTGCAGATAAGAAATCGAGGCTCAGGGAGGCCAGTGACATTCCCAAGGTCTTCCTGGTAAATTGACCCAGCTGACAGCTTAACTCTGCTTTTCTAGCTTCGATCCCATTCCTCTTTCCTCTGTGCTTCCCAGCCACAGGCACCATTATCTTTGGTTAGTTTATAGCAGCAGACGAACCTCCACTATGATTAATTTCCCCCCTGCTGTCCAGATAATCACCGATCACCCCAAGAACAACTCCACAAACTGCCAGAGCCCAAGAGGAATTTTACCACCCACTAGCGGATTCTTTTTCTTTTTGTATGAACTTACAGGGTCAGGCTCTGATGTTTATATGAAAGGAGATAAAGCACACCTGTTCTTCTGGGAATATACTACAAGGAAAGGAGAATATATGACTTATTTTGAATAGGATATATGTGACCTCCTAATCTATAAACTAAATGATTAATTACTGGAAGTCAGAGGTCTGCAAGTCCTGGCAGAATGCAGTTCACACCCGGATCCTTCAGCCGCAGCACTGAGTGGAAGAGGAAGAGGAGGGGGATTCTTATGACAGGTGGGGACAGCACAGGGTCAGTGAGAGCAGCTGTGGCAAGGTGAGGACATTCACCTGCTGTCTTTGTCACTTGGAGGGAGGTCTGCACAATCTAGGCTTCCCACTTTGCAGGGAGGGAAATTTTCTTTATGGCTGGAGTTTGAATATTCAGCACAGAATCTGCCCCATAACAAGTACCTATGACATATATTCTGCTTCTTGTTGTTGATTAATGAAATTGAGCTCTACATAAGTGAAATGACTTGTGTGTTTGTTCATATGACTAATAAATGACAGATATCAGACTTCTGGTCGCCTTAGTCTCATCTAAAACATTTAACTTCAGTAAAACCGGGGTGCAGACATTGTTGAGACCTCAAAAGTATTACTACACAGGGAAAAATCATTTTAAGTTCTGCCTCGAAATACCTGGGACCCAATATAAATACAATATTCATTTTAAAAGAGGCCAAATACATCTTCCTAAGTGAGTAGGGATGTGGGTAGGCTGACTGGAATAGCTCCGGAAGCACTTGGTGTGAAAATCGGGCTATCTCCCAGGGCCTCTTAGAGGCCCAAAGGAGTCTCTGGCCAGCCTGCTTAATGTCCTTCTGTGGCTGGGATGACCTTGCCACCCTTAGAAAGATACTCATGCAGCCACAGATATGTTTCTTACCAGACTCTCATTTGTAAATTTGTTGATGGCTTAAATGTAGTGAAATAGCCACCTTAGAGGAAAAGTGAAGGTGCTTACTGGAAACAGATTTGGAACAAGTTGTGTCAAAGGATAAGAGTCGAGTTTAGCCACCTGCACTTAGTAGTAAAAACAGGTGGATAAGAGAAGAAGTATCAGCTCCTTGATGGCAGAGACTGAATAATATTCTTTGTAACATAGCAAGCAAATGTTTGTTAAAAAATAAAAATTAGAGTCTCACATAGGCATGTATCAAGTATGCATGTATGTGTGTGTACCTTTAGTCGACAGAGCAAACTTCATCTTCCCTGCTTTCTACTCTCTGAGTCACCCTGCCTATCTTTGTGGTTTTCACAGTAACTTTACATCTCCCAAACATGGAGGCTCACAGGATGGGTCCAGTTTTTCCCACTCTTTGCCACTAAGAAAAGATGATATACACACATGTCACAATATGTTTCCGGAGGGCTTCTGGTGAATAAATTTCCTGTCTCCTCTATGGACATCACTTAGATCCTATCTTTCTAGTGGAAAGACTCCTTGCCTTGCACAAATCCAAGTGGCACCATTTGTAGCATGGGCAATCAGTTTAGTAAGTGGTATATCCAGGAGTTGTATAATACAGTAGTCCTGCCAGTGAGCATGAGGAAGTGTTATTCCCCAGAAATTCTGGCAGCCATCATATACCACAAGGGAAGTCAGCCTTACAGTCAACACAACATGTGGATCACGGAGAAGAAATATAGAATGGAAATAGGCCTTTGGTGACATTGTTGAGCTGGTGGAACAAACCTTACTGAACCTTTCTACTGTGTTGCTATGTGTGACTACATGTCATCTATCACCAAAATCTGTTTGAATCAGATTTTATATTAGTTGCAACTAAAAAAAATTCTGAACAGATCACAGAGAGAGCAATGGAAATCTTAGATTTCCAGCATTTGTCTTCTCACTGTAGACACCCAGGTCAGACCCCTTATATCTCAGAGACTGTTTTGTCCTGAGTGTCTAATTTCATACTCTATTTTTAGGCCCCAGATAATTACCAAGTGTCTGTTTCAGCCTGGAATGGGCATGAGAGTATCTCTACATGTTTGACAATTCTCTTCAACAGACTTCAGCAAAGCTTCCTTTACAGCAGGCATTCTGCTAAGTGCAAGGTCATAAAATACAAACTAAAAAATCTAATAGTGTTTAAAACACGAACAAGATGAGAACCCATTCCTGAGGAACTTACGGCTTCCTGAAAAATCTTGAGCCATACGGGAGGTAAGAGAAAGAAAGAGGCCATGAGTGCCTTCTGTAATATAAGGGCCGATTGTTACACATCAAAAGGGAAGGTCAAATACCTCGTTGAGGAGGGAGAAAGTAATTCCAAGTTGGGGTATTAGTAAAGGGGTCAAGAATGAGTTTGCCTACAAGCTAGACTTAAAGAATTCACAGAAGTTCCCTAGCCAGAAATGGGGATAAGGGCTTTCCAGGCAATAAAGAATAATCAAAATTCAAGAGGCAGGAAATCACAGATGACTAAATTAGAGTAGCAAATGCCGGTGTGTGGTAATGAAGTAATAAAGGATTAGGCTAGAATATAGGAAGAAACCAAATGTGGCAGGCCTAGAAGATCTTTTTTTTTCTTAATTTTTAATTAATATTTATTTATTTTTTAATTTTAATTTTTAACCAAGAACATGCATTTGTACATTGTATACATAATGATCCCATTTATCATGGTTATTTTGTACCTATACATGATGTATCTTGGTCCCCTGCCCCTTCCCCACCCCTCCCTTCCATTCCCCCCTTTCCTTATTTATAGCAGGTTTATTTACATTTTTCCATTTTTTCCCTTTTCCTTTGTTTTCCCTTTTCCCTTCCTTCTTTTCCCTTTCTAGTTCTCCTCTCTTTTGAATATTATCTTCCTTTTACCTAATATTTATTATGCCTCTTTGTCTTTATGTACACTTATGGTTTCTTATATCAGAGAAACAATTTGTTGTTACTCATGAGTGATTGATTTATTTCACTTAAGAGTATGTTCTCAAGGTGCATCCATTTACCTACAAATGACTCTAGTTTATCCTTTTTTATGGCAAAGTAATACTCCATTGTGTAGAAAAACCACATCTTCTTTAGCCATTCCTTAGTTGTTGGGGATTTGGATTGTTTCCAAGACTTAGCTATGACAAATTGCTATGAACATAGTTGTGCATATGTCTCTATGGTATGACGTTTTCAATTCTTCTGGGAAGATACCAAGCAGGGGAATAGCTGGATCAAATGGAACCTCTAGATTTAGTTTTTTGAGGTGTCTCCATACTTGATTTCCATAGTGGCTGGACTAGTCTACATTCCCACCAACAATGGAGAAGGGTACCTTTTTCCCTGCAGCCCCACCAGCACTTGTTGTTGGTCGATTTCTTGATAATAGCTGTTCTTTCTGGAGCGAAATGGAATCTTAGCAATGTTTTGATTTGCATCTCTTGAATGACCAGTGATGTTGAACATTTCGTCAACATATGTTTATTTGCCATTTTTATTTCTTCATCTGAGAAGTGTTTATTCATTTCAGATGCCCATTTTTGGATTGGGTTTTTAAATTTAGGGGGTTTGATTTTTTTGAGTTCTTTATGCATTCTAGATGTTAGACCCTTGTCTGAGGGGCAATTGGCAAAGATTTTTTCCCAGTCTGTGGCTTTTCATCCTGCTCTATTGGTGATTTCTTTTACTGTGCAAAAGCCTTTTAGTAGGACGAGGTACCAAGCACTGATTCTTTGTATTATTTCCTGTGCAGTCTGGGTTCTGTTCATAAATTTTTTTCCTACCCCTATGTCTTTGAGAGTTCTTCTTATTCTATTCTCCAGTAGATTTAGTGTTTCTGTTTTAATGTTTAGACCCTTGACTCACTTCGATTTTAGTTTAGTACATGGTGACAGACATGTATCTAGTTTTAGTTTTCGGCAGGTGGCTAGCCAATTTTTCCAGCACCATTTGTTAAAGGGGCTATCTTCCTTCCAGTGAGGGTGTTTGGCTACTTTGTCAAAGATGAGGTATTTGGAGTTGTTTGGAGTTGTTTCTGCATCTTGCCTAGAAGATCTTTTTAAGGAGTTGTACTTTATTTAATAATATAATAGTATTAACACAGATAATAACAGCAAATATACATGGCGCTCGTTTTGTGTCAGGAACAGTCTAAGAAATTCCTTCGTATTAGCTAATTTAATCTTTACAACCACTTGATGAAGTAAGTTACATGATTATTATTTCCATTTACCGATGAGGAAATTGAGATTAGGTATTGTGTCCCAGATCACATTGCTAGAAAATGATGGAGGTGGCCGTCAAACCCAGGCAGGCTGGCTCCCAGATCAGAGTGTGCCTGTGTTCTCAGAATAGCATCAGTGTGGTCAGTGATGACTCAGCTCAGCTGTAGGGAACAAATAGCAGACAGGTTGCCTCATAGAGTAGGTGAGAACAGAGGTCTGAGGCTGTCAATGGCCAAAAGAACCACGGAAAGGAGATAGAACTGAGAGAGAGAGATGCATACAAGACTGATAAAACCAGGGCAATGACCTGTGTGGTTTGCCTTGGTGCATTTTACAAATGGCACTTTGGAGTGAATTGTAATGAAGTATGAACTATCTGTTTCTAAGGCCACAGCCTACATTTCTCCCTCAAGACTTACCATTCACAGCTAATGCATTGATGACCCTCCTTCTGTAGGATTTGATGTTAGGATAAACAAAATGAGTTATTGATGTCTTGTTTGGATTAATTTCATTTATTAATTAATTTTTTCAGTACTGGGGATTGAATCCAGGTCCTTCACACTGAGCTACATCTCTTGCGCTGAGCATGGAGGTAGGACATTGATGATGTAGCATGGCATACGAAGGGGTCATGAGAACAGAGCTAGACGAGTTTGCAGATGGCCAGCAGAGTAGTGGAAATATGTCCTGGAGCTTGGGATGAAATGACTGGAAATGATTGTAGTCACTGAGACAAAGAAACTGGATAAAGTCACACAAGGTCTGGGCCTGCCTGTGTGAAGGGCTAAGTCTTCGACACAGACAGGGAAGTTGTTTTCATCAGTTTAAATCATTCAGTTAGAGTCCATCATACCCAGCAGGCTTTAATCACACAGCTGTAATCGGCAGAAACCCTAGACCAGTGGTTCAAGCCCAGACAGGACATTAAAATCACCTGGGAACTTTAAAAATGCCAATTCTAGCCTTCCTCCTCCCTGCCCATGAATTAAATTAGAATCACCTAAGCATGGGTATAGTTTAATGCTCTCTTGCCCTAACAGGCAATCTGACAGGTAAGCAATACCTGGGAAGTCTATCAGCGGGCCATAAACTTTGTGGTGGAGAAAGTGAAGAGGAAATGGAAGAGGCGTGCTGAGACCCAGGCCTGGGAAGGGGTGTGGTACAGCACTCACTACCTCTCCTCAGGTGAGATGGGTGGCTGAACCGCAGGGATGTGGAACGGTATGATGTCTGATATGGACAACAGCAAGGCTTATTGCTGAGACCCTTGATGCTGAAGGAGCCTAGTTCAGCCTTTTTGTCTAAAGCCAGGAGTGAAGTGGGACTGAGCTGCGTGGTGCAGGCAAACGGTCTGCTATGAGAGGAGATGGGATCAAGATGCCAGGCACCTTCGGAACATTAATGTTTTTTAATAAGCCCATGATGAACTTAGCAGGAAGTCAAGTCAGTTGATAAACAGATAAAAGTGCCCTAGGCAACTTTAATGTGAAGCCAGGTAGAAATTCAAAAATTTAAAAAACGGATATAAAGAAAATAAAAATACTCTCAATCTTACTACTGTAGATGGTTGTTTTGTTGTACTGTTTTGTTCTCTTTGTTATTTATTTATTTAAATAAACATAGTTAATTTAATTGTTCTAATTAAGTTTTGCAGCACTGGGGATTGAATTTAGGGCCTTCACACTGAGCAACACGTCCTGGCCTGAGCTATGTCCCTAGCCCTTTTTACTTTTTCAATCTTTAAATTTTTATTAGTACAGTATATGTTTGCATTATTTAATGATTACATTCATCATCAGGAGTTGGTACATACACTTAACACATACTTCTTCTTTCTGTCCCCATCCTTCTTCCCTCTGTTAAAAATTTTTTTGAAACAGAAACTTGATAAATCACTAAGTTGCCCAGGTTGGACTTGAACAGAAACTTGCCACCACACCTGGCTTCCATCCACTTTTAAATTTATACATATATTATATGTGGTTGACATGACACTATATTTATAATTTTTATGTAATTTTACTTTTCATTTTATAGCCTATAGCATAAGCCTTTCTCCGTGTCATTAAAACTTCATTTTAATGGCTACATAATTTTTAATTTGTACTGCTATAACAATTTACACAATCATTTCCTAATCTTTGTGCTCTTAGACGTTTTTCCTTTTCTTTCTTTTTTTATAGTATATAAATAGTTCTAATTTTCTTTAGTACTCAAGTTTCGGATTAATTCCTTAGGCTAGATTCTTAAGGTAGAAATACCTGGTCGAGGAATATCGTCATTTTAAAGGCATTTTCACAGCTCTGCCTAGTTGTATAAAATGGGCTTCACTGGGAAAAGGTAGGAGTAGCTCTCTAAGAAGAACATGGTGGATGGGCCAGAATCAGGAAGGTAGGGCCCAGGAAGCTTTCTGGGCAGCTTGGTCTCCGGGTTTCCCGGTCTCCGGGAGAATTTGCTTGGCAAAGTCAGACCCCGAGGCAGGCAGGTCACAAGGTTCACGCACACGGGGCTGCACAGGAGACGCTCTCAGCGAAGCATCAGCTCGGCCTGGGTCTGCTAAGTGAAGATTCCTGGAAATGGAATTCTTGAGTGTGTTGGTCAGGTTTTCCATTGCTGGGAAAAAATATCTAACCCTGGCAATTTAAAGGATGAGAGGTTTATTTGCCTCACAGTTTCAGGGGTTTCGGCTGGCCGGTTGGCTGGCTGTAGGACAGAAATGGCAGGGGAAGGGTGTGGGAGAGGAAAGCTGCTCAAATCATTGCATCCGGGAAACAGAGAGCAGGGGAAGAGCCAGAGAGGAATGGTCTAGCGGCCAAATATAGTCCCCAAGGTCATGGGTACCCCTGAGCAATTTCCTCCTGTGAGGTTCCGCCTCCCAATAGCCCCCTCAGCTGTGAGCTCATCAGTGGGTCAACCCCTGACACTGTTAGCGTCCTTACAACCTACTCACCTCTTCCAGAGTCTCTTCACCCAGTCAAGTTGACAATCAAGATTGACCAGCCTGCTGACTCACAAAGGTATGGCTCTTTTAATGGTTCTTAATAGAAATGGCCAAATTCCTTGCAGTCTTTTATCTGGCACTGGTTATTACATATAATATATAAAAATAAGCCTATTTAGATTTAAATATATGTATTTAATTCCTCCAAGATTTGATCGGTGAAAAAAATAATCTCATTTGTCATTTTAACTTTTCTTTTTAAGTACCAGGATGTCTGAACATAGTATTGATTAGACATTTCTATTTGCCTTTCTGGGAATTGAATCTTTGATTCTATTATGCGTTGACTGATGAGGAGCTTGGCTCTGTGAGTTACTGGAGAGCGCGCTTCACTTTCTGATACCAAAACACCTTCCTATGTTCTGAAATAGCTGTATAGTGGATTAAAAACATTTCCTTCCTTGAACAATGCAGAGGGTTTCAGTTTATACCTCATGTGCTTCATCAGTGTGTCAAAGATTTGAATCTTACTCCAAATGAATGTTAAAAAGCTCCAAAGCTCCATAACATTAACATTTCCAATTATTAGGCATAATTAAGGGGCTTTGATTTGTGAAGTATTAAAACATCCCTTTGGGCTTGGGTGGAAACCATTACACTGCCTTTCTCCAGCTGCTGATTGCTTAGTAATTGGAAAAGAAAAATACTTCTTTTAAGCAAGGGAATAAACCTATCAAAGACCAGCTATCAGAGTGCATAGCCTGGGCTTTTTATGGGCAGGTCAAAGGAGATATCAAAATTATGGGACTTTTAATTATCATTAAATAACTCTTGATGTGCCAAGTGCGGAGGGCCTCAGTTTTATGTTTCTGAAGAAAAAATTGTTTCAGGTTAAGCAGCTTTTTGCTCCTTAGGACTTGAGATCAGGAGATGAGATCTGTACCCCCCAAAAATCACTATTAATGATTATTTCATTATATAAACATAAGTAAAAGAAAGCACTAAGGATCAGATGAAAACAAGACCAAGATATCCTCCTCCTAGACACTCATTTCACATTCTCCTCCATGTTTGCTCTTCTGTAAGTTTAGACGGCCAGGTGGTTCCAATTCTAGTGCTTATCGCAATGTCCCTTCTGAAACAGGTTTGATAAATCCAGAAGAGAACCCAAGTTTGTTGAGTCTGAGGTCTCAAAACATTCCCAGCGATTCAATAAATTCTCTGAGTTGTGATGAGCTGGTAAAGCAGCTGAGTTGGTCAGGAGCCTCACAGAGACAGGCTCTATTTGAATTCCAGTCTGAGCTGTCCCGAGGTTGGATGGTCCAGCTTTCTAGCCTGGAGGAGGGGAGGGAGAAAGAGAGGAGAGAGCTGCACAATGAAGGAGAGCGCTCTCCTTCATTAACCTGGCCCTCCTGGGCTGCCCTGAAGAGCTGGTGCGGGATGAGGGCAAACCTACCGACATTTACAATTAATTTAAATGTATGTTTTTCTCACATTACCAAACGTTCAAAAAGAAGAGTCTGAGCCAGTTTACTGGCTCAAGGATGTCCTTTATAACACACATTCCTGCTCTCTTTGCCATCCTTTTTGTGAACTACTTTTCCCTTGTGGCCACGAGTTAACTGCAGAGCCTCTAAATTCATATTTTCATGTGATGGCTTTCCAAACAGAGAAAGAAGAATGCAAGTCTTTCCTCTTACGCCTGGCTACTTTCTATTGGGAAAAAAAACAAAACAAACAAACAAAAAAACAAACAAACAAAAAAAAACGTCTTTCCCAGAAATCCCCAGCCTACTTCCTCTTACATTTTATGCTGGAACTGGGTCCCTTGATGGTCACTATTCTTACAGATAAAGCTGAATAGACCTGCTATAATCCTGTTAAAGGATGAGGACATTGCTACCTGGACAAAATTGAGACTCTGCTAGCAAGCAAGATGAAAGAGTGGCTGCTGGAGCAGCAACCTCCAGGGGTTGTCCTGGGTTCTTTATAATAATGCATTCTGTTGTTAAATAGCTTTGCGAAGTAACTTCACGAGGGGGCACAGCTTCATCTCATACAACTAAAAATGAGGAACCAGGAGAGGGGGAAACAAGTAAACCAATCATGTATGTGGTGGTGATATTGGTGGTGTAGGGCTAAGAAGAGGGAAGATCTTGTGGATCAACTCAAAACAAACACACAAGTTTTTATTAAGTACTTCTTTTTTGCCTGTCAGGGTACTAGAATTTCAGATTTAAAAGCCCAACGAATACGTTATGGGGACTTCATCTGCAAAGGAATTGTGATTTGTGGGCAAGGGCTAGACAATCTTGTCATCAATGACTGAACAAAAGGAATCAGAGCATTACTGAAGGCTAAATGATGGGTGGAGAAAATAATGACTAGGGGAGATCACGGTAGGGAGACATTACACATTGGGGTCTGGAGAGGGCTTTAGGAAGTGGCGGGCTTCTGGACTGGATAGGATTTAGATGAGCAGGGAGGACTAGAGATGGTATTCGGGTTGGGGAACACTGCGGATATGGGGGAAAGGGCAAGTGCAAAGGCTGATACAGGAACCAGTGTATGTGGGGTGCGAAACCCGAGCGTGCTGCAGATCATATGGCCTGTTACTCCTCATCAGTGTTCCTCTGAGAGCAAAATGATGTCTGGCAGGTGGGTTTTGATTTGCACATTTTGTTGCAGGACCGCTCTTGTTTTTTGGCATCATGGTCTCACCTACAGATAGGTGCCCTTTAATTCACTGGTAGAATCCAGTTCTGACAGGGGTGGGGCTGTGCTGTCTCTTACTGAGAACAACTTATTGCTGCTAGGCAATCTGAACAAAATCAGAAATTCCTTGTAGCTCTGTTCTTGAATGGTAGGTATTACATTCAGAGCAATAGGAAGCCTGCTCCAGCCTGCCTTGTGGAATGGCATTGATCTTTACTGCAGATTATCTTAAAGGGCCTACTAACCTTACAACAGCTGGCCCTTACCCCGAAGTTTCTCCCTCCCAGGGCCTCTCTGTCCCTCAGACAAAATGCTTCTATCCTGTTGGCCCCTCACTTTTTGTTCATGCACATCACCACTTTCCCACCCTGCATCCTCTTTCTGCATACAAAGATCTTCAAGTATAAACAGGACTCAAAAAGATCTACCCAGGAAGGAAGACTTGTGACAGTGTGCTGGGGTTAGGACTGGAGGGGGTAACTGTGAAACAGGAATCAATCATTTTTATTCCTGTTCACCTCTGGTCCATCAACCTACAAACTTAAACATTTAAAATAAACGTATAAAGTATCTAAAACAAAATTCTCCATTTTGAGCATTTTAAAGTATATAATTTAAAGGCTTTAATCGCATTCATACTGCCTTATAACTGTTACCACTATTTCCAAACTTCTTTATCATTCAGTGAAGAAAACAGAAACTCAGTACCCATTGAACAGTAGCACTCTATTCTCTCTCTCTAACTCCTGGTGACCTCTAATCTACTTTTTGAATCCCTGATTGTGCCTTCTAGATATTTCTTTTAAGTAGAATCATATATCATTTATCATTTTATGGGCAGCTTTTTTCACACAATATTTTCAAGGTCCATTGATGTTGCTGTGTGTATCAGAGCTTTGTTTCTCTTTCTGGTTGAATACTATTCCATTGTATGGATATACCACATTTTGTTTATCCATTCTCTCTTGGCAGCCATTTGGATTGCTGTTACCTTTTGGTTATTGTGAATAATGCTGTTATGAATGTTGGTGTACAACGATCTGTTTGAGTGCCCATTTTTCAGTTATTTTGTGTACATACTTAGGAGCGGAATTGCTAGATCGTATGATAATTCTGTTTGAACTTTTCGAGAAACCACCAGACTGTTTTCCAGTGACTGACTCATTTTACATCCCTATTAGCAATATACAGTTTCTTCCTAACCTCACCAACACTTACTGTTTTCTGGTTTTGTCCTTTTAAAAATGATAGTCACCCTACTGAGTATGAAGTATTATTTCACTGTGGTTTTGATTTGCATTTTCCTAATGACTAATAATATTAAACATTTTTATATGCTTATTGTTATTTGTATATCTTCTTTGGAAAACTCAAATCTTTTGTCCATTTTTGAATCATGCTCTTTATCTTTTTGTTGTTGAATTATAGGGTTTTTTTATATTCTTGATATTGAACTTTTATTAGATATATGATTTGCAAGTATTTTCCCAATCTTGCCTTATACTCTTTTAACAGTGTCCTTTGATATATAATAGTTTTTAACCTTAGTGAAGTCCAATTTATCTTTTTTTTTTAATTGCCTATGATTTTGTTGTCATTTTAAGAAGTCATTGCCAAACTCAGTATTATGCAATTATTCCTGTATGGCTTCTTTAAAAGTTTTAGAGTTTTTAATTTTTAAATTCAGATCTTTAATCCATTTGAGCTAATCTTTGTACATGATATGATGTAAGAGTCTAATTTCATTCATTTGCATGTGGATGTCCAATTTTCTGATGATCATTTGTTGAAAAAACTCTCCTTTCCCTGTTGAATGGTATCGGCACCTTTATCAAAGATTAATTGACTAAAAATGTGAGGGTTGATTTCCAGTCTCTCAGTTCTACTCTATTGCTCTATTCTTAGACTGGTATCATTACTATTTTGATGACTGGAGCTTTGTATTAAGTTTTGAAATTCAGTATTTACAGGCTGTAAATCCAAAGATCTTGTCCACTTGGACAAATCATGTCTCCTCTACTTCTTAGGAACTGTTCTATAGCAGGTAGAAACACAACCTGCCAAGCTGTAGCTCTTTCTCCCTGTCCCAAGATAGGCTCCAGCTGAGGTCACAGTTATAGCAGGGAAAACTCTTTAAGTCCTGGGAGGGGCAGAACTAAGTGAAAGCATGAAATGAATGCTCTGAGATCTTTCCACAGAAGCTAGGTTGGTTGGTTTATTTTCCCATGTAGGGTCAAGAAGTGGGAGATTCAGAGCAATCCCAAGTAAAGGAGCAAATGCTAATGAGAAGTCACAAATATCCATCACATTCTAGCTCAGAATATAGAAACCATTGCCAGTATCAGGACAGAGAGCATTGAATTCAAAGAACAGTTACAAAAGGGTGGCCAAATGGAAAAGAATAAAGACACAAAGGATAGAGACAACCCAAAGATGAAAAATAACAAGAAACCCACTGCCACGCTCTAGGTGGTGTGGGCGAATGGAAGAAACCATGCCACCAAGGCCTGGGGCTCAGGCTCACCTGCTGGAAGCTGGGAACTGTCATAAGTGGAGGCCCTAGAAGAGATATAGCCTCTGCCAGAAATACCTCGCGGGGTAGAGTGGGAAGGGGAGAGATACCCTGGCTTCTCCCGCCTACTCTCTGCCCCAACTCACCGTGGCTGAAACCAGTCCAAAGTCAACCAATCCAAAATCATCTGTTGTGTTAGATTTCCACTGCGATGACAAAATACCTGAGGTGAAACACTAATAAGGACCAAAGTTTATTTTATCTCACAGTTTCAGAGGTGTCAGTCCTTGGTCTCTTGACCCTGTTGTTTTTGGGCCTGCAGTGAGGCAGAACTTCATGGTGGAAGTGTGAGGCAGAGGAAAACTTCTAACCCCATGGCTGCTAGAAGGAGAGGGGATGAAGAAGGAAGAAGAGGAGGAGGAGAAAGGGGAAGAGGAGAAGGGGAAGGGGAAGAAGGAGAAAAAGAAAAAGAAGAAAGGGAGAGAGGAAAGAATGGAGGAAAGGAGAGAGAAAGAAAGGACTGTGGTTTCAACACCTCCTTCAAAGATACACCCCCAGCGCCCTCACTTCCTCTCACTAGGCCCCACATTCTGCAGGTTCCACTATCCCTGAGCAGTCCCATAGGCTGGTAACCAAGTGGCTTAGTTCTTTTCTCATTGATGAGACAAAATACCAGACATCCAAAGTTAAAGAAGGAAAAGTTTATTTCGGCTCACAGTTTCTGGAGGTTTCAGTTCACAGTCAGCTGGCTCCAGCGTAGGGTGGCCTAGCAGAAGGGGATCGCAGAGGAGAAATAGTCCGTAGCAAAGCAGGCAGGAGGCAGCAAGAAGCAAGCAGCAAGCAATAGCTTTATGTCCCTTAAAACTCTATCTAGGCCAGGAGCCTTTTGATCGGTGCCACCCACACCCAGGTTGAGGCTTCCATTATCTTCTCTCTTAATCCCAGTATCATGCCCTTAATCCACATTCATGCATCCTAATCCAGCCCCTTTGAACCTCCCCAGCTATGACCACATGAGGCTAGGAGGGACATCTAAATACAAGCCATAACACCAAACATTTAGCACATGGACCTTTGGGGAATGTTTAATGGCTAAACCATAATACTTGATGTGGGAGCCCAGAAAATGCTCTCCACCCTCTTCTCCCACTGGTGATGGCTAGCAGAACAGGAAAAGGTACAGAATGCATCGGAGACTATATGTAGGTCCAGGAACTGCATACCAGCAAAGTAGGACCCCTCACACTGGAGTGCAGGAATCTGCTTGGGGTGTTCCGTTAAAGATAATAAATTCAGTGATGATCACCAATACCACTACTGAGTAGGAGATCAGTGAGAGGCAAACATGAGGCTTCATGTGTTACCTAGTTCCAATGTGTTTGGTAATCTCAGAGTGACTGAACAGTTTTAAAGACAGGGAGAAGGAAGTTCAGGTAAGTGGCTTGTTGAGGCATGTAACTGGCAGAGCCAGAAATGGTATCTGGGTGCATATTCCTCCCCTCAGTCTGTGCTCCTAATCCTGAGGTGTGCTGTTTCCCAGAAAAAGAAAATTCTGTGAGACAACAGCAAGTAAATTTGGCCTTCATACTGCAATTTCCTACCTGCTGACCATGACTCTGGAGAGCCATGGAAATGCGTGAGCTTCCCTGCCAAAGAGTCATAGTGAGGACAGAGGAAAGGGGTAAAGAATGGGAGTGCCTGAGAAAGGGAACCATGAAGAACATTCTGCTCTCTGCGTCA
Source organism: Hystrix cristata (assembly GCA_004026905.1). Lineage (NCBI taxonomy): Eukaryota > Metazoa > Chordata > Mammalia > Rodentia > Hystricidae > Hystrix > Hystrix cristata. The sequence continues at coordinate 251,268 of PVJO010000146.1, forward strand.
GCTTGCTACTTCTAGGAGTCATTCTGCCTTCTCTTCAGAATGGAGACAGCATGTGTAGCCATGCTGAAAGTTCCTGCTATTCCCTAGAAGTGAAGGCCAAGACGCTCAGCTAGACAGCAAGGGCAAGAAAGGCACATCTCTCAGGACTTTGCATTGGCCATCCCACGAGGATGGCTTTGCCTTTTGTATAGCCTACACACACAGAGAGCACATGTTTTCGGCTCTTACTTGTTTTCTAAAATCTTAATAATTATTACAACTCTGATATCCTATAATTATATTCTCTTTTCTTTTTGTATTTTCAATCACCCCCATGCCCTATAATGAGCTACGTGAGCTTTTCTTTTAAACTGGCCTTTTCATTTTTATATTCATTATTCTTTCTCATTGTCTTTCTCAGTATTTACAACCTTTCCATTTTGTTTTTGCCTCTTGTTTCTTTATGTAGTTCAATTACTGTTTAGTTTCTTGAGTTGAATAATTAGCTCATTTTCCATCTTTCTTGTTTTGGTTACATGAATTTAAAGTTCTCCATTGTCCTCTTGTAACTACTTTAGCCTCATCTCACTCATTTCAGAATGGAATGTTCTCCTTGCCACAAGCTCTATATATTTAGTAACTTTTCTGTTTTTCTCTTGAACCCAAATATTGTTTAGTGGTACCTTATTTTTGGTCTCCAGATATATGGAAGTTTATGGATTATACTTTTATCCCACTGTGGTCAGAGAATTTACTCTGAATGATGTTGAGGTCATCAAATGTCTTGAACCTGTTTTTACAGTCAAGAACATGCCCAATTTTTATAAAGTTTCATATGAGGATAAAAAGAATATAAATTTTGTTGGGAATAAAAAAGATATATATTTTTATATATAATAGCACTTACATTACATTAGCACTTTTAAAAATTATGTTATTCAAATAGTCTGCATGTGTCATTGGTTGTCTGCTTGATCTATTATTTCCTTCCCTCCATTTCCTGTCAGTTTTACTTCTCTCTTCTCTTTTTCATTTTCCTGATGCCCGCTGGGATAATTCTTCAACCTGAACATGCAACTTATAGATTCAGCCTTTGTATGCAGGCAGACTCTGTTCACACATGGAGACCTTGTTATTTCCTGGCCCACAGTAAGGATGGGGCAGGAATCAGGCCAGGGAATGCGAGAGAGAGAGAAAATGACAAGAATATGAGTTCTCCCCCAGAGGCTGGCCTGGGCTTCGTCTGTGCCCCAGGCTGTCTCCAGCACGAGGTCAGCATCCCACTCTCTTTCCAAGCTACCCCCTCAGCTATGGGGTCTTCCTTCAGACTGTCCTGAGGGTTTCCCACAGTGTTTGTGTTACTTGGCCGAGCACACTTACAGTCCCTCACTCCCATCTTTCCTGTAGCATCACGACTTTGGAGTCCATGTGGGAGCCAGGCGGCAGTGAGTAGCCCTTCTGCATCTATTCTGTATCTTTTGCATATCTGTGGGTCCTAGTTCTCTGCTTTTATAGGTACTGTCTGTCTCAGTTTTATTCTTTTCAAACAAAGCAGGGAAGATAATACAAAGATGTTTGGGATCATTTTATTAGCAACAAATGTCTGTCAATATTAATTTATTCTGTGTGTGATATATGAGTGAGATAAATGCCAAACTACTAAATTCAACTTAAATAACAGGAGCAGTGAAGAATGACTGAAAATTCTTGGCTAGTAGAGTAGCCACATTTTTCCAACAGACTTGACCTGCCAGAGTGTAGAGGTCTGGAGTAAAAATCTTTTAACAGAGGTTGAGACAAATACTGAATCTGGGAGGACACATTTCCCAGGCTAAATCCCCCTGGGACTGAGCAGAGTTGTTTCTCCACAGGGCTGCCAAACTGAGCAAATAAAAATATAGGACACCCAATTAAATTTGAAAGGTAGCATTAGCTGCCACATTTTTGTAACTTATGTTAAAAAAAATAACATAAAGGATATTTAGGGTGCCCTGACAAACCAAATACATGAGAAAGACAAAATGTTAAAGACAGGGCACAGCCTATCTGTACAGACAACCTGGCAACTCTATTTCTCCATCGACTGTCATTGCTAGACTTGGGCAGGTCTGATGGCAGCTCATGGCCGTGATGAGAAAGGCCTTCCTTCCATCTTGTGAACCATGACCACATACAGAGGAAATATTTGAAATCAGGACCATTCAGGAAATTCCAGGACAAGTATTTGTGTGCCAGCAAGCTTTATTGAGAAGGGAGGGTCTTAGCCCTCGATGCACACCAGTGTCACCTGGTATTGCATTGCCAAGTAAAATACAGCCTGCCTATTCAATTTAAATTTTAGATAAACATAAATGTTTGCATACTACATATAGAGTATGCATATGTTATGGTTCAGATCAACAGTGTCCCCCAAAGGCCTCATGTGCTTTTGGAAGAGGATGAGACAATGGCGGTGCCATAGCTGACTGCTCTTTGGAGGTGGGGCCTAATCAGAAGAGGCGGGTCCCTGGGGGTGTGGCCTGGAAGGGTAGAGCTCCCTCCCCAGCTTCTGTCTTCTTTCTCGGCATCCTGGGACTATGGCGGGAGCAGTTTTCCTCACTGCCCCTCTGCCATACCATGTCTGTTCTGGAGCCAGTCAACCATGGACTGTAACTGTGAGCTAAAATAAACTTCTCCTCTTTTAAATTGTGAGGTTTGGGTATTTTGTCCCAGAGACAAAAAAAGTGACTGACACAGCATATTATTTATATATACAGCAGAAACTTATTTGTTGTTTTTCTGAAATTCAAATGTATTCTGGGAATTCTGTATTTTCATTTGCTAAGTGTGGCGACCCTACCTCCTGGGATGCTTTGATGACATATCTTCACCTGGGCCACACTCCAGGTAAATTAAATCAAAATCTAAGGGAGGTGTCCATCTCTCCATCAGTTCAACATCCTTCCAGGTAATTCCAGGGTACAGCCAGGTGATAGTCCCTCCGTTGGTGTTGAGAGTTGAGTTCTGTGTTTGTAAGTACACCTGAGATGACAGCCAGGTTCCACAGCCAGAGACTGCATTTCTAACATGCCCCCACAGGCCACTGTACTTGTTTGCTAAGGAAATATTTGTGAGCACCTGTGGGTTAGACTGTGCCAGGTTAGGGGGCAAAGAGGCCCACACAGCTGGGAGAGTATTAGTTCCACTCACTGCAGGTAACTGTCCACCACCAGCATCTGGTGAATTTTCCAGACCTTTTCCACAAGGTAACGGGACCACATGAGAGGAATGGTCCTTGGTTCAACTTGTCTCCCAAGCTCTGAGTGGTCTCTTCTCCAACTGAAGAATGTTGTCTTAGTTGCTTTTCTCACTGCTGAGACAAAATACCCCAAACACCCAGACACCCAGAGTGAAAGGAGTAAAGGTTTTAGCTCACAGTTTGTAGAGGTTTCAGTCCATAATCAGCTGTCTCCAAGGCCAGGTGGCATGACAGACAGGCATCGCAGAGGAGAAATAGTTCATAGTGGGCAGAAGGTAGCAAAGCAAGCAACAAGGCCTCAGCAGGTTCTTTCTGCCTCTTTTTATATTTTATCTAGGCTACTGGGATTAGGGTAGTGCCAAAACCAATTTTAGTATATGTGCTGCTGAAGCAATTTTAGTGTATGTGCTGCTGTGCCAAACCAATCAGTAGACTGATTTAGTCACCACAAACCCTTAAATCCAGCCTCACATACTCTATATCCAGCCACCTCTGAAATGCTCCACCCATGACTGCATGAGGCTTTCTAGACACAAGCCCTAACAAATGTTTGTAGGGTGAGGAGGAAAACCTAGTGTGTGTATTGGTTCGGATACGTGTACCTCCTGGGGCAGGGCAGCGGGGCTGGCACTGTCTCTGCCTCCTGAAGAGCTGCACTCTGACCCCACCTGATGGAGAAGCCTCTATCGGCCTGACTGAAGCTGGGGTTTGAGCCACAGAAAGGGTCTGGCCCAGAAAAGCACAATACTGGATCTCTTAGAATAGTCATGACTTAGAGCAGTCTATGGGGATTTTCAAGCCCCATAGAAAATCATGAGGCTTTTGGAGGGGAGCATGTATGTGAATAGAGTGTAGGGTGGTGTGCAGCAGAGAAGTCTGTAAAGTACTCTGAGATGAGATAGGGTCTATGGTACTTGTGGGCACATTCTAGCTTTCCTGTGTTACTGAGAAATGTCTCAGAGATCTTTCTGCATACCCATTGTGTGTGTGTATATATATATACACACACACACACACACACACACACATACGTACATATATGCATGACTACACAGATACACACTTTCTATTTTTTCAGCTCTTAGGGAATATCCAAATGTTTAGGTCATTGTTAATCACCAATAAAATATTGGCTTGTTCCCTCTGGGTTGTCTAACCCACATTTTGATCTTTAAAGTAATGCATACAAGCTCATCCCTTGTTAATGCCATTAAGTGCTAACAGCTATGAGACGCTGCCACATACCAAAGCACCCTCAGAATACTCCCAAGAAATGGGACAGGGTGGGTTCCTGTTCCTCTCACCCCAAGGAGATGGACAGATTAGGTGGATGAGTAGCGCTGATTGGAAGATGAGAAGATCTGGTTCCCATCTGAGTTTGGCCACCTATGGTGGTGTGATTTCAGCAAGATACTGGAGTGGCCTCATTCTGTTTTTCTACTCTAACGATTGAAATAATAATACTCAAAAAAGCTGCTGGGGAACAGTGAGAGAAGAGGCAGAGCAGCACCCGGCATAGTCCTTGGCAAAGTCAGGGAGCCTGACTGCTGATTCGAGTCAGCCAGTCCTGCCTCCTGGGAGAGAGGCTGTTTCTGACTCCGTGACCTCTGCCTCTCTAGTTTTTACTCCCAGACACTTGCCCTGGTGCAAGAAGGCAGCAGAAAGCAGCAAAACTGCAGTTCAAAGAGAACTGCAAAGCCATGTATCAGCAGCCCAGCTCATGTTTATAAAGAATGGCATTTATAGCTGAGCATTTTCCAGGGTAGCATATTTCAATAATGCAAAACAAATCACACGAAAACACCAGCACACACCCCCCCCAAAGTATTTACTATTAATTTTATGAGAAGTTGACTAAACTGTTGAAAGCATGTTGAAATGAAAAGCCACTTCTAAAATACCCTTTCATGCTCTGAGCCATTTCTGGTGTACTATTAGTAGTATTCTTAATCTGGAGGCTCTTGGCTACCCCTGCCTGTGTGAGGGAATGAGCAAATGCTCCAGTGTGATGAGCAGGAATATCGCCGGGTATCCTGAACACTGGCTGATTCCAAATGAAGTGACACCTGTGAGTGTGGCTAGAGTGGTGGTGTGCGCCTGTAATCCCAGCACTCTGGGAGTCTGAGGCAGGAGGATTCAGAGTTTGCGCTCAGTCTGGGCAACTTAGCAACTTAGTGAGATCTGTCTCAAAAATTAAACAAATTTGTTCTTAATTTTTAAAAAAATTCAAAAGGACTAGAGATGTAGCTCAGTAATAAGTCCCTGGTATTAGGAAGGAAGGAGGGAAGGAAGGAAGGAAGGAAGGAAGGAAGGAAGGAAGGAAGGAAGGAAGGAAGGAAAGAAAGAAAGAAAGAAAGAAAGAAAGAAAGAAAGAAAGAAAGAAAGAAAGAAAGAGCGAGCAGGCATGTACCTCTTAGACCCAACAATATTGCATTCAGTAAACATTATTGAACAGAATGTGCCAATTATGCAGAGATCGAATTGTTTCAAAGAACTGGGGATGCCCTGATTTTCTTCTCAATTTATGAACTCAACTTCTCTTTTTTATATGCTGTAAAAGGAACAAGCAGAGGAGAATATTCTCTGCTGTTTAACCAGTGTGGCCAGACATAGACTCTAGTATTTTTGTGAATAATGACAAAATTATACAATGTAACTTAAATACATTTTAATATACACATATGTGTACATATGGGAATATAAATACAAATTACACATGTTAAATGCATTGTGAGATATATAGTCTGTGTGCGTATGTATATGTGACTATTGTTGAGCCTCTAAATCTGAGGCATTTAAAGGAAAATATTAAATTGAAAAAGGTTATAAAACAAAATTATAGTATGATCTCATTTTGGAAAATTTATATGTATACACACATATGTCTAACATATGTAGGAAAAACTTAGGACACACAACAATATGTAACCAGTGGCTACATCTGAGTGGCTGGATTGCTGCTAATTTTGTTTTCTACATGCTTTTCTGTACTTTTACATTTCTTCAATAAATATGAATTATTTTATAATCAGAAAAAAGCTCTCACAACAAATGTTACTTTTAGGAAATAAAATCTGTAAGTTCTGGTGTTGGGCAAGGGGTGTAGCTCAGTGATATAGTGCAAGAAGCCTTGAATTCAACCCAGCACCACAAAAATGAAACTAGCCAGGCGTAGTAGTGCACCTCTGTAATCCCAGGACTCTGGAAGGCCAAGTCGAGGCGATTACAAGTTTGAGCCCAGCCTGGGCAATTTAGTGATTTAGGGAGACCCTGTCTCAAAATAAAAAATAAATAAATAAAAAGGGCTGAGAATATAGCTCAGGACGAATTACACGTGTTAAATACATTGTGATTTAGGACAAAGGTCTGGGTTCAATCTTCAAACCACAAAAAGAGAATAAAGCAAAAACCCAAAATAGGATGAAAATAAAAGCTCTGGTGTCTTCTCTGGCTGCTGGGGAAGCCATGCTTGTCTTAAAGGTTTTGTTGCTGAAACCCCATAGTTTCCTTGGCTGTCTCGGCAGGAGCTGAAGAGAGAAATCTTCGGTTGGAGGCAGAACTTGAAGAGTTACCTTCAGTAGCGCCACCTCCTTGGAGGATGAAACGGAGGTCAATTCCTGTCAGGCTGTCAGAAGGAGAGTCACCTACAACCAGGGGAGGTTCCCTCCGAAGAGCCCCTACTGGGCTGAATGCTGTCTCCCATCACCATATTGAAAGCCTTCCTAGGTTTTGAACAAGAAACCCACATTTTCCTTTTTAAATTGGGGTTTGCAAATTACGTTGCTGGTGTTGCTTGAAACTCGGAGTAAAGCAGTATTTTACTCTGCTTTGAGTGTCCCATCTGTAAGAACACCATCCAGGTGGATTTTACCTGGAACATTTTTTCTTCCATAGCATTTTATACATTTTCTTCCATAGCATTTCTCTGTTTATGAAAAGCACAAAGCAACTACCTCAGTTTGAAAAAGATCTCTCTATTTCCTATTATCAATCGTTTATTTTGCCCTTTATTTAAGTTTTGGATTTCTCATATAAGAGAAACCACGTGATATAAGCTTGTGTGTCTGATGCCGAGTTCAGCAAACCCCGACAGAGAGAATGAAGATGCAAGAGACAGAGGATGTCTTTTGCGGAGGCAGGGACTTAATGGGAATGGAGTGAAGCCCTGAACTGAATCAAGCCCCCAGATTTATTGAGGAACAACAAAAGCATAGAGTTCTACTGAGTGCAGATATTTGTTTCAGGTTAGCAAGGCAGGCAAGCAAGACAAAGGTGATCGTTTGGATGAAGAATTAACTTTTATCTCATTGTCTCCTGGGGAGCTTCCTCGTTTTCCCTGTAAGGTCCATTTTTGCCTGAGCTGGCAAAACATACAGTCTTCAAAATTTTTCACCTCCTTGGAGTTAGCAGTCTTCTGCCTCCTGAGTCAATTTGAGCAGACATTGACCTATTGAATGATGCAAGGAACTCCACTGTCTGATTTATTTCACTTAACACTATGGTCTCAAGGTGCATCCACTTTCCTACAAATGATTTCAGTTTATCTTTCTTTATGGCAGAGTAGTGCTCCATCGTATAAGGAATTCTTCTACATCATTGGTGAGGATGGAAACAAGCACAACCACTATGGAAATCAATATGGAGATTTTTTTAAAAAACTAAAACTAGAAATTCCATTTGACCCAGCTATCCCCTTTCTAGGTACCTCCCCAAAGAGTTAAAGACATCATATTACAGTGACACATACACAACCACGTTTATAGGCGCAAAACTCATAATAATTCAGCCAAATACGTCCATCAGCAGATGAGTGGATGAAGAAAATGTTTTTTGCTTTTTAAAGCTCAACCTCAAAAAGTGCCATCTATAAAATTCACCTGACTTGGCTGAACTGATGTACTTCTCTAACAGTTCTTTTTAAAGGAGTGGGTATGTGACTCAGTGGTAGAGCACATGCCTAGCAGGTGCATGAGGATCTGTATTTGATTCCTAGCAATGCAAAAACCAAAACACAGCAAAAAAAAAAAATTTTTTTTTAGTATATGTGCTGCCGAAGCGAGCACAAAAAAAATTTTTTTAAAGAAAAGCTTCCATTTCATTTTGAATGACTTTTAAGAAAATCCAAAATTTAAAACCGAAAACAAGCAAAGGAACATTGTTGGCTTTTTCAGTCTTTGAAAATCTTTGTCACGTCAGTCTTTGTCATGTCCTTGCCTCCACCCCATGCTGATATTTTTAGTTTGCGGAATGTTTAATACTGCATTTTAAGTATTTTTATGGAATAAAAGAAAAGCTCGCCGTGTGCACCCTCTTGCACCCGCTGCTTTGTAATGTTGGAGTGAGACAGTTGGACTTTGCAACCCCGCCGCGGGCTCCGGTCTGCACCCGCCCACGGCCCGCATTCCACCCTGAGCCGCCGGCTGGTCATCCGCGTGGGTGAACCCAGCTCCGGAGCGCTGGCCTGGGCACAGCCTGCCCCGATTAGTCCTGGTCTCCCTCGACCCTGTTCCAGGAGCAGCGTCTCTTATTACACAGATCATCCTACCTCAGCTGTTGAAACTTGGTCATTTCGCACCTGCTTCGATGAATTCTGAGTGCCTTGTGTTTTTGATGAGCTGCTCACTTCATAAATTCACCCCTCTCCAGTTATCAGCACTCGGTCACCACTCAAGTGTGTGACCATGCAGCCTTCTCGCAACACTAGGAGGCCACTTTGAAAGCCTCTGCCCCCATCAAGATTACCAGCTAATGATTTTAAGTCTGTCTGAAAACTTGAAACGACATCTTTGACAGATGATAAAAATGAGCTCACAGCTTGACCCAGCGGACAGCGGCCTTCCTGTTATTCTCCTGTGTGCCAGAGCAGACAAAATATAAAACTGACCATTTTCCTGAAATGAAGGGAAAAATCTTTTTCAGCTTCTCGCTCCCTTAAGGATTTGTTTCTCTTTTGTAAAAATCACTGCCTAAGCTTTTTCCCCCTCCTCCCTATATAGTTTTCAACACTACTAATTGCTGGAAATACCAAAACACCAGGAGCTGCAGGGCACTTCTGGCCATATTTAGGGCCAGCTCACACCCAGAAATACTTTGAATGGTCAGGGAACCCGATCTCCTGAAGTTTCCAGCTTAGAGAGATAGTTTTGGTATCTGAATCCTCCCTAGCACTGCAGAGGACAATGTTGCCTTCCTCCCTTTGTCTCTTGTTGAAAAACAATCTCCCTGCAGGTCTGATTCAAATGGATCAACTCTTCTCCTAGTGCAGTGCTGGGTATATATGTGGATGTAGGTGGTCTGTTGTAACTGCTGATTGATGTGGGTCTTTATAGGTAAGTGCCACTGTGTGTGTATGTGTGTGTTCCTGCCACACTGAGAGTTTGAAAATCTTGCGAATAGCAAACTCCCTAATTTTACGCCCATCACTCGAGTGGAGATTTCAGAAGTTAAACAGTAGCACAACCCTGGGCTCCTACTGACCCATCAATAGCTTGAGAACTCCTTTCCTGCCCTCAGCTATCTTTCTGCAGCTCTTTGCAGAGAGAACCAAGGAGACTCAGGCCCACGCTGTATGAGGAATATGGCGGACTTTGGGGAAAGTTCAGTCTGGGGTTCCTCTGCTCCCCAACCAGTGTCTGCCAGACACCACCCTGAAAGCAGAGTGTAACGGGGACTCCCTAGCCCTGGCTGTGTTTCGCCTCTCATTCTAGGCTCTTACCTGCTGATGGTTAGATGGATCCTTTTTAGGGCTCATAGTCATCACCAGAGATCTGCTTCATTTGTTCAATCCAGGCTCCTTCTGGCTTCTGACTCTTGACTCTGTCCACTTATGGTCTTACATTTGTCCTTTGAGGACTTGACCTTTTGCACTTCAGCAGGGTTGAATCCCTTGTGGGATTTTAGCTCAGATTTACCCTGTTGCCTCCATCCTTGGAGCAGCCCTCTGGGGACTCCCATTCCACCCTGGGCTACGGTTCCTGGGATGGGATTTTGATCACTTACGTAGAGTTCAGAGAAATATTTTTTTCCCTCTGTCACCACCACTGGGGGCTACTGTCTTTAGAGACCTGTCTTCCTGCACAGCTGTCTTCTGTCTTCCACTTTGTCCTTTCCCACAGGACACTCTACAGGAGGAACTACCTAATGGTCACTATGCCTTCATCAGTAGGGAAGTATGGTGTGGGCTAGGGCAGTGGCCCCCTGTGTGACTTCTGGCCCCTGCCACTGTGCCACTCTTAAAATCTGCTCTCTGTTGGGGAGTTGGACATGAATCCCTGGGAGATGCTTAGATCTGTGAGTCCTGGGACTCTAGAAAGGAGACTAAGAAGATAGTCATTGGTTAAAACCTGGCTACACACTGGGGATTTAGTTCAGTGGTTAGAGTGCTTGCCTAGCAAGTGCAAGGCTCTGAGTTCAATCCCCAGCACACACAAAATAATTAAAAAATAAAGAAAATAAAACCTGGCTACATTAATGAAATTAAATGTTACTCTATCATGCAAAAATGACTAGAATGTTTTTTCTCGTTATGTTTAGGGAGGTCTGATTAGGGTATGCAAAACGGGCAGTTTGGGAGCCCCTGGAGGCTGCCAGAGATGAGAAGTCAGCCGGATCTCCTGAAGCTCTATGGAAGTGCCAGCTGAGAGAGACGTGCTATTTGTATTAATATGCCACAGACAAAGGAGACAATGACCGATGTTTGTAGAGATATGGAGAAATTAGAACTCTCAAATATCACCGATGGGAATGTAAAGTGTTGTAGGTGCTGTGAAGAACAGTCAGTGAGTCCTCAAATTGACCATCATAGAGTCAGCATATAAGCCAGAAATTCTACTAGGTATCTATCCAAGATAAATGAAAGATCATGTTCACACAAAGATTTACATACATGAATGTTCATAGTGGCATTATTCATTAGAGCTCCAAAGTAGAAAAGCCTACATGTCCTTCAACTGATGAATGGATAAATAAAATGTGGTATACTCATACAATGATTACTCTTCAATGACAAAAAGGAATTAAGTACAGATAAATACTACAGCATGGAAGAACTGTGAAAGCATTATGCTAATTAAAAGATCCAGTTGTAAATGGCTTTATGTTGTATGATACCATTTATATGAAATGTGCAGAATAGGCAACTCTATAGTGACAGAAAGATTAGCTGTTTTGTGGAGTTGGGGTTGGTGTGGATGGAAGATGATTGTTAATGGGTAGAAGGTTTCTTTTTGAAATGATGAAAAATCCTAACATTAGATTTGGTAATGGTTGCACAATTCTGAATATACTAAAAACCATTTAATTTTACATTTTAAATGGATAAATTTTATGATGTGTAAGTTATATATCAATAAAGCTGTTTTCCTTTTTTAAAAAGCCACCTTGTGTAGACTAAACGGTCAAGCCAGTCCTAAGTCCATGATTTAAAAAAAAAAACAAAACCTCAGGCAGATCTTTTAAATTCCAAGTGTGGACCTGAGGTTGAGCTGCTCTTGCGGGCAGCCCTGTGGAGCTCAGTCCAAGGTTTTTATTCAGTGATCGTTAAAGATTTGGTTACAGCTGAACCAGGAGAGTGAGTTATCTCTGAAAGGCTTCCTGAGCTGAGAGGTTTGGTGTCCCTGAGTGCTTGGGCTCCAGTGTCCCTGTGGGACAGGTCCCCACTGGAGCTCAAGTACATACTTTGGGGCAGATTTCAGCAGCCCAGAGCTGAGCTTAGTGTTTCATATCTGGCGCAGGCAATACGACATGACCTAAAGAGGCTTTCTGTGAAAACTACATTTCTTGTACAAAAAACTTTCTATTTTGAAAAATTGCTCCAGGTCCACCTGCATTTGTAGCTTTATTTGGATGACTTGGCTTAAAAACAGATGAAATTTTTCAACATGACCATTTTACAGCTCGAAAGATAAACTTTTTTTTTTTTTGTTCTGCTTCAAATATTCCACTTGTTGCTAAGGTTCTGCCAATGGAAGTTGAACTTCACCTTTAGAATAATTTACATTATCTGCTATAATCCACTCTGGATATCATCATAACCTTAGAAAAAGACGCTTAATTTCACAACTTTGAACTCTCTGGAGTTCTAACATCTTATTTTTATTCCATCTCACTCCTTGTCAAAGTTCCTATGAACTTCAGCCTTATAACTAAGCTGTGCCTTCTGTTGAGAAAATTTAATTAATTAATTAAACTAATTAAAATGGGATATCAGTTCTGGATGAGATGCTAGGGAACATGATTCAACATCTCCATTTTACAGATCCGGCCAAGTTTCTTTGGAAGGTTGTGACTAAATTACAATGCTAGTTATTTCAGGCCTCAATTTGTTCATAGTTAAAATGGGATGAATAATCCTTCATTATTATTATTCTTGCTTCATTCATAGAGTTATGATAATGATAAGTAAGATCATCTCTGCAGATTTCTGAAAAAAGTACTTTCTAAGAGCTAGATAAATAGTATTCTTAATAAACACATGGAAACTCAAATCAATTTTGTTCTGAGAAGGTTATTATATCCAGTGAGAAAATCTGAAACTGTAAGTGGGGTCACATCATTAGGGCAAATACTGTCTTAGTCGAAAAACACGATGAGAATAGAAGAGCCAGTCGGTTTCTGAATCTAGGCGGGAAGCTGTATGTAATACACTACATTTACACGTACCTTTTACATATTCATCAGCTTTGTAATTTTTCACTGAGATAAATTTGTAAGAACTGACACAACGAGGTAAAGGTTTGACTTGATTTCCTAAATAGGAAGAAGAAGGCTTAAAGTGAAACTGTGTTGCTTTTTGTCAGGGTGAGAGGTACCTTCAATCAACTGTGGTAAAGGGATTCAGACAAGGCAAACAGTTGAAAATAATATTAGAAAACTTGAAATGCATGGAGTATAGAAAAATGGGACAGTTTACATGGGAAACTGTCTTGGTTTTGATTCTAATTGAGGAGTTGATTCTGAGGATTGTAAAATATTATGGTAGCAATGACAAATTTCCAAGTCAGTGCCATTACCTAAATTATGTAAAAGGCACCCACAATTGTGTGGGGTGATATGTCTTAGGAGGGAAATCAGGCTGATGAACTGTGGAAATACACAAAGAAATTCCCAGGTAGAAAGTACATGGAATTAAATGGAATACAGCTAAGACTGCATGAGAATGCATACCTCTTAATAAGTCCCTTAAAAAAAAAATCAGATGTTTCTGTCCTGCTCAGTGAGGTGATTTTGCCTTAGAGGACCAAGCAGGGCTTAGAAAGGATGGTTAACTTGGCTTCCAGCTAAGACAGAGAAATGTGTTTGTTCTGGTAGATTTTCTGCAAAACCAAGTGTGATTCAGGACTGGACTGTTACCTTTATAGTAAAATTCACAAAACATTTTTTTGCAGGGGGAAGGTACTGGGGATTGAACCCAGGGCCCTCACACTGAGCAACATCCCCATCCCATTTTTATGTTTTTGTTTTGAGACAGTGTCTCCCTCAATTGCTAAGTTGTCCAGGGTGGGCTCAAACTTTTCATCTTCTGGTCTCACCCTTCTGGAGTTCTTGGGTTACAAGCACGCACCACTGTGCCAGGCCCGAAAACATTTTCTGTTTAGTTCAAGGGTAGAAAAAACTTGGAGGCATCTGCCAAACCCTTGCTCTCTATTACGGCTTGTATCTAGATGTCCCCCCCAGAGCCTCATGCACTCACAGAGAGGGCTTTAGGGAGGTGGCTGGATCATTGATGTGTGATACTGAGATTAAGGGTGTAACTGGATTAGTCCACTAATTAGTTCATTATAGTTCTTGGTGTAGATAATTAGGAAGGTCCAACCTGGATGTAGGTGGCACCACCCAAAAGGCCAGTAGTCTGGATAGAATAAAAAGGAAAGGGAGCTTGCCGCTGCTGCTTTACTGCCTCCTGCCTGCCCTGCCATGGAGTGTTTCTCCTCTGTGATACTCATCTGCCACACCACCGTGGCTTGGAGCCAGCTGCCTATAGACTGAAACCTCTATAATGTGTGAACTAAAATAAACTTCTCCTCCTTTAACTTGTGGGTGTCAAGTATTTTGTCTCAGCAGTGAGAAGAATAACTAAGACACCATCTCTGAGGGCCTTGTCTCCCCATCCATTGGGGTGGGATCCTCTAGCATAATTTTATTTTGTAACTCTCTTTCATTGTCAAAGCTTGGGATCACTGATAGACATCCAACCCAGGTTGAATGAATCAAACTTCTTTTCCCAGAACCTGGAATTAGGATTCTCAAATGCTGGCCAGTTCTTGCTGGACTTTTGAGCCAAACTGATGAAAAATTGGGCCTTGGGCCATCATATGTGAAGAAGCAGAGAAGGCTAGTGTTCAGAATGGCAAAAAAAAAAAAAAAAAATTGAGGCAGGCAACACAGGCAAAAGCAGAAATAAGAAGCCATGTGGTCCCAGAGATGGAGATAGAACTGGTTCTGCTAGTTTTAAGTTTCTGGTCTAATTCTTTGGGAGGCCCAACTATACTTCCTGCCCTAACATGCACAAATTTGATTAAACTAGTTTTAGTACATTTATGTTATTTTCAATTTAACAAGCCTTAACCTAAATCTCAGAGATATTTGTAGATGAGAAAGGGTTGGATGGTTCTCTTTTACTGTAGAATATCCTTCTTGAATCTGTAACACTTTTTCTTAAGTATTTTGATTTTTAAAACCTTAAAATATAACACACTTATTTTTATGCTATTTGAATATCATTCACATTACATGAAAATGCCAATCTAGCCAAGGAAGGTGTGACACTTAAATCCTAGCATTGTAGCTGCTCACTAAATAGTAGTTGAATGAATGACTATTTCTTTGACTGATATTTACTAAGCTCTATTCCAGTATTGAGCTAAATCACATACTAAGTCTACATTTCCAAATTAATGATTATTGTTCTTGGAAGATTGTTGTGCCTTTCATCAAAACATAAATGAAACTTTTTGTGGATTTGGTAAAATACATGGCCTACATATGACATGCCATTGTATCTGCATTATTTCCGTGTAAAAGATCTATTGCCTCATAATAGCAATTAGGAGAGAAAAAATGGTGTTGGATCTTTGAAGACATAGTTTATAGAAAGATTCTGTGGCTGAATTTTCTACATGTGAAAAATTTAGCATAAATTTCATTCATTTCTACTACTGAGACACTCTGTAGACACCTAAATGTAAGGTAAAAATTATTTTCCTGTATTTTTATAGTTAGAACTGGACTAAAATCTTGTTCAGTGTCTGGGGAGATGATTTTAAAGCCTTTCTAAATTGCATAGTATTATATCCAGAGTACCTTGAAATCATTTGTGAACATGCCAGTAGAATTATCTCACTTGCTCAAGAAAAGTAAAAAGGCTGGTTTCTACCAGATACTTTACATTAACAGGGTCTCCATCTTGTTACTTATTATAAAGTCTATTTATAGGAGTGGGGCTCATTAACCTTGGCTGACCATCCAGAGTGCTATAACCCAGTCATTTGGTGAGATAAATGGTTGTCTTTGGTTATTCCCATGTTAGCTATACCAGCCTTTTGGCCTAGAAACTTTCTGAAAGTTAATTCAGCAAGAGATATTTCCTGAAATAGTCCACTGCAATGGCCTATTTTAGACTCCAAATTGACAATAAAATAATTTCTATTGTATGGTTTTATAAAGATAGGTGCCATATATTTTCTAAAGCCATGGGGCATTTGAACATTTTCTTGTGCCTGGATTTATGTAAGAATCTATGTAATTTTCATTAGCAATTCTCTGTTAAATAAAATTTAATTTAATAATAATCAAAATAACAAGAGAGAATAGTGAGTTAATTCAGAGCCCTGAAGGAAAACCACAAAGACTTTTTCTCTAACATTCAGCCTCAAATTCTCATTTGGTCCAGCAAATTCCTAGGGTAATAAGTATATTTTATTGCTAGTCATGTCATCAGAGATGTTAATGAGAAAGGCTGGGGTATCTGTATCAAGAAATCTTTCAATTACAAGTAATAAAACCACCAAATAGTGGCTTACAAATATTGGGGGTAAATGGTGCAGGTCTGTTCTCCTGAAGGCCCAACCCAGAAACTTCTGCACATATCTCATGGGCCAAACTGTCTGCAAGCAGTGCTGACAAGTGCAGCGGAGTTTCAGCTGGCGCGTTACATTTGCATACAAGGTTAAGGTCGGTGAGAAAGTGGGGCAGGTGGCCAGCAGGTCAGCCCCAGTACCACACTCAGCCAAAGGTGAGGACGGTGTCCTCACATCCTTCACTATGAAGGATGTATCATCCTGAACATATCTAAATCCTCCTGGCCTCTATTTATATTTTCAGCCAATCTGTTTTTAGACAGAGCAGTTGACAATGATAGAGAAAAACTCAGAAGTGGTTGTTTCCAAGTTAGTCTTTTCCACGTGAGTCAAGGGAAGGAGGGGGCAGGTAGTTGCTGCACTCTTGATGTTTGAGGTCCTCACTGCTCCCAAAGAGGAGCCAGAGATCGTTCATGCTCAGAGAGACTCCATCCCTTCCCTACCCCTTATCGCTCCACATTCACACAGTCATTCAAATCAAACTGCCATCAAGCCCCTACTATGCACCAATGAATTATGTGTGTGCATATACATGCGTATGAGTGCATATATTACATTTGTATGCTAGGATGTTTAGACATCTTAAAATCCCTTTTTGGCTGGAGAAAGACTACTGGCCTCCTGGTGAGTCAGTTCTTAGGGACAGCAAAGGCTTCTTGGCCTCAGATACACACACTACCCCATATCCATCCACGACTTCACTTTCTGGCCCAGGGACCCCTGGAGGCCATATTCCTCTGCCTTAATCCTCCCAGCGCCAGGGCCAGGCAACTGGAGACCATGTGCTTGAAGCTGGCCAAAGTTATTCAAACTGGCCAATCCTAAACCATTTACCCTGCCTCTCTTCCCTTTAAAAACTCCAGTAAAGCCTCTGACTTCAGTCTGTCCCTGGCTCCTGTCTTCTGCCTTTGACCACACTGCTATCTTCCCGTGTGACATTGCATGGCCGGCCTGCTCTGCCCTCTGTCTCTAGGACCTGTGAGTCTAGTAGGCCTTTTTCCTAAGCCCGTCCTGAGTCGCCTCTTATGGCTGTACCTGACTGACCATCACTGAACCAGTTTCAGCTCTTCTCAAAGATTCTCCATATACAGTAATCTGTGATTGACTTGAAGCAGGAAATCAAATCTTATATATGAAAGACTGAATTTATTTTCAATGTTTCTAACAGTTGGTTCACTGAATACCTGAATCAGATCACTTGAGGTATTTGCTAAAAATGCAAATTCTTAGATTCTGACTATACTTTCTAAGTCAGAATTTCTGAAAGACAGATGTGAAAATCTGCCAGCTGTAATACATGCTCCAAGAGGGCAGGGATTCTTGGTCCACTGCTGTCCCCTCTGCCTGTCATAGTGCTTCTCATGAAACTGGAAATCAATAAATATTTGTTGCATGCATAAATACTTACAGTGCTTCCTATGGATTGGGCACTGTTCTCAGATGTTTGCGTATTAAATCTTTTCATTCACACATGTCATCCTTTGAGATAGGCACTGTTACTATTCCCATGCAACAGATGAAGGTAGTGAGGCACAGAGAAATTTAGTGACTGGCTCAAGTTATATAAATATGTTCTGTGTTGCTATAACAAAGTGCTGGGGGCTGAGTAACTTAAAGAGGGTTATTTGGTTCACAATTCTGGTGTCTTGAGGGTCGAAATGGCATGGTGCTTGTGTCTTGATGAGGAGCCCCTGGCTGCATCATAACATGGTGGAGAAGTGAAAGAGACCAACCATGTGCAGAAGAGAGCAAGAGGTCACATGGTGAGACAGGAAGCAAGAGTCAGGGAGGGGACAGGCTCGCTCCTTTTATAACATTCCCATCCCTGGGGAGCTGATCCACCTCTGCCAGACCTGAACTGCTCTGACAAGACAACATTAATCATTCATGGTGGGGGTACCCCACGGCCTCACTACCTTCCACTGCACTCCACCTCTGAAATATTCCACCACCTCAACGTGGCCACACTGGGGCCAAGGTGCCGGCACACTGACCCTTAACCACATCTGGTCAGTTTGCAGGTGGCAGAGTTGGAGTTTGAGCCCACGCAGTCAGCATAAAATTAATGACTGACACTGAATCTGGAAATAAAGTGGAGAGAAAAAAAAAAGGTTACTCAGAACATGTAGGGATTTGTGACCCTACACGTCTCTCGGGACACATCTCTCAAGACTATCAGGAGATGATGAGTACAGGAGGCAATGAGTAGACACAGATAAATAAGTAGGAGGAGACAGACAAGGTAACAGGGTGCTTACGGAAGCATGTGACACAGGCGGGGAGAAAGGTTGGTGCAGCTGGTGCTGGGAGCTGGCGTGGAGCACAGGCAGCTGCGGAGGTGCTGATGAGAGTGGAGACCGGAAGTTGGCCCAGGCCTGATGTGGAGTTGTTTGCCTTGCACAGTGGAGAGTACGCCAGTGCAGAGATGGGTCCTCAGGGCTTCGAGAGGGTAAAGGGAGCTGACCAGAGGATGGAGGAGTGCAGGAGCACATATCCCCAGTATCTAGTCGTTCTAATGAGCACAAACACTACTGGGGGCCCAGAGATACTAAGCGCCTATATTCTGTGCTTTGGGGCAGTGCTCTGCTCTTTGTGTGCCTTCTCTCGCCCTCTCTTCCACATTACTATAGATCCATGAGGTCGTTATTCACATTTTATCAATTTGAAAATGTAAAGAACACTTAATTAGCTATTTGAAGCATCTAAGTAGTTCATAATACAGTGTAGAACTTTCAAAAGCATAGAAAGAAAATGTCTGGAAAGGGCTATTATTAAAGAAAACATGCATAGTATGCCTTATTAGATGTATAGTGATCCTTTTCAACATGATCTGTCTTTTCCACTTCCCTTTGATGTACACAGTTGACAGTGCCATCTACTAAACGTCACTTTCACAAGTGTTTTGTGCTTCAGACTCTTACGAGCTCTCTCCAGAGTTTAATATTTCATACACGAATGAGATGACTTTCATTTAAGTGCAGTTCATTTGTTGTGGACGAAGTAGAAATTTTCTTTTGTCATATGGATAAATGGAGTTGCATGAGTTGGAATATGAAGTTACATGTGGGACAGATGTTTGTGTGTGCGCGTGGGTGGGAGACTATACTCGCTTCAGCTCCAAAGAGGTGATGGGTGTTTGTGCATGAAGGAACCATATGGAAAGGTGCTCTTGGGGCTGGGGATTTAGCTCAGTGATTAGAGTGCTTGCCTTGCAAGCACAAGGGCCTGAGTTTGATCCCCGGCACCACAAAAAAAAAAAAAAGACACAGGTGAAATTAATTTTAACAATTCATTTTATTTAATCCCCCAAACCAGAATGTTGGCATTTCAACATGTAATCAACATAAAAATAGTAAGGAGATATATTGTAACCTTTGTTTGGTACAAAATCTACTGTGGATGTTGTAACACATGGCAGTTCACCTAAGTTATATTCCAAGTATCCAGTCGTCTCATGGGACTAGTGGCTGCTGTGTAGATCAGCACGGTTCTAGGAAGATGTGTTGCTTCAACATACCAAGGCTACTTTCATCTGTAGTCCCCGTATCCCCTCTCTGATCATTCTGTAATCTCTCCTTTCTTTCTACTTCTCCCATTTTTCCCAAGTACTTTCCCAATACTCTCTCTCTCCCTCCCTCTGCCTCTTTTCTTTCTTATAGCAGCAACTTTCTCATTAGAACTGAGGAAAGAATCAGAACCAAAAGGAAAAAGACAAAAAGAGCTTAATTTTGTGGTAGAATAGAAGAAATATAAAGGCAAATAGCATGCAGTTCTAGCCCAAACCATACCAAACTGAGCTCTAGGAAGAAGAAATATTTCTAAGTGAATTTTGTATGGAAAGGAGGCCATTCAGTTAATCTCATTTATAATAAAAAAGAAATACTAACTCTTCACTATGACTTAATTACACCCTGCCCATGCGTGTCAGATTTTCCAACCGTAACCATCCTGGATTTCTTTCAGTGGTGTAGAGTCTGTTCAATTGCCTGATCTTTATGAATTAGCACTCAAGCTCATACGGGCATGTGGGGAGCATTCTCAGATGCTAGACTTCTCTTTGCCACCCCGTCTCAGCAACTCATAACCCTGTTGCTTAGAGAACAGGAATGAGGAAATAGTTTCTTTCCCTTCCTGTTCCTTTCTTCTTTGATGCTGAAGAACAGTTGGGCAAAGCCTGGGAGTCATGTGAGGAGGCTGACCCAAAACTGAGCTGGCTTTTGTCGGGAGTGAAAGCTGTTTTCAAAGTCTTCAATATGTAGGAGTCCTTGCTTGAGCTCCAAGAGACATTGCATTTCCCCTAATTTTCTTATTTCCCTCTGTTTCTATAACACTGTCTATTCTGCTGTTAAGTCTACCACGGATCATTTTTGGTGGATGCTGGTTGTCTTTATTGATTATCCCAACTCTTCCCCCTGGTTGGAATGTGCTGTAGGTGTAAAGAGCATTTCCAAAGTCTGGATTCGAGGCTCTGTTGACCTGCTGCCTCCACCTGTCAATCCATTGAGTTAAAATAAATCCGTTATCCAGCCTGCTAAGTAGAAATCATTTTGTGGCTTTAATATTTTGACTTCTGATTCCTGCATTTAGATATAACTTTACTTAGGTTGCTTTTTCTTACCTCTTGTTAGTTGGACATCGAGACATTTCACTCTTTAGCCTCACTGCCTAGGCTAAACCAAAGCTTTTGTTGTTTTCTGTCCAGCTTATCCACCACCCACTTTATTTGACCTTATAAACATGTTTAAATAGATTTCCCGGATAATGACCATTTTAGCTGGCAACTTCCCGTTTAGATATTACAGCAGAAACAGTGCAAATTAGAGGGCAGAGCAAAAGCACTAAGAATCATGAGACCCTGGATAAATATAGTAGAACCACTGGGCCTCCATGGGACAAGGCTGGGTTCTAATCTCAGTTTACCCACTGACTCAGTGAGTGACTGGAGACACAGAGTAAAACAATCATTGGTTTCATCCACTGGTGACTCAGTCATGTTGCTCTCAATAAATGGGGCCATAGAAGGAGTCTGTGTCACAGACACCTCATTTCCATCCTGAGTATTTCACTGTTCCCTGGGCTTGTGCTCAATTCACTCAGGAAAACAAAGATTCCCTTTGTGCACATAGAGGGGAGAATGGTGTTCACGGGGCAGTGGGTCCTGCACAAAGGTATGCAACTTTTATCAGCAATGAGAAGAATCTTTTAAAGGTTAGCAGATGGGCAAAAAGGAGAAGCCATTTAACCTGATAGTAAAAGGCAGCTGTGCCGAGATGACTTTGTACAAAGTGCTACCTTACTTTACTGTGTTCTTCTGCCCTTGAGGTCAGCAGTACCCCAGTCCTCAATGTTGCAAGACCCTGATGTTCTGCTCAGCACCTGACCAGCACTTTGCATATTATAGGTGTTCAGTGAGTGCTGAAAGAGTGAGTGAAATGATAAAGGGCCGAAGAAGCAGGTGTGGTGATTCTGCAAATGGCTCGTTCGCCTACTTTGACAGCAGCCTTATTTGTTGACTTGATTTTCCAAGCGTCAGAATTGTCAAATCTTCTTCAAGTCTTCTATGTTTTTTAAAGTAAAGGTTGATGTTGTGAGCATTTTTGGTTACCATCTGGGCATCTGTTAGGCCTTTTAGATCACAAGAGATACTACTTTTATGATCTGAGAGGGAAGTATTTTGGATTGCTTTTCACTAGTTGTTATTAAATCAGCTGAGCCTCTCTTCTGTCCTCATACTGCAGAGATGTATCTCTATGATTTCTGAGTTGAAACAAAGGAATGCAAAATTTTAATATAGGAAGCTGTATAGCATTTTGGTAAACAATCAGATTGATATTTGTTCCAAGTGTAGAAAAGAAACTGTGTAACAGAGATAAAAGCCATTCACAAAACAAATTACAAAAAAGTTAACTCTTTTTTTTTTTTCATTTTGGAGAACAACTCCAAATGATTAAATGGTATTATTATTGATTAGTTAATAAACCATCACTTTCTGTTACATAGTTCATGTACACATTTTGCCCTAGCATATTTATGTTTTCATAAAAATTGTCCAAGCCAAACAGGAAAGGTGTTACATAGTCTTTGTGCAGAGATGGCAGCAGCCTTACATGTTGGCCATGTAAGGCCACACAGTTTGCAACTGAACTGAAACTGGAAAGCAGGAATGTAGGATCTGAGTTTAGTACTCTTTCACTGAGGTAGAAGCCAAGTCAGATGCCCCAAATGAGAATGGAAGAACAGCTAGTAATAATGAGACATTTAGAGTGGGGTCTAGTCTAGTGAAAACCTCCACCGTTTTCCCCAATTGACTAAAATGTTCTAAAAATAAATCTATTACTTCTATAAAAGCAAGTATTGGCTTTAGATCTCCTTTAGATCTGCTCCCCAACCAGTTTCTCACATGCAGTAGACCCTCAACACACACTTAATGTATGAATAGATAAATCTCCTAGACATCTTCTGTTACTACCTCCGTCTCTTACCCCACTTCAAGGTTAGATGTGTGATATGACACATGGACTGAGCACAGTGAGGAAGCTGAAACAGCATTCTTTCGTTTGTTTGTTTTTGTCCTCTTGGATTCTAGTCTTTCATAAAGAAAGAAGACACAAGCAATAGAACATTGGAATTGAAGGGGCTTTAGAGATCACCTAGTGTAACTCCTTGGGCTGAAGCACAAAGATGTGAAACACCTGCCGATTGCTCGTGGGGAGGTAGGAGTAGTCCTGATTAGAGAACTGATGTCTCCTGGTTTCCAGTCCAGTGCCTTTCCCATTTCAATAGCTCCTGCCTGCATGGTATATGTGTGTGTATAGGTGCGTATATATGTGTGTGCCTATATCTGTGTCTGTATATGTATCTATATTCATATCTATATCCATATTCATGAATATTTTCAAAAGGACTGGTTATTATCTAAATTTTAGTAACATCAGGTCAGTGAAATTCAACAAAAAGGGGTGATTTCTTTTTCAAATGGCCTATTATTAATGAAATGTATTTTTTATTAGCGCCTGACCAATAACTATCCTAAGCAGCATAAGAAAATGAATGAAGATTATTATGAAATATTAGTTGGGCATTCACTTTGATGACCCATCAATCAGTAAGTTTTCATTAACATCTTCTGATTTGCTGCAAGGCAGTGCGCTGAATGTTGGAGAAAGAGAGATAAAAAGAAATACGAGGCACATTCCCTGCCTTCAAGGATCTTGCTTCTGTTTGGAATATTAAGATGTATATAAAAATAAGTAATAATCAGGCAGTTCGGGCCATGGTGCTACCACACATGGTAGCAGAAAAACCTTTCTGGACAAGGATGAATTGGTGTATTTAGAGGATCAGTGAAGTTACAGTGGGTCAGTGTTGCAAGAAAAGGGGCAAAATCAACTGCTAATTATTCTAGTGATTTTCAAGATTTCTTAAAATACTTTGATCATACTAAATGGGGAAAAACTGGAAGCATTCCCTCTAAAATCAGGAACCAGGCAAGGATGCCCACTATCACCTCTGTTATTTAACATAGTACTTGAAACTTTAGCCAGAGCAATTAGGCAAGAAGAAGAAATAAAAAGGAATACGTACAGGAAAGGAAGAACTCAAATTATCACTATCTGCAGATGATGTAATACATTGAAGACCCAAAGAGCTCCACCAAAAAGCTCCTAGAATTAATAACCAACTTCAGCAAAGTAGCAGGATATAAGATCAACTTGCAAAAATCATTAGCATTTGTATATACCAACAATGAACAGGATGAGAGGGAAATTATGAAAACAATACCATTCACAGTTGCTTCAACAAAAATGAAGTACTTAGGAATTCACCTGACTAAAGTAGTGAAAGACCTCTACAAAGAAAACTATAGCACTCTGAAAAAAAGAGATTGAAGAGGATACCAAAAAATGGAAAGATGTCCCTTGCTCCTGGTTAGGTAGAATCAATATTGTTAAAATGGCCATACTTCCAAAACTACTCAATGCAGTTCCAATCAAAATACCAACAGCATACTTCACAGATCTAGAGAAAACAATCCTAGAATTTATATGGAAATGGAAGAAGCCTCGAATAGCAAAAGGAATACTGAGTAATAAAAGCAAAGCAGGTAGCATAGCAATCCCAGACTTTAAGCTGTACTACAAAGCAATAGTAATGAAAATGGCTTGGTACTTGAATAAAGATAGACACGTAGATCAATGGAACAGAATCGAGAACCCAGAAACTTCTCCAGACATATTCAAATATATGATCTTTGACAAAGGATCCAAATACATACATTGGAGGAGAGATAGCCTATTTAACAAATGGTGTTGGGAAAACTGGTTGTCAGTTTGTAGAAGAATGAAACTGGATGCATATCTTTCACCATATACTAAATTAAAATCAAAATGGATCAAAGACCTAAACATCGAGACAGAGACATTAAATCTTCTGGAAGACAGAATAGGTAAAACACTTGAAAACAGAGGAGTAGGAAAGGACTTCCTAAACAGAACCCCAATCACACAGGAAATAACAACAAGAATCAACAAATGAGACTACATTAGACTAAAGAGTTTCTGTACAGCAAAAGAGTCCATTAGGAGGGTAAAGAGAAAACTCACAGAACGGGAAAAAAATCTTTGCTAGCTACTCCTCAGACAGAAAACTAATATCTATAATATACAAAGAACTCAAAAAAAAAAAAAAATTAAACTACCTAACACCAATGACCCACTCAAGAAATGGGCCAGAGAAATGAACAGATACTTCACAGTAGAAGAAATACAAATGGCCAATGAACATATGAAAAAATGTTCAACATCTATGGCTATTAGAGAAATGCAAATTAAAACAACTCTAAGATTCCACCTTACCCCAGAAAGAATAGCAATCATTAGGAAGTCAAACAACAACAAATGCTGGTGGGGCTATGGTGAAACGGGAACCCTCCTACATTGTTGGTGGGAATGGAAACTAGTACAACCATTATGGAAATCAGTATGGAGATTTCTCAAGAGTCTGAATGTAGAAATCCCATATGACCCAGCCATTCCTCTACTAGGTATCTTTCCTGAAGAGCTAGAGACATCATACTACAGTGATACTTGCACAACAATGTTTATAGCAGCACAATTTGTAATAGCTAAATTCTGGAAGCACCGTATATTCCCATCAATGGATAGCTAGATAAACAAAATGTGGTATCTATACATAATGGAATACTATTCAGCTATAAAGAATGACAAACTACAGTTATCTCTAGGAAAATGGATGGACCTGGAAAATACAATGTTGAGTGAAATAAACCAGTCTCGCAAGCTGGAATACTGCATGGTATCCCTCATTTAGTGCAGTAAAATACAAACAAAAGAAAAGAACAAACAACAGATACAAAAAGACGAAGTGTTAGATATAAGCTAATAGACAAATGGTTCAAGGGAACAAGAAGAGGGCAAAGGGGGAGGGGAATGGGAATCCAGAGCAATAATGATATCTTAAAAATAAGAACCTAATAACCCAAATTTAAAATCAGTGACACGTACACTGGGTACTATAGTAATTTTATACAGTTGCGACTTACTGCTGTATATAGGTGGTTGTTTATATTGCTCACTGTCATAAGCAAAAGGTACAATTAATTGTGGTCTGTAAGCTTGTGTAATTGCCTATAAGTTTGTGTAATTTTGGATAAATTTTAATAAAAATCTAAAAAAAATGCTTTGATCAGATCGGTTTCAACTGCAGACTATGAATTGCACTATGTATATATTCATAGTATAAAGTCTAGGTCCTGGTGTGACTTTCACAAAACCATATTCTAGAAGGTTCCTGAGCTAGGCACTGAAAGCAAAAAAAAACACCTTTGGCCAATGACACAGCATCTGTCCCCAGGAGAGGAGCGGACGCTGCTCTGCTCTGCTCAGACCACTCTGGTCCGTGTTACCATTTTGGTGTACTGTCCCTCTGCCTTCTGTGTGATTTTGTTCCTACGTCCACACTTGTGGCTCTCTTTTGCTTGCAAGCCTCGTGACTGGAAGTTCCTTAGGGTTCCCACCTCCCTGCACAGCCCTAGCTAATGCTGGCTAAGGAGAGGAACAGCCCACCTCCACTGCCTCCATTTGGAATAAACTCAGAGGTATAATTCCCACCTTGGAGTTCTCCTGCAGCATCAGGTTTATATACCCTTTGTGAATTGTTTCCTAAGTCATATTCTTGCACAGCTTTCTCCCTCGCCCCCACCCACCTTCCTGTACTTCTTTACGAAACAAGTATTTATAATCTGCATCCAGGAAAAGCACCCTGAGATAGAGTATCTTAGGTGCCCTAAAATAAGATTATGCTTATCTTCTGCTTTGAGCTAAAGTCTGCGAAAGAAAGACAAGGTGGGAGGATGCTGCTGCTGAGCCAGATCCAGTGTCTTTCTGTTTTCCAGGATCAGAAGATTCCAGTCCATATACTTTCTTCCTCCAATTCCCAGGATAAAACAATAGAAGTATGGAAGTGGTAAGTTCTGATAACTGCGCCCTGAGTAGAAAATAACAAGCTCTTCCCTTCATCTCTAGCATCCCCAATACAATTTGTGTTCATAATAGCAATCTGGAGACAATGATGACCAAAAGCATGATCATAATCACAGCCCTATATCAGTGTTCTGTACCCACACATCCTCTTGCTCACCCCAGCGATGTTTACCAGAAGGCAGCTTGCCAGAAAGGAAACCAGACACACGGGGAGGGTGTGTAGTTCCAGGAGCCAGCCCATCAAGAAGGCATTTGTGACTTTTCAGGGTGTGGGGGTGAAGTGGAACAAAAGTAGTGTCTGTTTGCCTGCGTCATGGAAGCAGCATTGAGAGAAATTGCTACTGACTAGCCGGTGCCAGTTGGTGAAGCCCAGATTTTTAAGGCTGAGTGGCTGCCCACTGGGAAGGATATTCAAGAAATGAACCCCATCACCGTGACTCGCTCCCACTCTGATTTGTTTCAGAAGGATTGCCAATCTGTGATAGGCTTCACTCATGTGATGATTACTGTATTGTGTATCTGCTGACACTAATGATGTACAGATTTTCCAAAGTTCAACTGCTTTATAATGTTCCAAAATGAATACCAAGAGCATTTCTGGGAAGAGGAAGTCAACTACTGTGACATATGGACCAAATCTGATGATTCATCTGAAACTGATCAGCTGAATCTTTACCTCCTTCATACCCTTGCAAGTCTTTAGAAATAAGAATCACTGTCATATTGTCTGGTTACTTACACTGTACCTACTCAATGGGATGAGTTTATATCTCATGACTTTTTACTTATTGAGAAGACATTCAATCTCGTTATGATTATTCCTGTCAACTAATGAGGACTGAATGTTTTGAACAAAAAGTCACAAAAAGAAATGTCACCCCAAAAATGGATCGAATGCCTTGATAAAATTAAGATACACTAAGTTTAGCAGTCCCTCATCCCCCATTCCAGAAGAAAATATAGGAAAGTAAATAAGGTTATTTTGACATAATTAGTTCTTAGTGATGGTTCCTCAAGGATGACTGATAGGACTGTGTAATCACAGCTGAGGGAAACTCATCAATTCATAGTTAAATGAATGAATGAGCAAAATACAATGTCACTGATTCATCCATGGAAGTCGTCATCTTAGTTAGCCCCTCTCCTTGTAACAGTGCTTCCTAAAATGATATTGACACAGGGGATTTTACAAGATTCCTTTAAGCAAAAATGAAATTTGGCTTAGCCGCTGTCTTATTGAAAATATTAAACCAGTAAAGTCTAAATTTATGAGATTTGACAGTTTCATTCCTTCTGACACCTGTAGGATAGGTGCTCTAGCTTCGATAAGCTCCATAGGATGTCTGCAGTGTGTCCAATCAAAGAGAGGCTGTATTTCCTGTGTGTCTTTTCTTATCTGTAAGGAAACCTCAGAATCCCTGTGAGCAGGTAATCCAACACCAGGAAGACAAATGAAATTACATTCGTTACTTAAGATTAATCATGGTTTTCTCCCTAAGTCTTGTGAAGAAGGAGTGAAGACTTGAACAAAACAAAAGGAAAAATAGCGTGGCTGAGAAATCAATGGCTTCTGCTTTAGCTACCTATCGGGAAACACAGCTTCTCCTTCGCAGTGACAGATGTGTTTGAGGGGACGAGGAAACTTTTATAACAGTGGCTGCCACTTGTAAGTGAAAAACCAGAGGCCACTGAAGTGTGATCTCGCCTTCCCCAAATTATCCCACTAATGAATCTTCTGAAGAGATCAGTCTTATTCCTTTGGGTTATTTTATCCAGAATGAAAGTACCTATTAAAGCACATGCATAATTTTGGAGTAGGAGAGCACAGCAGATAGCACTTTAGTATATTTTATTTGGCAACTGTATTTTAAGCACCTAGAGCAAGGCAGTATCCTAGGTGCCATGGAGGATGCATGAATACATCACAAATAACCCTTTGTAGTGAGAGTCTATCCATCTGAGGGAGTTACACGCACAAAGACTACAATATAAAGAGATGCCATAGTTATATGGCTGGCTGCTGAAGTTCACAGGTAGGAACCATAGCTTCCGAATGGTGGAGAGAAAGCAGAATGGGCTGTTGGAGTAGGCCTGGAAGGATGCAAAAGTGGAGATGCAGGAAAGACATGGACATATAAGAATTCCCCAGGGAAATGGGGAAGCACAGGAAGCATATGGGGAAATGGAGAGGTCCCGTTTATCTGGGGGAAAATGGTGACAATCCATGACAGATAGGATGAGAAGCAGTGCCTACAAGTTCCTGATACTAAGTTAAGGAATCTGGGATTTACTACAAATACAGAGACTATCCTTCAAAGGTTTTGGATGAAGGAAGCGACTCCTGGTCAGATCTGTTACTAAGGAAATTATTCTAGTTTTGATGAGAAGTAAATTGAATGGAAGAGAGTGATAAGAGACTTTGGCAATGGTAAAGATAGTTATGTGTCTATTAATATTTGAAAGAACTTAGCTAATCACATAGCAATTTTGATAATTGAAGTGACCTAGAGGAGAGAAAGAATGAAGTATCTCAACACAAGTAACATAGACAATATAAGGACAGTAAGACCTCTGAGGGGCTCATGGTGGGGGTCAGAGGTTGTCCAACACTAATATTGACCAGGCTTAGCCCTTGGCCTGGTGTAGAGGTTTCTCCCGAACCGGGAAGGCTTTTTCATCCCTAGGACTAGATTCCCAACCACTGTGTGTGGTCCCTGGCATTTCGTGAATTGGCAACCACCAGTGCCACAAAACGCCCCTGTTCTGCATTTTCCAAATGACTCAGAATATCATTATTCATGTTGTCTGAGTTGATTTATGAAATCCTTATACGACAGATGAGACCTAGTTTCCTTAGGAGGAGGGGTTATTTCTCTAGGTAGCTTTCCATTAAGGCAGCTACAATTACACAGGCATTTTTGCCAATAATACTTACTTCCTTATTTTGTACTTTGCAGATTCTTGGCAGCAGATCCAGAGTTCTGGGGTTCACTTCTCCAGCTATTTTGACAATTTTTCAGTAGAAGTTCTGGGAGGCATTTATACCAGGGCATGGGATTCTATTTGAGGAGTGAAAGTAGATTTTACAAAGGCAAAAGGTTGCTACTGGGTGGAGTAATGATTGTGAGTCTGGTGACTCAGCCACCCTCCTGGACAGACTCAATAACTCAAGTTTTCTACGGATATATGAGCATATGTGCCTGTCTACCAGCATTTCACAATTCAAAGGCTAAGCTGCACCAACAAATGTTAGCAAACATTTATTCAGTAACACAATGAATCCAAAGAAATAGTTGCTAAAGTAGAGAAAAACATAAAAGGAGAGGAAAACAGCTTGTTTAGAAAACCTGAAAACTTGAACACTTTCATGTTGATCCATTCTGTATTAAATATGGCATCTACTGGTGATTTTATATCTACAGATCATTAAGTACTATTGTAAAGAACAAGGAGGAAAATAATGTAGTTCTGAAAACTAAGTGGTGTATTCAGAGGCTTCTTTGGCTTATGAAACATTCCTGCCAACAAGAATTGACAATTTGGTACAATCAGAAAAGTTTTAGGAAAAAAATTACTATCAAGATGGGCGTATTAGTTTCATATTGCTGCTATTACAAATTACCACAAACTTAGTGATTTTAAACTAAACAAACTTATTACCTACAGTTCTGGGGACCAGAAGCCTAAATGGGTTTTAATGGGCTATATTCCTTGTGGTTCTAGGGACTAGTCTGTTTCCTTCCCTTCTCAGTTTTTAGAGTTTGTTTAAAACCTGGCTCATTCCTCTCTTTCATATTTAAAGCCAGCGATGGCCATCCAGGTTTTTCCCACACTACCTCAGTCTGACACTAACTCTTGTCTCTTCTACACTCAAAGGACCCTTGTGATTACATTCAGTCTACCTGCACAATGCAGGATGAGGTCCCCATCTTGAGGTCATTGACTTAATCACACTTATACCATCCCTTTTGCCATGTAAAATACCCACAGGTTTCAGAAATTAGAATGTAAACTTCTTTGGGGGGGCCTTATTATGCCCACCACAATGGGTTTCTAAACGTCATAGTAGTCACAGTTTGCATTTGATCTTAACCCAGTCTGGCAGTCAACTCAAAGCCTATCTTCTCTCTGAAGTTTGCAACTAAAAGACTGGTTTGGTTTGTCTGTGAAAAGGTAGAATGGTGAGATGACCAAAAAGATAGAAAGATGAAAAATATGAAAAGATGGAAATAAGTATGAAAATTGAAAAAGCTAAGCAGTCACAGATCAATAAATATTTCTTTTTTTTACTTTTTTTTAACAGTACTAGGGATTGAACCTGGGGCCATTGAAAGTAGCACGGAGCTATGTTCGCAGCCCCTTTTATTTATTTTTTATCTCGAGACAGAGTCTCACTAAGTTGCCCAGCCTAGACTTAAACTTGTGGTCTCCTGCCCCAGCTTTCCAGAGTGCTAGAATTACAAACGTGCACCACCACATCCAGCTAATATTTATTTCTTTATAAAATAAATTTTATTTTCTGTTTTTTTCTCTCTCTCTGTCTGTCTGTCTCTTTCTCTCCCTGTCTCCCTGTCTCCTCCCTCTTCCTCTCCCTCTCTCTCTTTTTGTGCTGGGGATCAAACCCAGAGTCTCATGCATGCTAGGCTAGCACTCTGCTACTGAGCTATACCTTAGCCAATTAATCAAATATTTATCTAACATGCTTTATTCTAAACTGTAATACAACAACAACAACAAATTATAAGAAAACATGAGCCTTACTCTGAGGAGCTACAAATCTTGAAGGCAAAGTACATTTACAAACAATTAAAGTTCATACATTCACCCATCATTTGCTTGAAGGAACAAACTTCCCATCGCCCTCCAGATACACTACTTTACTCATAGCCTCGAGTGTGTTGGTATCTCTTCCAGGCTTTCTTCACAGTGTGCCCTGAGCAATAGACATGTCTCAGAAGCAATGAGTAGGCCGGCTTGGCTGGAGCTGGTGGAGCATATCCTCCTCAGAGCAAGATGGGTAAGGGTCCAAATGTTTATTGTAATAAGGAGCAGGTGGCATACTCGTGGATCACTCAGGAATGTCTTGTTTCTCCTGCTGCATTATCCTTTCCAGGTTTGGTGAGTTAAATTACTGCAGAGCTGGTTAGGAGTAATGCTTGTAGGTAAGCTTCATTGTGACATTTCATTGCTGTCACTTAACAATACCCAGGTTTTGTGGGTGATCATAAAAACCAGTGGAGGAAAACTCCCTCAAGGGAGAAGCTTTTGCCACATGTGTAATTTCAGCATCTGTTCCTGGGTCACGGGTCCATTTGGAAATGCTTCAGTTCCAGCCTACTTACGTTATCTTGGAGAAACATTTCCACTCTTTAGTCTCGTTGACTATATCCTTATTCCCCTTTGATGTCAGAAGTCGGCTGTGTTGTTCCAGTTTCTTGTCATCATTGCTTCAACAAAGGCCTTTAAGTAGACTGTTTAGAACAAGATGTGTACAAACTGGAAAAGAAAACAGGGAAATTGTTCTAAGATGAAAATAAAGTGGCCCATGACCAGAAAGACACTGGGACTGGGTAGGAGGGTTCTTCTTCCCCTGCTGCCTTTCTGTATTCCTAAGAACCCCTCTACCTTCTTGGTTGTGGATAATCTAAGAAGAAAAGTTTACTTCAGATTGCCTTTTTCCAGGTCATATGTGAATGCAGAACTTTTTCTTTTGTATTTTCCTCCCAGAAATATAAAAACACAAGCTGAAATAAAAGGAGTTACAAGAAAAAAAAAATAAATTCTAAAAGCAGTTCTTTCAAAATATTTACAAAGTAAAATGAGAAAAAAAATAGAAAAGACTTTGGCTACTTGAAATAAAAGGAATCAAAGAGAAAAAAATTAATTCTAGAAGCAATTCTTTAAAATATTTATAAAACAGATAAAGGAAAAAATGGAAAAAGAAAAATGGTGGAGAAAGAAAAATCTCTCTCAATCCTGGTTAAAGTGAAAAAGTTTAAGAACGAAGGGCTGGAGATGTAGCCCAGTGATATGGCACTTGCCTCTACCACTCGGAGGCCTGGTTTAAGCTCCAGAACCACAAAAAATAGACAAATTAAAAAAAAGTAAAAGGAAGAGTAAAGTTAAGAATGAGAATGGGGACATATATAGGTATCAACAAAAGTTAAAGTAATTGTGAGACAATTCCCCTATGGGACTAAACAAATAAATGGACTGGTTCTGCTTAGAATATGGAAAAGTGAGCTCTTACCAGACCATCCATGAAGAGTAGACAAAATAAAATACCTGAAAGGCCCTGCAAAGGTCGGTTCTGGTGGTGGGTTCTGGATTGATGCTGAGAAGAAGGAAAGAGCATGGAGTTAGCTCTGGCTCACTAACTACCTCCTCCCTCTTTCTTTCCTGAGAGCAGGTTTCAATTTATACCATACGGAGTAGCAAAAACTCTGAAAGAAGCCTCCAAAGGGCCCTCTGACGTTACAGAGCACCATTGTTCTTATGTTTAGAGTGACCACAGACATATGAAAGAGGGAAACTCCTTGGAGAAAATCAGAAAGGAAGAGGTCCTAATTCTGTACATAAACTCAGACCAACTCTCTAGCTGATCCTTGAACATACATAGAGCTGACTCAGGAGAGTCCCATCTAAGGTTGAAAGAAAAGAACTGGGATTAACAATGCTACCAGAAAATAGGTGTCTGCAGTTAGAATCCAATCCAATAAATTGCCTGCTAAAATTAAAATGTTAACAGAGTTTCGAGGGGTACACAGAATGCAGAGTGTACACAACTTTATGTACCATGTTCAAAACACCAACAAAATTACTTGATGCATAAAGAAACAGGAAAATGTGACACATTCTTAAAACAAAGAGTGAGCCTAAGATTTTCAGATATTGCAATTAGAAGACAAAGATTGAAAGCAGCAACTCTATGTTCAGTGATATAAAAGGGAACATTCAAAATTAATGAAAAGATAGGATATCTCAGCAGAGATATGAAAACAATAAAAATAATTCAAAACTACAATACTAAAAATAAATAAAATTCACTGACTAAGAATCAGAACCAAATAGCAGGCAAAGAACCAGAAAATTTAAAGACAAATCAATAGAAATTGTACGATCTGAAGAATGAAAAAAAACAAAGAGCCTCAAAAACCTATAGAACAGTATCAAAAGCTTTCTGTGTGACTGGAGATTCAGAAAGTGAATAGAGAGAAAATGTGCTGCCCAAGAAATATTTGAAGAAACAGTGCCTGAAATATTCCTGAATTTGTCAAAAGCAAAAACTGTACACATTTCAAGATAACGTGGCTAAACTCACGTAGAGAGAATACAAAGAAAAAGTGCCGAGGGATCAAACTTCTGACAGCCAAAGGTAAAGAGAAACCTTGACAACAGACAGAGGAATGTGACACATTATGTACAGGGGAATAATGTGTCTAATAACTTCCGTGTGATCTCCAGAAAATATGGTTCAGAAACATTGAGACATCTTTAAAATGCTGAAAAAACAACCACCACCTGTCAAGCCAGAAATGTATATCCAGTGAGTATATCCTCTGAGAACAAAGGCAACATAAAGATATCTAGAGACTAGAAGTTACATTAAAATATTACATTAAATTAAGTTGTCATCAGCAAATCTGCACTTCAGGAATGAACCAAGAAGTTTTTTCGACTGAAATGGAATAATACAGGAGATGAACCTAATCTTCGGGAATGAGTGAGAAACATGAGAAACGGTAAATATCTGGGAAACATGAAAATTTTTCTTCTAATTTCTAAGAAAGATGTAATTATTTAGAGCAAAAATTACACCTTAGCATTGCCTTATAATGTGTATAAATATTTGTACATCAAATATATACAATGACTATAACAAAGTACAGAGTGGAGGAAAACGGACTTCTACAGTTGCAACACACATATTAACTCAAAAGGACTCAGTAGTATTAATAACATATATTTTAATTGATAAAGTGACCAGTTAAACATTACAATAAGGCAAAGAGCTATAGCTAAAAACCCCATAAATAAATTGAAGTAGAATTCTAGAAAGACATATCCAAAATTACCCAAAATTTGAATAGAAAGTTTAGTAGGAAGATACTGTATTAGGAAAGTGATTAAAATTTTCCATTAAAATGTTGCCAGGCCTAAATGGTTTCGCAGTGAATTTCTAACAAGTCTATTTTAAAAAAGGAGATGATTCCAATGTTATTTACATTCTTCCAGACCGCAGCAAAAGAAGGAAATCTCCCCCAGCTGTTTTCTAAGGTCAGCACAACTTCTGCACAGCTGCCTTCAGGGTTTGGCCTCAGATCTGTTAGGGCTCATTGCTGGTGGACTTGACCTTTCCTTTCTGGCCGTCTTGAGGATTCATTCACTCACCTTGGCCCACCCTAATATTCCCCCAATAATCAGTATTGGTAGGTACAGGAATCACTCACCTGATATTTTATTTTTGAGAAGTCATTGATCTCTAGAGTAAGTGATAGCACCGTTTGTTGTGATGGAATGGAAAAGGGAGAGGAGAGCAGAGGAGAGAAATTATCATGGCAAATCCACTGAGTACTCTCTGCCTCCCCTGGGAGAGCAATAACATGATTCCTAGTTTTATAGATGTAGCAATGAGGGTCAGAGAGGCTTACACAAAATACAGGACACAACACAAATCCCCATCTACTGTGAGGTCCCACAGTTAGTGCATAATAGGTCTAAGATCAGAAGCTGGGACTTCAGACCAACCTCAGAGCACATGGTTTTCTACTCTATTCCAGCAGCCAGAGAGATGTTTTGAAATACGGGATGGAAAAATTTCTGTCTTGTTATTCTATTACTTCTAGAACTTGAGGAAGCATGGCGTTTTTCAGGTCTGCTGTAGTCTCTGCCCCTCCTTCTGAGAAAGCTGTCCTTTCCTGTTAGAAGCATCATTAGCCCACCAGCAACTGGATTGTCTAAGAAGTGGGATTATTATTCGGTAACACCCGAGAGCTTACTTCTCTTCTCTGTGCCTCCCCCCACCTCAGTACTAAGGACCCAGGGCCATCACACTGATCTATATCCCCAGTCCTTCCCACCCTTTTTTGAGACAGGTTCTCATTAAGTCATTAAGTTGCCCACACTGGGCTCATATTTGTAATCTTCCTGCCTCAGCCTCCTAGACTGCTAGGATTACAGGCCTGTGTCACCATGCCTCACTCCCTTTCAGCCTCTTGTCTCTCACCTCACTACTCTCACTAAAGTAGAATTTAGAGTTGCCATCACCTAGTTTTTATTCAACAAGGGCAACAATAAATTTGTAGGTTAATTTTTTTTGTGCTAAATACAGTGGTGAGCTTGGGGATACTATGCTGTATTTCTTGGCCTCCTCTTGCTTACATTTTAGTGGAATAAATTCATTTAGTGCAGGTGTTCTCAATCACGGCTACAGCAGAAACACTTGGAAAATGTTTTGTTTGTCTTTAATGCCTAGGTTCCCCCTACAGATTCTAATTTTGGGAATCTGGGGTAAGGTAGAGCATGGGCATCAATACACTTTTTAAAACCTCCCCAAACAATCCCCAAGAGGAGCCACATCTTTTTAATGCTATTTATTCATTTATTTATTTATTTATTTTGGTACTGGGATTGAGCTAGGGCCTCCACAATGAGCTACGTCCCCAGTCATTATCATCATTATTATTATTGTTGTTACTGTTGTTGTTGTTATTTTGTATTTTGAGGCAGAATCTGGCTAAGTTGCCCAGGCTGGGTTTGAACTTGCAATCATCCTGCCTCAGCCTCCTAGAATGCTGGGATTACAAGCATGCACCACCATACCTGGCTTACATCAATTTAATGTGTCACCCATCAAAGGATTTAATAAAAGGACTTTGGGGTGTTTGCCAAAGGAATACATTTGAATACAGAACATCAGATTGTATGGCCTTTGGATAGAGGGGATACTTTGCGCTGAAAGTTCTTCCCATCACCCCTCATTCTTACTGCACAGCAGCTGAAGTTCTATGGATGCCCAAGGTCAACTTAACAGCAAAGCTTTCTGATCGAAATTCGCGTGGATCTCGATGGCAGATCACATGGGAGCACTAGTTACCATATGTGTTGTGCACCGGCACACTGTCCTGTTTAATTCTCACAGTGATCCTGTGAGGCAGGCATGATGATTTTCATTTTACCAAGAAGAGTCCAGGAGGGTGGGAAGCCTGCTGGAGGTCATGGAGCTCGGCAGGGAGGAGGCCTGCACCAAAGCTCTGCTCTGACCCACAGTGCCATGCGTAGGAGCCAGAGTTCGGTGCTGAGCTGAGGGGCCTGGCCTGAGGAGATGACCAGAGGAAGATTTGTTCCTGGACCCGCTCAGCCCGCAGGCTGTGCAGACCCATGAACTCAGGTCAGCTTCTCTTGCATCTTGACATGTGCAAGCCTAGATCCAAAACAACCCCCTTCCTCCCCTCCTCGACATCTTTGCTCTTAGAATGTAGTGGCATTTCCATCCTTCACTGTCTTTTCGTAAACAGGTTCTTTACATCTTCCTTTCCTTCTTTTACTTGCTGTGAGACTGCTGGGGGATTTTAAGACCAGGTAAAACTGGGAAGTGACTGATGCAAGTCGATCGTCACTCGTCTCATTCTCTCTCTTTCATACTTTCTTCCCTTTTGGGAATCTAGATCTTTAGGTTTTTAATCAAAACTTTCTCAGAAAGCCTAGAATAAATGTATGACACTACATTGTGAATGACTGATAGGCTTTCATGTGCCACCTCTTCCCGGGATGGTCACATTTCAACAGGGGGCAAGGAGCTCAGGTAGGGAGACTGATACATGTGGATTTGAATCTTGGGCTGCTTACTGGTTATGTAACATTTGGTAAGTGACCTCTCTTAGCTTCAATTTCCCTGTCTCTAAAAAGAGAATAGTACTTCACAGTGTTGTGGTGAGGAAAAAAAGATCTCTGAGACTCTGCCTAGCACATAGTAGGTACCTGTTAAATGTTCATCCTTTTTCCTCTCACTTCAATAGCAAAGTCCATGTATCAGTCCATGTAAAATTTCTTTGGGACATTTTGATTTGGAAAAGTCTCAACAGTATCTGGTCTCCTACTCCTACTCTGTAGACTATACGAGTATTTAAGAACACATTGAACTCTCCCTCCACCGCCCCAAGACTCATTGTTGTGGGATACAGCTATTTCATGGAGGAAGGTCATAACTATATTTCACATCCAGGCTTCTCATCAATCTTTCTTATCGCTAGGTGTGGTGCTACACATCTGTAATCCTATCTATCCAGGAGACTAAGGCAGGAGGATTGCAAGTTTGACCCCAACCTGGGCAATTGAGGTTTAGTGAAACCCTGTCTCAAAATAAAAATAGTTTTTAAAAGGGCTGGGGATAGAGCTCAGTGGTAGAGTACTTACCTGGCATTCACAAAGCCTGGTTTCAATTCCCAGCACTGCAAAGACCAACAGACAAACCCCCAGAAAAGGAAAAAAAAGTCTCCTCTGAAACGTAGTTAGTTAATATCTGTTCTCAGCACTAAACATTCGGATATGGCCGGCATCTTGGAAAAAACGTTTGCCTCTGGTATTTCTTTGGTGCAGAGTTTGAAATGCAGTTGCTCTGAATGAAAACCTGTTGGCTGCGTTTGTTCACACAAAGTGTGGCTGAAATGCAAATATATCTCAGAGTTTGTGCCTTTTCCCCACTGCATTAAAAGGTGGCTGTAATTGAAGAACAATGCGAAACCCTTAATTACCAAGCTTTCAAGGAAGCTTTGTGCACAAGTTTGACTTTTTTGTTTTTTTTGGTGCTGGGAATCAAACTCAGGGCCTTGTGCTTACAAAGCAAGCACTCTAATCACTGAGCTAACCCCCCAGCCCCTTTCTTTTTTTTTTTTTTTTTTTTTTGGTGCTAAGTTTGACTTTTATTATCTGTCTTTGTCAGCCTTGTGAAGCATCCCATTAGACTTTCTTCTAAGGCAAGGAAACTAGGCTGACAATGGAAACTAAGCTGTTTAATTGCTATTAACTTGAAAGTTCAAGGTGTGTTTTTTTCCATAATTGTCTCAGGAAAAGAAACTTGGATTTGAGAACTAGTTTGGGTGAGTTAAGAATTGAGAGGGAGTCTGCTGCTGATATTGCAGACCATTCCCTGCTGCAGTAGGTTTGGACTTCGGCTTGCCTCGGTCTACAGGCTCAGGCCTGAAGCCATGGTGATTTGGATTCAAAGCCCTGTGAGGCCACTACTGGAAGAACCTTGGCAAGCCCTGTAATTCCTGCATGTCTCAGTTGCCTCATCAGTAAAAGCAGCAGAATGACAGGACCTCAAAGGGCCTCTGTGAAAGTGAACAACAGAATTTATGTAATGCACTATCACAGTGACCAGAGAAGAGTAAACAAATGCTGCTTCTCTTCCTCCTCTCTAGGCAACCAAATGTAGTTGGCCCAGAACAATTATGCTTGATAAAACAAAATTTAAGTGAGCATCAGGGTAGAATTGGATGGAAGGCTCAGTCACAGAGGAAAAATGTGTGTATGTGTGTGTATGTGCACACACATGCACACACGTGTGCTCCAGTCTTTGAAACTCAAAGTATAAAATATAAAAGTTTCAATGCATTGGTATATATACCTCATGGCAAGGGGTGCAAACATGAGCCCCGATACATCCCTGGCAAGAGGTACCATTTACCTGGCCTGGCAAGGTTAGCTGCCATCAAATGTCATATTCTTAGCAGAGGATTTGATGTGTCAATTCAAACCAAATTGAGGCATTAAATATCTTGTGGAATAAACAATGATGGGTCATGCATTTTTTGAGACATGTTTTCTGGGGTTTTTTTTAACTAGTCTTTCCTGGCTCCTGAATACAAGCCGTCCTCATCTATTTCCTAAGATAATCCATTATAAATTATGACAGGCTCCCCAGCCTGGCGGGCGGCGCAGCCTGATGAACTGCCCTGGTCTCACTTTTCTGTCCTGGTAGACTCCGACAAGTTCCCTGTGTGACCGGTCAGGAGACGGCTAATTCCAGTCCACGCATTTTTCAGATGAGCTTTATTTTATTTTTAATTTCCCTACAAATGCAAGCCAGGCGCAGATTTCGTCAGTTACAGACATAGCTCTCTAATCTGTGCCGCCCTTCCGTAGCTCGAAGTACCAAATGAATTAAGGTCCAGTTACATATAAAAGTGATTATGATCAGCGAAATGTCTGCCCAGAGTGTCCTCCCAAAAAAGGACAAAGATTCGAGGCACTGACACTTCCTTTTGGCCATCTTGGGACCACGCACTGTACATGAAAATGACCTCAATCACAACCTGCTAAAACTTCACACTTCCTTCAGATCTTACAGCTTTGTGGCCTCTGGCCACCATGCAGCACAGGAATAAATGGCTACCAATTTGGGCGAAATTATTTGTTTTTTGTCTTCATCTGACAAGATTGCTTTTGAGAGAACTGATTTCATCCTCTTGAAAGCTTCCTATTTCCCCTTTAAGGCATCTGGCCTTCACTTAGAGGAAGGTCACTCCTTCCAAACTCTGCAACTTGACTAGGAGTTGGATCAGGCTCACCCAGGCATTTCTCAGCCCAGTTCAAGTCTGTGTGGACTCTGTTAGCCCCTCAGATCAGCCAGGGCCACAAGTGCACAGAGCAGAGGGAGATAAAGGCCATCTCCTCTGCTGACAAACAGTTCATAACCTAGTTTAGGGAAGTGGGACTATTCCCAAGAACATGTTTACCCATCATCGTATGTTAGTATGTTCACAGATTCAAACGAGACTGAGAGAATAAGGACTAACAGAGCAGAAAGTGTATTGAGGATCAGGGGACTGGGTTTGGCCATCAAAGAAGTATGTGACCAAGAGATGGAGGGGTAGGGAGGTAAGGAGAAGGAAAAAAAGAATTAAGATGCGTTATGTACATGTACCAACTCCCCATGAATGTAACCATTATGCACTGCAAACATGTACTGATAAAAATAAAAAATATTTTTTAAAAAGTATGTAATCTTGTGTACTTTCCTGCCTCTTTTGGCACTAGGTCCCAAGAATGAAAAACCTAGAATATTCTGGGCTTCTATGACAAAAGAGGTAGGGAAACTAGGGAAGTTTTCCACCTTTCCATTGAGGTTTTTACAGTGATCACAAAAGCATCACCAGGCTGAGCCCGAGGGGGACGCCAAAGGGGCCCCGATCGGGCCTCTTAAAGTAGATTTGTTCCAACTTTCTTTGCAGACCGCAAGGCAGACGAGGCAAAATATGTTCAAGCCTTTTGATGCAGTTCTCGGTGGCATGGAAGCAGCTTTATAAAAGGCCCGCAAATTCTCCCAGACCTGAACTCCGAGCAGAGTCCGAGGGGGTGGTGAAGACTAGGAGCTGCTGCCCCCACCGGCAGGAGGCAGGAGCCAGCCTCATGCCTGCTGGCCCCACCACCCGTCAGGCTGGGGCCCAGCCACCCTCTGGGATGAGCCAACCTTGGTAGTCACCCAACTTGAGAAGCTTTTGAGCTCTTCCTGTCGCCATGCCCCACCCCATCCCATTCCACCCTCGCCTCTTCTTTCTCCTCCCTGGCAGCCGCTCTGTTTTCAGATGTTTACCCAGAGGAGAACAGCATGGCAGGGGCGGGGGGTGCAGCACGGTGGCAGAGATGGCTCCCTGGGCCTGGAGGGCACATCGAGTGGAGGCCTGCTCCTCTCTGGTTCTGGCAGACCCCCAGCGTGAGCGTGCATGTGTGCATGTGTGTTTGCCTGGTTGACAGTGGTCCGTGTTCCTGGCTCACAGTGTCACCAATCCTAGATCGACCCAAGCCCAGTGCTCCGAATGCCCCATCTCAGTGGTCTCAACTTGATCAGGACATCCGGGTTTTGTAACATCATTTTATAACTGTTCCCCTGACCCTGATTCCATCCTTCAGAGCTCTGAGGACATGTAACTGGAAGCCACTCCAGTTGCGCTCCCCCTCTGCGGTGGACCGTGTCACCTGCCGCCCTGGCATCATCACCCAGGCATGCACTGTCACACTCCCAACCGGAATGTCAGCTTGCTGTTTGAGATTCACACGACACTCGGTCCCCAGAGGACTCCTCCCGGAGCCAGGGCGGCCTGTGCTTGGGAGCACATGAAAGTACAGGAGTCCCCTGGCTTCTTGGCAGCACTTCAAGGCTTGCCCAGTGAAGAGATCTTGACAGCATACTTGTGAGCTCCGCAGGCCCCCAGGGCTCAAACACCATGATATTTATGCCGGAGGGTGGAGAGCCAAAACAGTTGGGTTGTTATGCAGACAGAGGACTCAGAGCAGGGACCAGCATTTCTGACACCTGTTTATTGGCATTTGAAAGAACTGAGCCAAGGTGGGGGGGCCTTTGGAGCTGCTGCCAACCTGTACCTGAGCAGCAGGGAGTCCAGGGAGGTGCTCCCCGCCAAGCTGGTAGGAGATTCCCTGGGGGGGGGGGGGTTAGCAAGGGAGTCCAAAGGTTTCCAGAAAGGATAAGCAGAGAAGGAAGAAAAGAGGACAGAAGGAGAGAAGAAAAGTAAGAGTCCAGGAGGGAAAGCAAGAAATAGTGAGAGGGCTAGTATCTTTAGATTTGCTAGCACAGAGTTTTGTGCTGGTGGCACCCTGATCCTTGTTTCTGCAGCACAAGTGCCACTGGCACAGGTGGAAAATACAGTCCTGTCCCCTTCCCTCCGGGGGCCACAGTTCCCACCATCTTGAAAGGTCATCTCCAGGAAATCCCCCTCCAAAGAGCCTGCTCTGAACACCCAAATGTCTGGGCTACTCTCCCTTCTGGATTTCCGTTGGAACTCTCAGGTGGGCACCTCACCATTCGTGTGTGCCTTGTGCTCCTCCTCTACCAGCCCACCCGAATCTGCCCCAATTTTAACCCATTGGGATCATAGTAGAGACTTTGTCTGGCCCACAGAAAAAGTCAGACTCAGAGTAGAGTCTCAGTATCCACAGTTGAAGGACCGGCTTTCTTCCTTTTTCAGTGTCTTTTTCCGTTCCAGACACCCTCTACCCCATCAGCTTCCATCAGCAAACCCCGATCTGTCCTCTACAGCCTCCAGCTGGTTAACGGGGCTCTGGGAGTCTTTCCTTGCATCTATCTCAATGTTTGGCTGTTCCCACTCTACCCTATTTGATCTTTGGTGAGACTAAATTTTGATGAGAAATGACTTAGTAAAAATGACTTCTGTATTTCATTATTAATACTCAGACTATCCCAAAGATCCCTAGTTATGAACTGACTTGTGTTCCAAAATCAGCTTGCGTGTTAGTTGTTTAAATCTGGAAGTCCATAGAAACCTTGTAAATGTATTCACTCATCAAGTACATTTTGAGCACTACCACAAGGTTGGCACTACTTTAGGTGCTGGAGAATCGGTAGAAAACAAAGCATATAAAACCCCATGTCCCCAAGGATCTTATAATCCGGTCAGGTAGATAGATAATTTACAAATAAGCCAA
The DNA here is from genome assembly GCA_004026905.1 of Hystrix cristata. NCBI lineage: Eukaryota > Metazoa > Chordata > Mammalia > Rodentia > Hystricidae > Hystrix > Hystrix cristata. Next base: position 294,527 of record PVJO010000146.1, read on the forward strand.
TAAAATATCTAAAATGCATATGATCCTCAGTACCATAGAAAAGAATAAAATGGAGAAGGTCCATAAAATGCTGGCAAACGACTGAGACTGGAGATGCACTGATCCAGGGAGACCTTTATTTAAGAAAGACCTGAAGGAATGAGAGAGTACAGGAGTGGAGACCCGGTTCAAAGCAAGATTGATGTTAAAGAACAGCAAGAAGGCCAGAGGGACTGAAGCAGTGTGATTGCTGGGGAGAGAAAAATACTCAGTGGTTTGGGAGTCTAATGGTAGTCTGTTTAGTCCATCAAAAGGCTGAATTGAAATTCTAATTCAATAATAAATGTTTTCTGAATGCCTCGTCTATGCTGGGATTGGTATGAAGTGCTGGTACTGATTCTGTCAACTGCCCTTAGCCATGGTTCTATGGAAATATCCCTCCGGGTGTCACCTGAGGAGTGCTAGGGACATACAGAGCCCACTCATGGTGGTGAAGGGGCCGGGAAGATAAGATGCAGTGCCCAGTAGGCCGAAGGCTTTCCAGAGACCGCTCGGCACATTAGGAGCATCCCTTGATTTAGAGTCTCAGATATTTGATTTGTTTCTGATTTTTGTTTTTTGTCCTGAACAAGTTGTATAACCTTCCTGGTCCTTGATTTCCTAGAAATGATAATAACTGTTTTACTTTTTCGTGAAATTTAAATGAAATTATTTTAAATGGAAGCCTTGTAAAACCTAAGACAATCTGCTGATCCGAATTGTCGTGGTTTTAGGTAAATTACTCTGTCTGTCTTGTGCATCAGGGAATTAATGGGCTGGGCCTCAGAAATAGACATCTCCAAGAGTTCTTTCGTGTAGAAATTGCTGATAAATTTTATGTTAGCTGTCTGATCTCTTCCAGAAATGGTGTTGGGGCCAGGCAGTTTTAGAACAGAACAGCTGAGCTAAAAGATGTAGATATAAAGAGACAGATTGATGAAAAAGAAAACTGCTGACCCTGGGGGAGGCTAGGGAGGGGGATCTGAAGAAAGAGACGGAATTTATCTCAAAAATGACAAGCAAGAGAACAGACCAAACAAATCACTACCCAGGTGAAATCGCTTTCTCCCTCTGGACACTGTTCTAGCCTCTGCAGTTCCCTGCATCTTTCAGAGCTAATTTCCCAGTGTGTAAGCTGCCCCAATGGCACAGGTCCAGCTGCTTTTACTGCAGCCGTCTAGTCCCCCCTCAGCCTGCCCACGTTTCCTCCAGGCCCCTTTAGAACAGCAGACTGTGCAGAAAGAAACCTAGTGCTGTTGAACTCTTCCTCGTCGTAAAACAGTTGTTCATTCTGGAGAGCCCTTATGGTTCAAAAGTTCTTCCTTAAAGTCACCTAAAATCTGCTTCCCTGAAATCTGCACTCCCATGTCCTTGGGTCACCCTCTAAGGCGTTCAAAGGCTCTCTAACTTAATCTTCTTCCAAGACATAGCTTTTCAAATATCTGAAGACAGGTTCCTACCCCACTGCCTAACCCTAACACTTTCAGTTTATGATTTGCCTTGACCCTGGTATTCTTTGATTTCACTATGAAATAGCTCAACTTCTTGTTGTTTTGTTTTGAGTTGGTTTTTAATTTTGCTCTGTACACAGTTTATGCTTTCTTTTCAGCTTCAGGATTCATGATCATCTTCAGTTTTTAAAAATGCTTGGCCATTTCTTCTTCAAGTAGTAGATATGCTTACTCTTCTGTTGAAGTGACTAGATATGTTGGAACTTCTCAATCAGCCTTCCGTGTCTCTTACAGGGTTTTTACCTTAATCTCACTGGGTTGTGTTCTGAATGAATTCATCAGAGCCATCTTCCATTTCACAAATTCTTTGACTATGACTGATGCAGTGTTTTCCCCATACTGTTTTATTTAGTTCTATTTATATATTTTAATCCCCTATTACTTCATAGGAGTTGAACTTCAATTTACCTCTTCCTGCTCCAGGAAATTTGGCTTCTGGCTATGGATTACTTTAGCTTTCTATTAAATTTCTACGACACAGAAGTATCTGAGACTACAGATTTTTTAAAATTTTCTCCTTTTATATTTTGATCATCATGGTTAATGTTTTTAGGACAAGATGCTCAAAATGGAGACTTTGTTTTGACCCTCTCCCTGTGGTCTTTGGAATTACCTCATAGACCTCATCTGGGCTTTCTGTAGCAGCATCCCTGTCCTCTGAGCTTGTGCATTGTGCCCAGAAATGAATGTGGGGTACTGAAGTGAGTGCTCTAGAGGTTGCTCCTAGCCAGACACAACACTGTGAGAATGGGACTTCTAACGACACATGCCCTTTCACATAGAAGCGTCTATAAGAAGACGTAAAGGACACACCAAAGGTGCAGTTAATGGTTCTTAGAGGCAATTAATGGCTAGGCCTTACCTGTGTAGGGCTTGGGATCATCTGTAAGACTACAGGACAAGGGCAGGTGGCTGGGCTCATCAGATGCCCGCATCCCTTTCAGGCAAAGGCAGATGCGCATTTATAAAATTTCTATCTATTGATAAAAATTATCTCAAATACTGTTTATTTCACCGATGCAAAAATATTTCACCATACTCTATGCTGATTAACTGACTCTCAGAAAGAAGATTAGGTCTAGAGAGCTGCAGTGCTTTTTATTTCTTCCTCTATTTTTACCTCCTGACAGGTGTCTTCAGGTATTCAGTAGCATAGATTACGTCTCACTTACCCTCAGGCACGCATGTCACACTTTCCACACTAGAGAATTTTAAGGGGAGTTGCAGGTATTACAACGAGGTAGTTAGGCAAAAGACTAGCAAAACTTCTATCTTTCAAGCAAAACATAAAGAGACGTGGAAAATCAGAGTCACTTATTTAAACAGAAGAAAAAAAATCCCATTTGGGGCCAGAAAATGACCCAGTTCCCACTCAAATCTGCTCATTCCACCACCATCTCACTCAGATTTCAAGATAAATGTCTGATATAAGAAATTCCTATATATACTTACAGCTTCAGAACTAGGACAGCAAGAATCTATAAAGGCAGTGAAATTGTGTATCTATATCTGCAATTCTTTCCAATTCTATTAGGTTCAGTGCACTTGAATTAGGTAATGTTCCACCTTAGGTAACACTTTTCTTGGTCTCTAAACTTTCTCTAACTTTCCCTATTAGTTTGGCAGAAAACCTCTGGGCTTCACCCACTGACATTTTTTTTAACAAAGCAGGAAATGGGGTTGGGTTTGGGTTGTAGGAAGCCAGCACACATACCAGGCCTACCAGGCCAAAGGTGACACTAGTGGGTGTCTATATCACATACCCTCTACTTTGTCATTTTTATTTGACTACTTAATGTGAAAAACCATACCAGTTAGGAACTAGGTGCCTGGATTCAAGCCTCTGTTGCCATTTACCAGCTGGGTATATTTGGATGAATCACCTGAAATTTCTCAATTCCAATTTACTAAACTGTCAAACGGGGCTAATTAATCCACTCTGGCTCACAGGTAGTTGGATCAAATACCAGACAGAGCAGATTTTCTTTGTTATATTGCATTGTACGGGTACAAAGGAGTGTTTGTGTCAGTCATGTACATGTACTCAGTTATTTCTTGTGAACATCCCTTATCTTTCCGATTGGATTTTAAGATTTTAGAAGAGAAAGTCTACAATCTACAGGTGTTAATGGTGCCTTACACAGCATCATGCTCCTAGTGGCACTGAATGTGTAAATAAGAGAATGAGATCCTCTAATAGGAGAAGGTGGCAAGAACTTGGCTTGATGTCATGCAGTGTGCCTCGGAAATAGTATCACTCATTCAACAAAAAGTTACTGAAGATGTACGATGGTCAAAGTTTTGTGTCTGAACATACAGTGAGTGAGAAGTGACCTCTACCTTCAAGAAAGAGTGAACAAAGAGCTAAAAGAGAAGTCTGTAGTGAGCACAAAGAAAAGGTTGCCATTTCTACCCTGTGGACATGAGGAGAGGAGGGAAGAGCTTTGTACAGAAGCTGATGCATAAACTGAATCCTGAAAGATGGGTGTTGTGATGTCTCCCCCAAATTCACAGGTTCAAACCTAAATCAGTCCCCAGTGGGATAGTGTTAAGAGATGGAGTCTTTAGGGTGTGACTAAGTCATGGTACAGGCCCCTGATGAATGAAATTTGTGTTTCTATATGAAAGGCCCAAGGAAGCTATTTGTCCCTTAAGGTGAAGACACAGCAAGGGTCCTTGCTCAGATGTTGCTTGTGCTCTGACCTAGGACTCGGTGAAACTAGAAAAAAGGCTATCTTTTCCCACCTTGTTCTCTAAGAAATAGGATTTTCCATTGCACACTCCTGCCTCCTCCCCGGTCTGGAAGGTGCAATGGCTTCTCTGATTAGCCAGTTGGGGAGGAATATTTGAGCATGTTCTGCTCTTTGCTGTCTTTCTTCCCCTTGGGCTCAGAATGTCAGCACACAGAAGCCTCTGTTTCTTTGGGTACAAGGCCACGTGCCTGGAACAGCAGGTGACTCTGCCTTATTTAGGGGGTCAGTTGGCAAACTCATCAGCATTCATGCTAAGCTGTACTCTTCAGTTTAGCAGTAACAAGGCCAGTGTTCTGGACCCGTTTGCATCCTTTGCTTTATGTCACAATTTGTACAAAGCCCATGTGCACCGGGTGCCCATTACGTAGATGAGGGCCAGAACATGGCTTGAAATGCTGTGCACAGGGCCTTGCCATCAGGTGGCACAAAATATTGCCACTGTGATGAGTTTGGGATGAGAGACCTACAATAGGAAATTATACCTACAATCTTTGTAGATAGAACATGGATCTGGGTGTCAAGTTAACTGGGAGCCAGCCCCAGCTCTGTCCCTTGTCATTTTCTTTGAGTGAATCACTTCAACTTTCCAGGCTTCAACTTCCTCATCTATAGAGTAAGTTGGTTTACAAAAATCTCTAGGGTCCCTCTCAAATTATATACATTTTTAAAGTGAGGCTTTCCTCACAAAAGGATGTTTTGAATATTGAGGAAGGTTAAACACTGAGGCAGATTGTGGAATTTCTTTCCTGGGCAAGCTGGAAGAAACAGCCAGTTTTGCATCCAATTTATATGAACAATTTAGTTTGTATATGCCTGGTACTCTGTTAAGAGTATATGTGCACTTTCTCATTTCATCCTCATGCCAATCTATGAAACAGACAGCATTATCATTCCTGTTTTACAGGCAAAGAAACTGAGGCTCAGAAGACTTAAATAGTCTGGCCATGGGCCTACAAATAACAAGTGTCAGTACTCGGCTTCGAACTTGGGCAGTCTGGCTCCACAGCTGTACTTTCCAGCACTCTACTGCATAATCTCTATGCTTAGGAGAAACTCTGGGTCCTTCCCCAAGAGCCCATCACGATCCATGGAATCTCTGGAAGGACTCGGTTTGCAGCCTCTCAGACACGTGCAAAAGGCAGGTGCTTGGCTAGCGTGAGAAACCAAACTCTTTTGGCTCTCTCTTCACTCTGTGCCCTCAGTTTTGACATTCAGGGGTGAGAAGCATTTGTTTGGCAATTAATAATTCACTGCCTCTTGACATCTCTTGTATTGATGTCTTTATTGTTCGGTTTCTGTGTGCCTGTGAGTTTTCTCCATCCTTAGTACTGACCACATGTCAGTGCTGTTCTGCATGTTTTAAGTGTGTTATTTTCCTTAATACTCACAACACCCCGTCAAGGTAAATGCTACTATTTCCGATTTACAGTTGAGAAATCTGAGAACGATACCAAAATGATGCTCATAAGACAATGACATCAAGAGCATAAAGACATTCTTTGCTCCGCCGAGCCTCCCATAGTCTTCCATTTATTCTCTGCTTTGTGCCATGCTTTTTATATTTTTTAACAACTTGTGTCTAAGATGGTGGTTGACAACTGAAACAGCAATATGCGTGTGGGCTGTTCCCATCTATCTACATCAGGAAGCCCCAAGAGCTCCCTAGTCTAGAAAGGACACAACATCACGTCCTCAAGCATTATGCACCAATTGATAAACATTGATGGTGTGTTGGTTGCTTTGCAATTAGCTGATAAACATATTTGTGCATTCTTTTGTAATTTTAAACACTGACAGGTAGAATTTTTCTTGCTTTTGTTTTTGTTTTTTCAATCTCTTTACTTTTGACTTTCTCTGCTACTTAGAAGCAAGACTAGGACAAACTAAAAAAAGTGAAGTGAGGAGAATGAGGGCTGCCTGTAGGTAGGCATGCTTTTCTGAACTGGAGTGTGTGTGTGTGTGTGTGCGTGTGTGTGTACATAGATGTACATATTTGTGAGGGCATTAGGAAGCTAGGGAAAAGAAAAAGTCTTTCTCTCTGCCTTTTCTTCGGTGTTTGTTTGTTTGTTTGTTTGTTTGTTTGTTTTTTGAGACATGGTCTAGGCTGGCCTTGAGCTCACTATGTAGCCCAGGCTGGCCTTGAACTCCTGGCAATCCTCCTGTCTCAGCCTCCCAAGTGCTGGGATTACAGGCGTGTGCTACCACACCCAGCCTTGCATCTCAATTCTGAAACCATAACGTCCATTTTTATTCTAGGGTCTGACAATGAGTTTCATTTTCTCTTGTGGGGGTGCATCCACATTGGGCATGCCTGTCAACACTAGGATTACACTTTGCAAACCAGCCCAACCTGGCTACAGCTGAGACAACAACCTGCAGCAATAACTTGTAAAAAATTTTGCATTTTGAGATATCCATTTATCTCATGCCTAGTGCCTCCTGTGGACTTACTTAAACCTCTTGCAAACAAAGTTTGTTTACAACAATAAGAAAAGTTAAACAAGAATTAACACAAGGCTCTTTGTCTCCTTATTGCTGACACTTTTTCGGTGACCGCTCTATCTCCAAGCTGCAGTTACAGAAATCTCAAATTCAGCCTTGGTCATGTTTCCTTTGGCTTCACTTATGACATCTCTCTAAATAAATGTTACCATTTTGTAGCTCTGAAAAATACCAGGATTACACACTTCTCCATAAAACTTAGAAAATCTTAAGCATCAGAGCATGAGCCTGCACTCCATGGCAACCCTCCAGTGCATGCTCGGGCCTCTCCAGATCAGGAGGGGTCACTCATGGCCATCTGGGAAGGAGCAGCATCGGCTTCTCACCACTGCTGCAAGGACAGTGAGTTCTCTGACAGAGAGCACGAAGTCGAATGGCGCCTTGCTATGGGGTATGAAGCGGTATCACCTGCACCGGCTGCTATGAGGACGATATGGTTGCCCTGAATGCAGGAAGCTGGCAGTGAGCTCACTCATGTGATCTTGTGGCACAAGTAGCAGCTATGTTACACATTCTCCAAGAATGTTATTCACGGTGGTGAGATCCAGTTGCGTAGACTACAATTTTCTTGAGATGGAGTGTAGCATAGTTCACCCATGTTAAAAATCAAAGGCAGGCAAGAAGCATGCAGAAGCCGTTCACAGAAGAGGAAATGCAACACTAAACACAGGATGAAATGAACTGCCCTAAAGGTTACCAGGGAAATGAAAGTGAAAACTATAACAGGTAACAGGTTATGCCAAAACATATGATTAGACATTGAAAGTCTAATACTACTAAATGATAGTACAGATGTTGAAAAATAGGAAATCTTAGGTCCTACTAGTGGAAGTACACACTGCTTGGATTGCATTCTAGAAAAATTTGCTATTATTTTGTCAAAGTGAAGAAGTGCATTCCCTATGTTCCAAGTAGTTTTCCATTATAGAAAGTGCACCAGTGATGTATACATAAATTCTTGGAGATGGTTAAAACAAAAAAGTGGAAACGATCTAATCTCTATCGAAAGTTCATAAATAAATTGTGACACTGTCATATAATCAACTACTCTACAGGGGTGAAAATGAGCAGACACTATATGCATCAACAAGAAAAAAGCTCATAAAATGTAAAGAAAAGCTTTCTGTCAAATCTGACAGATTTTTTTCAGATTTTTTATATATATATATATCATATATATATCATATATTTATATCACGAAGAATTATATAAGAATGAAAAACATAAAATCCATGACAGTGAATGATGCTCCTGGGTGAAGAACATATTTAGAGAAAGCTGTATAAGGGGTTATCGCTGACAAATTTGACTTCTTAGGCTGGATGAGTATTCGCTGTACTCTTCTTTATATAATTTTGTATGTCTCAAATGTTTTCTAATAATTTTTACAATGTTCTCTGGAGATGCCAAAGAATTCCAGAGCTTAAATCCTTGAGAAATAATCTACTTCAGCAATTTTTTAAATAAACCTAATGAAAAATAAGTAAAACCAGAGACCACACATGAGATATAATGGCACAGGAAGACAGAAGATTGTAAGAGGTCACTGTAAGTAAGTATATGTCAACAAATTGGATAACCCAGAAGAAACAAATACATTCCTAGAAATATACAACCTACCAAGCCCAAATTATGAAAAAATAGAAAATCTGATTAGTCTATAGTGTGCAAGGAGATTGAATCAGTGATCAAAAACCTGACAAAGAAAAGGTCAAGAGCTCATATTTAAAGAAGAGTTAGTGCCAACGCTTGTCACACCCCTCCAAAATATCAAGGAGGATAGAGCACTTTTAAACTCATTTTATGAGGCCAGCATTACTCTGATAGCAAAACTATACAAGGACACTACAAGAAAAGAAAACTATAGATCAATATTTCTGATGACTACTGATGCAATCCTCAATAAAATGCTGGCAAACTAAATTCAACAGCACATTAAAAGGATTGCACACCATGATCAAATGGGATGCAAGGATAGTTCAACCCAAGAAAATCAATAAATTTAAAACACAATATTAACAGAATGAAGGGCAAAAATCACATGATCATCTCCATTGCTGCAGAAAAAGCATCTGACAAAATTTAACATCATTTTATGTAACAAAAAACCCCACTGAAACACTTACCAAATGATGACTAGAAGGAAACAACAGTGCTTCTTCTAAGATCAGGACTAAGACAAGAACACCCACTCTTGCCACTTCTGTTCACCATTCTACTGGAAATCCTAACCTGGAAAATCAAGCAAGAAAAAGAAATAAAAAGCATTTAAATTAGATAAGAAGAAGTAAAATTATCTTCATTCACAGAAAACATGGCATTTTTTTTTCTTTCCAGTACTGAGGATTGAACCCAGGGCCTTTGCACTGAGCCATAGCCTCAGCTTTTAAAAAAAAAAAATTGTGTTTGAGACAGGCTCTTGTTAAGTCACTAGGTCTCCCAGCCTGGACTCTAACTTGCAAAATTCTCTTGCCTTATGCTCTCAGAATGCTGGGATTACAGCTGTCTACTACTATGCCTGGATAAGACAGGGTCTTACATGCAGGAAACCCTGAAGATCTCTCACACACACACACACACACGCGTGTGCGCACACACACACACACTCCTATTTGAACTAATAAACAAATTTAGCAGAGTTGCAGAATACAAAACCAACACTCCCAAATTAGTTGTATTATACCAACAATAAACAATCCAAAAAATAAATTAAGAAATAATTTCACTTATAATAACATCAAAAAGAATAAAATAGAATAAACTTAACCAAGGAAGCAAAAGACTTGCAGGCAGAGAATTAGAAAAACATTGCTGAAAGAAAGTTTGAAAAGACACAAATAAATGACAAACTATCCTATGTTCAAGGATTGAAATAATATCATTAAAGTGGCTATCATGTCTGAAGCAGTCTACAGATTCAATGAGATTCTTAACAAAATCCCAATGGCTTTTTTTTTTTTTGCAGAAATAGCAAAACTATTCTAAAGTTCACATGGAATCTCAAAAGACCCCAAATAACTAAAAGTCTTGAGGAAAAGAAAAGCTAGAAGCCTCTCACTACCTGATCTCAAAACATATTGCAAAACTATAGTAATCAAAGCAGTATGGTACTGAAAGAAGGATAGACATGGACCAGTGAAGCAGAATACACAATCTAGGAATAAATTCTCGTGTAGCCGGTCAAATGATCTTTAACAAGGATGCAACAGAACAATAGAGAAAGGAGTTTCTTCAGTAAATGGTGTTGGGAAAACTAGATATCCACAGGTAAAACAGCGAAGATGCACTCTTACAGTATACTGTATATAAAAATCAACTCAAAATAGATGAAAGACCTGAACATAAGACCTGAAAGTTTACCTGAAAGTAAAACTCTCAGAGGAAAACAGGGGAAAAGCTTCGTGAAATTGGAATAGGTTATGGTTTCTTAGCTACAATACCAAAGGCACAGGCAAAAAGAGCAGAAATAAACAAATCTGACTACATCAAAGGTAAGAACTGCTTAGCAAAGGCAATATTCAACAAGGTGAAAAGCCAACCTACAAAACGGGAGAAAATATTTACAAACTATATAATAAGAGGTTAGTAATATCTAGAATATATAAAGAACTTCTACAGTTCAATAACACAAAAATAAACTAATTAGCAAATGAACAACGGCTTGAAGAGACGTTTATCTGAAGATGTGCAAATGGCCAGTGCCCATATGGAAAAGACTCTTTTGAACCTCCAGCATCAATGATGGTCAGAAAAATGCAAATCAAAACCACAAGTAGATATGACCACATACTTGTTAGGATATCAAAACATCTGGAAAGCAACAAATATTCACAAGGATAAAGAGTAGCTGGAACCCTTGAGAATGTTGGTAGGATTGTAAAATATGGTGCCACATTTTGGAAAATGATGAAGTGTCGCCCCAAATTAAAAATCAGACTATGATGTAATCCAGTGATCTCTCTTCTGGATATATACTCCAAAACCAATAATATGATCTCAAAGAGATATTGGCCTGCTCATACTCAATGCAGTATTATCTATAGTGGCCAGATGTGGAAGCGACCTAAATGTCCTTGACAAATGAATGGATAAACTGTGCCATATCCATACTATGGGATAGTATTCAGCCTTTATTTTTTATTAGTATAAGTTTGCACTACATAACAATTACATTCCTCATGCAAAGTTGGTACATGTACATAACACATCTTAATTATTTTTCATTCCCTTCCCAAGTTTCCTCTCTTTCTATCTCTCGGTCCCTTTCCCTTTCCCAAAAGATCTATCTCCCTATTTCCTATTCTTTATCTTTTTATTTTGCTCTTTATTTTTATTTTGGGTTTTCATATAAGAGAAACTATGTGACATTTAAGCTTGTGTGTCCAGTTTATTTCACTTAACATTATGGTATCAAGTCTTTAAAAAGAAGGGACAGAAAAGAAGGAAGGAAGGAACAAAGGAAGGAATGGGAAAGAAAGGGAAGAAAAGGAAAAGAAGGGAGGGAAGGGAAGGAGGGAGGGAAGGAAGGATGAAAGGAAAGAAGGAGGAGAGGAAGGAAGGAAGGAAGAAAGAAAGAAAGAAAGAAAAAGAAAGAAAGCAAGCAAGCAAGCAAGCAAGCAAGCAAGCAAATATGCTACAACACAGATGAATTCTGAGGACACTCTATTAAATGAAATAAGCCAAATGCAAAAAGACAAATGTTGCTTTATTCCATTGATACGAGATACCTAACATAATCAAACTCATAGAAAAAGAAAGTTTAATGGTGGATGCCAGGGTCTGGGTGGAGGGGAGTGGGAATTTGCCATCTCATGAGTCATGCAAGATGAAAATGCTTTGGTGGTGTTGTACAGCAATGCGCATAGCATAGCATTAACAATACTATACACTTAACCCAAATGCCCAACAACTAATAAATGGCTACAGAAAATGTGGTTTGTCTACACAATGGAGTATTACTCTGCTGTAAAAAAGGATAAACTAGAGTCATTTGTAGGTAAATGGATGCATCTTGAGAACACTCTTAAGTGAAATAAATCAGACACTCGTGAGTACACATCAAATTGTTTCTCTGATTTGAAAACCATAAGTGTAAATAAGGATAAAGAGGTGTAATAGATATATAAAAGGAAGATAATATTCAAAAGAGAGGAGAATTAGAAAGGAAGAAGGGGGAAAAGAAGGAAGGGAAAAAGGAAAGAAAGGGGAAATGGAAAAATGCAAATAAACCTGCTCTAAATAGGGAGGGGTGGGGGAGCAGAAGGGAGGGGTGGGGTAGTGGGGGAGAAACCAAGATAAATCATGCACAGGTACAAAATAACCATGATAAATGTGATCATATGTATACAGTGTACCAATACATGGTCTTGGTAAAAACAAAAAACAAAAACCAGTACTGTACACTTAAAAATTACTGAGGGTACCTCTATGTTGTGTGTGTGTGCGCGTGTGCGTGTGTGTGCATGTGTGTGTGTGTTTAACCGCAATTTAAGAAGCAAAAAACATGATGAAAGCAAGAGTCAGAGTACTGGGCTGCCTTGCTCAAGACTATGACCCTGGTCAGCCAATCGCTGGTCTTCTCCTCCACCTTGCCATCTCCTCTAGTCCTGAATTCTGTTTGTTACAGCACTTCAGAAACATGAGATGGCCTTCAAAGATGATTGCTCTGGAAGACAGTTAATTCTTCACCGACCCAGGATGGGTTTACTTTAAAAGCATGCGTGTATCTTTGTGAAGTTTACTCATCAAACTTCTACAGGCTTTTAAGTTGCATCTGTTATTTTATTGCAAGCAGTTACACATTAATACCGCGCTCAGTCTTTGGGCCTTTCAAATGCAAGGCTCAAGGTCTTTCTGAAGCATTAAGATTCACGATTTGCTTATGGGATGAAATGACAGCTATATTGTGGAGAAAGAAATTGAGGCCTGGAAAGGTTAAAAGGCTTATCTAACATGCAATGCATGTTTGAGAGAAATAAGTATTAAGTTCAGATTATTTAGAACTTCTCTAGCTCGCCCCCACTTCGCAGGGCACTCACTCGCCTCATTCATAGCGGTGGAAAGTGATTCAGCTGTAGAAATGTAGAGATTTTAGCATCAGCAGACCCACCTTTGCCCTTGGAAATAACCTCCTCCCACT